>ONZH01027675.1:0-36833 GCA_900303285.1 Rhinella marina
ATTGTCAGGTGTAAAGGGCCTAAACTGTGATTAGACATTTTCTAAAGGAGGTATTAACCCTGCTGTTCTGTTCTGTTTACTATACACTTGTACTGTTTCGGGTCAATATGACCCAACCTATTAAAGTCTTGATTTTTAGCTACTCTAACCAGGGGCGGACATACATGCCTGTGTAGCAGGTTCAACTGCACAGGGGCCCACAGAGGGAGGGGGGCCCTTTAAAGGGGGGGGTTGTTGGGTCCTGGTTAGGACTTACTGTGAAACTGCCTCCCGTTCTGGCTATACTCCAAAGCTGAAGGACCTTCCATGACATCAACAGTCATGTGATCTTTTCAACAATGAAGTAGTGGGTAGGACCTGTGATGAGGTCACTATCATGTGACCAATGCAGAGACAGGCAGCTGGAGACCTGTGGAATGAATGTGAGTGCCAGAGAAATGCTGGGAGATGTGGTTCTCCTCATTATACCTCCTCCCTGCTTAGTGGGGCGCGGGGGATATGTTATTTAACTGAAACATGTATGTTAGAGGGGCTGAAAGAGGGGAGCGGTGTTAGTTTACATAGGACTGTATGTTACAGAAGATTAGGGGAGAGATGACCGGTGTTATTTACATAGAACTGGATATTATAGAGGACTGGAGGCGTAAGGAGGTGATGTTTACATAAGACTATGTGTTGAAGGGGCTGAAGGAGGGATTTAAGTTATTTACATGGGACTGTATCATATAGAAGACTGGTGGGAGAGGACTGGTATTATTTACATGGGACTGCCATAGTTATAGAAAACTGGTGGGAGGGGTATGGTGTTATTTACATGAGACTGCATGGTACAAAAGACTGGAGGGAGAGGAGTGATGTTATTTACATGGGACTGTATTGTATAGAAGACTGTAAGGAAGAGAGGTTATTTACATGCGGACTGTATCATATAGCGAAACTGGTGGCGAGAGGAATGGTGTTATTTACCTAGGACTACGTGGTATAAAAGACTGGAGGGAGAAGACAGAGATTTTAATTTATGGGGGCACTACAGAGAATATTATAACTCTAGGGGGCATGGCAGGAGGAATTATAATTATAAGGGGCACTGCAGGGACCATTATAATTACTGTGGACAGTGATGGCAGACATTACTACTACTGAAGGCTTCATAGGAGTGCCTTATATCTATTAGGTGTGCCTTATTAGTACTGAGGGCACTGTAGGGAGCATTATTACCTCTGGGGGTAATATGGGGAGGAGGGACTTCCACCTAGCAGTGAGCCCAGTGACGTCACCGGCACTAATGAACAGGCTTTAGCGCTGCCCTAGCCTGTAAAGCTGCCCATCAATGCCAGTGATGTCTCCACTTAGGAGTGTAAAAATGTAAACAAAACAGCCCTTGCCCTTCGCTTTACAGCGCAGGCCAAGGGAGAGCATCGGAGCATGAAATGTCAGTGGGGCTGAGTAGGGGGAGAAAGGGTTAAGTCCGAGGAAAGGGGAGGGGGGGCCCAGGTACATTCCTTGCACAGGCGCCCTCTGTTGTCTGTGTCCGCCTATGACTCTAACGCTACTTTCACACTTGCGTTGTAAGGATCTGTTTGTGAGATCCGTCACAGGCTCTCATAAACGGTCCAAAACTGATCAGTTTTGTTTTAATGCATTCTGAATGGAAAATGATCTGTTCAGAATGCATCAGTTTTGCTTCAGTTTGCTTCAGTTCAGTCAGCATTCCGTTTTGGAGGCGGACACTAAAACGCTGGTTGCTGCGTTTTGGTGTTCGCATGAAGAAACTGATCCAAACTGATCCGTCATGACTCACAATGTAAGTCAATGGGGACGGATCTGTTTTCTCAGACACAATAGAAAACAAATCCGTCCCACATTGACTTTCAATAGAGTTCATGACTGATCCGTCTTGGCTATTTAAAAGATAATACAACCGGATCCGTTCAGAACAGATGCAGACGGTTGTATTATCATGATGGAAGCTGGTGTGATAGTAGCCTAAGTGTATTATTTGAATACCTGTTGCATTATTAATCTGTATGAGAACATGATTGGTCAAAAACAAATGAAAAATGAAATTAAAAACTTAATTTTTCTTTATTTTGTTTAGAAAAAGGTTGTGGTATCCCACGTGGGTTCCCGCTTGCTGGCTCGTTTTGCCGCACCTTCTTTGAATTCACCTCTCTGTGGTGTCCTGGGATCGAGGTTGTTCGCCTGTTTGGAGCGTAATCGCTGATGTTATTGGGAGCGCTTTTTTTTCTTAGTATTAGGAGCGCTTATCCTCAAGAGTTGGTGGGAAGTTGCAGACTTCCTTTCTATAAATATTATGATAACTGGAGTAAAATACAGTCTCATATGCCTCTATCTGTGATCCACAAGGTATTAAAACCAAACACGTTTCGAGGCTTAAACACTGCCCCTTCCTCAGTGGTTAGTCTAACCACTGAGGAAGGGGCAGTGTTTAAGCCTCGAAATGTGTTTGGTTAGGCCACACGGCCTAATACCACAGTGATACAGCCGCCGACATAGGAAAAGTACACGCTGGAAGTATTCACGTGTAGGAGTAAAGCTATCTCCCCACTATCTCTACAGGAGGGTAAAGAATAACATTAAATACAGAACTGTGTTCACCTGACTGTATGGAATATATGTAATGCCAAATAGAGACTTATTCAACAAAAAGACAAAAAAGGACTTATAATATACCAGCACCTTTTCAGTGCCATTTTACCCTCTGGTCTCGATATTGATATAATATTTGCACATATTGCACAATTGCATTTTTCCATATATTATATTATCTTCTAATCTATATATTTTTATATTTGTGTATATATATATTTTTTAACCAGCGCTGGGGATATGATGTAATATGTATAATATGTTCTAATTGAGTGGAATAAATATCAATTATTTTTTAATCATTTTTTAAGTATTTTAAATATCCCATCACTACTATATCACATCTCCCCAATACCTATTTAATATTCACAACATTTTAACAGCAACCAGGTTAAGAGTGTGCGCATCACATTTTTTCTGTATTACATTTCTGTTCACAAACGGCTGAGGGTAAGCCGGTGATTTGCAAGCACCTCTGTTACTTCCTTTTTTAGTTGGTGAGCCACTATATACTCTATATTTTCACAATATTTGTTTTATTGTCACATGATGAAGGACAAAAGCTGCATCTTTTCCTTTTTAGGCTGTTAGCAGTGCTGGTGGAGGGCGTGGGTTCGCTTGCTTGAGCATGCTGTTGGATATTGTGTTCAATGGCTGCTGCTCCTTCACTTCTGGGTTTTCTTTTCTTCCTTCAATATATGGCCTAACAAGGGATTTTCCTAATTCTTCAAGAAAAATTCTTCTTTTATGCAGTTTTTTCCTGTTCCAATTGGGGTTTATTCCACTCCATAAAACAAACGCATTGTATGCAGAAAAATCAAGAATGTTATACAATACAATCATTGGCCACCGAATGGTTTTGTGTTTGTATGTGTAAGTAGCTATTAGTTGATCAAGTTTATCAACCTCCCCTTTTGTGGCATTGTAATCCAATGTCCAGCTTTTTGTCATCTCAACTACTTATTGGCTTCTACCTCACAGGGTTTTTTTGCCTTCTTCTGGATCAACTTGCAGGATAACAGGCTGAACTGGATGGACAGATGTCTTTTTTCAGCCTTATATACTATGTTACTATGTTACTTATTGTATTGTCATGGTGCACCTGTTTGTTTTTTTTGGGAACCTAAGAAACAACTGTTGTATCTCCAGTAGAGATGAGCGAATCTATTCGTCGATTCTTCGATTCGTATCGAATCTTGGGATTTTTCAGCTATGAAGCGAATCCGAATTTCCTAGGATTCACTTCGTATTATTCATAAACGTACGCAAAACTTTACACGCTAACTATATGTACGATACGCATAACCTGTGCGAAAAGTACGCATTATGCGTGAGCGGGACAAGTTAGCAAGAGCGGGAAAGTAAAGATACGCCCCCCCCCATCCGAACTGGAAAAAAACAGCCCACCAGGGATCAAACTGTTTGCACGTATAGGGAGTGAAGACTCCTCCCTCAGTACTCCACCCTCCTCTGAGTCACGCAGTCTGAACCAGTTTAGACCAGTGACTGCTGACCTGGAAGCAAGCAAGGAAGCAGGTATGGCTCCAAAAAAGAAGCGTGACGTGCTGTGGCCCAACTAGAATTAGATGTGTTTTGGGGATGAGTAGAACCACCGCCTGCTACAGACATCAGGGCGTCACAGGTTAAACTGTGCCAGAGAAACCCAACCTCATTGTTCCGGCATCTGTGACGGCCCGTGCCCAGACCCCCTGGGAGTATAAAACCAAAAAATGGCCGTACCTGCCGCAAGCTCGTCACAGCCTGTATGTGGGGGATTAGGTGGAGTACACCCTCATGGGGTCCATGAAAGGACCATTTGCAACTGGTGTTACCCTCCTTTCCAAGCCCATGGTGCCTTCAAGTGACACAGAAGTGTGGCCAGATGAACTACCAGGTCCAGGACGCTTGCGCTGCCTGCAAGAATTCCCAGATGGCATCCTCCGGTTCTGTGAAAAGCCTCAGCCTCAGCCGAAGCCTCTGATTCCAGGACTGCCAGCACCACCACCACCACAACAGTCCTTACAGCTGGGTCAGCTGACCACGTTATCCTTCACCTTTCAGTCAACGGTCTGTCAACCAATACTACCAGCTGCCGTGGAATTTGAAGCCAGCAGCAGCCGGGGAAGCTGGGTCTTCTTCCCTGGATCATCCAACCTTTCTGGAATCGCTGCAGCCAGAAGTTCTTACCCCAGCTGTCACGGCAGGAGGATCTGGAAAAGCTGAAGTGTCTGCAGCACTCGCCAGCGTGACCACCACCCGGACCCGGTCAAGTCCGAATTCCGGAACAAGAGGGCAGTGGAGCTCCACTACGGCAGCGAGTGTGGCCTACAAGAGGCAGGAACTCTTATGACTTTTAGCAGCAGCTCTAGTGAGGAGGATTTCAAGTCCCTCATCTGAGGAACCAGCAACTGGCTGGCTGCTGTCCAGGACACTGCTGGAGGAGTCAGGAGGACCTATGGGAGCCACACCATGGACTGCACCTGACAGGTGAGATGCTAGTTGGCAGTTGTTGTTTGTGTTGCCCCCGTTTGACTCTCACCCAGATGGGCATGGCTGTCAGGACTCCCCCATTCTTCAGAAAATTCCCTGTTGCACCAAAGTGCGCCTATTTTCCTTTTTATCTCCTTCTCAGGTTATTTGGGAGCCACTTTTGCAAAAAGAGTTCTCTATTTGCTGCTATTTATTATCCATGTGGATTACACATGACATTACCTGTGTGGATTACAATTTTACCTCACGTGGATTACAATTGAATTTTGGAATATTTGTTCCAGACAGACTGTTTTATAATTGCCAAGCCAACTAGGAGCCATAAGGAGAGACTTAAACGTATATCTGAGCTTTTATGCTTGCAAATGTGAAATTGATTGCACTAAAATGTTTGCATACTTATGTCTTTGCTGTATTTTAGCTACACTGTTTTTAATGGTACAGCACTTTAGCCCATTGTGTGTATTCTTTTTCTGGTACTGCAATGTGTCTTATTTATGCACTAATTGTACAGTGTTTTTAGTAAATTATTAACTTATTGAAAGCTAACAGCAGTGAGCACCTTATTTTTCTAGTTCATATAGTCTTCCTCTAAAGACTGTAGGCCGTGGCCTAGTCTCGTGGGTATGACGCATTTGCGTGTCATTTGTACGTTAAGGATTTGTACGCACTTTTGTACGCTAATGCTTACGTGTTGCGTACTTTTACATACGCTGACTGTACATACGTAATTTACACAGGAATGTTAGCATAACAACGATTGTGTTTTTTTACGTAGATTCGACCGAATAAGTTTGTGCAAATACGAATCTTGTCAGATATTCGGCGAATATTTGGCGAATAAAAATTTGAATGATTCGCTCATCTCTAATCTCCAGTAAAATAAAACATAGAACTATGCACATCTCTTATACTAAGGATACCTTGCTACAGTTCTGGCTTGTTTTTCCTTACAGTACCCAGCATGGTAAGTTTTCTTTTTAGCAACATCTGCCCCAGTTGGTAGAAAGTGAAAAAGTTGTCACATGTCACATTTTGTCCTTTTAGTCCATGTGTCAAATCTAGAACAACTCGCATACCCTGATTTTTTTCAGCATATGAGCTCTTGCTGTCACAAAGTGGCCATATCTTGATGCTGTACTTTGCTGGCTTATTCTGTATATATTGTCTGAACGGGCACTTACCTCTGAATTACACCAGTTGTTCATCGGCAGTTACAGCATCACCAATATTATATAATTTTGATGGAATCTCTACTGAATTCAATTATTCTTAGAGGAACAGCATAGTAAAGTACAGCGAAATATACCTGCACAGAACTGTACTGAAAACCAATTCATCTGCAGTATCGAGCGTATGTGTAAATCTGCACGGATCTACAGGAACTGGATAAATTGATAAACAATAGTAGATGCAATAAATAGTCCAAAATGAGATTATAACTCTTTTATGTTGCTGAAAATATGGCAGAAGATCTGTATACAATGCTATCGGGTCATATTGAGTAACAATCAGCGTGTAGCAAAAAGTAAAATAAATAAATAAATAACAACACTCATAGTAAAAACCCCTCAAATGAAGAAAATCCAATTAACCACAAGTTTCAGATCCTCATAATAAAGAATCTGCAGGGTCTCAAATTTCATTTCGAGTCATATTGACCCAAACAGAACAGCAGGGTTAAGTAAAGTCTATCTACTGACTTCTTCCTGGCAGGTCCAGTCGCTGGGTCTGCTTTGTCCCTCCACACAGACTGTGGCCTGCTTCAATAGCAATCTACATAATAAACACAAATGACATTTGAACACTTTATGACACCACCAATCAGGCTAGGTGAGGCGATCGCCTCAGGCAGCACCAGGTAGGGGCAAGAGGGGGCAGCCGATGGGCCATGGGCTGAAGGGAAGGGGTTAGGTTAAGACATTGGCATTGGGAAGGGTGGGGGTGCCATTTCAGTTATCGGCAGCAGAAAGGCTAGGAGCACCCCTGTTCTTATGCAGGTTTTATTTTTCAGATTATGGTGACAGGAGTATTATATAGCATTGCTATTTAGGCACCGGTATGAAAATGGTCAATATACAGCACTATTAAGGCTTAATACTATGTGATGCTGATAAGACTCTGTAGGGTTATTTGTACACTCTATAACAGAACAATAAAGAAGTCTCACAGGGCATCAAGTCACATAAGGGTTGCCTTACGTCTTATTCAGATTAGAGTTCTAAAAATCTGTCCACTAAAAATAGATGATTTACCATGCAGGTCAAATCAGTATTGTCTTCGACTGAGTTCCGTTACTCAATTTTTCATACTTATAGCATCAGTATGTCATCCATTTTTCACGTCCATCAACAAATTGCTTTTAGTTCTTTTCAGTGTCTCCTAGTAACTGTGAAAAGTGGACCATACACAAATGCTGTCCATATGCTTTCTGCTTTTTAGCAGACCTATTGACTTGAATAGGTGAGACTAGCTTGAGAATCATACCAAAATTATGGATGCTTTGATATTCTCTTTTGAAAATTGGACATATGAATTGGACAATTGACTACAATGTGCTAACGTTCAGTCGTTGTGCTGTCTGTTGTACACTTGATCAGAACATGGATGTGAACATTACTCGTATGCATATGCACTTAGTGTGATCATCTGGAAGGGCACAATTGCTTTTCCTTGAATGACATATACTGTAACAAAAGGGATCATCAGTGTGGGGAGATCTAAATAACCTCAGCAGGAAAGAGAAGTGGACTATAGATAAACAATAAAGTAGTGTCTGTGAAGGTTCATCCAGGCAGTGTCAGGCAGGGCCCTCCAGTAAAATTTATTTGTGGGGCCCACTACCTGGATACATTCAAATTTGACCTGCCCACACAACAACAGAGAGCAGCAAGACGCTACAAGATGATTTATTATGGTGGGTCCCTGCATCAACTTTGAGAAGGTGGATCCCTGAGAAAAGAGGATTCAGCTATACCCCTGTAGGCCAGTCAAAGCCTGCATCCAGGTCATGGTATATAAAGTAGTAATAAGTCAGAGCAACTGGACTTGTGGTATTTTCTATGGGACTATGGAGTCTCGCCATTACTGTAACTAGTGGCACATGTTGAACTGTATTACAGAATAAATCGGAACACAGATTTATTGATAGCACCGTAAACAGACGTATACGAATCTGCCATCACTAGTCTGTGTACAGGCTGACTTATGTACCATATATATTCTTCTGAATGGGGCTTACAGAAATCCAAGTGCTTGCCTCCAGAACAACTGTATTCAGTTGAGTTGAACTGATTTTCAACTGCTTCAATTTCTTAAACAAATGTGAATATAACCATAGTGTAAGTGGCATCCCAACTGTATTCTTGTGTATGATTTGTGACAAGGCTTTATGGCAAAAAAGAAGGGTCAAGAGTGGACAACCCTATCTGGTGTAGAAAAAAAGGTTTACGCACATCAGGATAAAATCAAATTCTTTTAATTAAAAAAAAAAGTAAAAATAGCACAATGCAGCACTCGTACTCCTTTCACTATATATATCAGAATATCTGACCTGGCCTATGGGGTGGATGATTCTTTATCTAAAGGCTTTAGTGATTGTAACCTTAAATATCAGTGACGTAAGGTCAAATAAGAAACAATATCTCATTAATCAGGGTAATTGAACATCCTAATAATGAGATCACTCTAGACAGCAAAAGTCAAAAGTTAATTTTGTTTATCATTTTTCCAGTGAGGTACAATTAATCTTTACTTATCTGAAGATATTTTTTATCAGTCTAGTGACCAAGAAGGAGACATGAATTAGCTGTTGTTGAAGGGAAGCATCTGGCAATAAAGCCTATAATAAGAAAGAAAACTGAATGCTGCCATGTTCTGATGTCTGTGCACAGCTGAAAACAATAGATCTTAGTCTAAAAACAGCGGCAATAGCATATATATATATATATATATATACATACACATACTGTATATATATATATATATATATATATATATATGTATAGACAAGCCCAACCTGTACACTTCAACAGGGGTGAGCAGTATTAATAATGGTCCCCTGGAATGTATCAGTTTTATCTCCCCCTCTGTGGGGTATTGTAATTTCTTGACAGTATTCATATTTTTGGTTGTGCAATGTTATTTAATGTGCTTGGGCACTTATAGCGCCTCTACTTTCTATTTATTAAGTGGTGCTGGTTTATTACATTTTCTAGAAGCAAGCTCTGGGCAAGCTAAGGACTGTAAGAGAGCATCCTCCTGGTTTGGAGCAAAGAAGGTTTTTACAATCACATAGAAGGGGATTCTTTACTGTAACAGCAGTGAGACTATGGATCTCTCTATGGATGCATTTCTTGAGAAAAGTAATATTTCCAATAATAGTTATTAGAATTCTGGAGATGGGTTGTTGATCCAGGGAGTTTTTCTGATGCCAAATTTTCCTATGATGGGGAAAATTGTCATTACATTGGTTTTGTTTTGCCTTCCTCTGGATCAGTGTTACAAACTATTGGAGATTTATATGCTGGTCTCAATACCCCTGTGGTGGATGCGCCTAAGTTATGTAGAGGCGCCAGGGTGGTACAAGGGTAGCGTTGTTTCTGGGAAAAACACCTTTTTTAATATTGTATAACCCCTTTACATTTCAAAGGCAAATATACTGCATATAAGCTCATTTGGTGAATTACAATTGTGAAGTTGAAGGGGTTCTCTATGAATTAATAAAAAAACACTTTACTGAAAATACTTAAATATTACTTAATTAACAATACATTCCCAAATACCTTTCAGAGCTCTTTGCTTGTCAGGGATTATAATCCTGAATACAGTTTATAGAATCTTCAACTGAATCTCTGTAGGAATGGATTCATGAGAAGACATGAAGTACAGAAAGGAGGTGGGGATGTGGCTAATGAGCAGCAGCACTTGTATGCAGTCTCCACAGACCCAGATTACCACAGTCTGTCCTGCTCCATTCCTACAGAGATTCAGCTGAAGATCTTATCAGCTGTATCCAGGATCATAGAGCAGAGAGGAGGATGAGGCAGCTTTTTAGCTCAGTGTTGTAAAGTACTGTTGTGTGATTAGGACAGGTTTTGTGTGTACTAATAGGATGGCAGCCATTTTTTTCCTATGATGATTGCTCCCTAGTCAAAACAACCCATTATAACTAATGGCAGGTATTTGGGAAATTATTTTTCATAAAGTAATATTTAAGTAAACTTCAGAAGAGTCTAATATAGGCAGTGTTATCATACGAAGCACTATGTTTTCCTTCTCAGGTGGTACCTTCCTTCGCACCCTTGTTTGCACTGGCTGCATATATTGCATGCTTTCCCTATATACTGAACAGATTAAAGCTTCTTGCTCTCATACCTGTCTCTGCTGCAAGTTTCACAAAGATTTGATGATCAAGTTTGCAGGGGTGGACAGACAGCCTTCCAACCAGGACTACATTTGAATGTTTAACCTTGTGCTGTGTTACTTCATAAAATGCAAGAATGCAAACAAATAGTTTAAAGCTCTGAAATATTTTCTGCTTTTGCAAATGTATTAGGGAAATTTCCTATTAATTGTATTGTCTCAGACAAGCCCTAAAGGGTTTAAAATAATGAAACATTTTTTTATTCTCTCCCTTTTCTCCAGCACCGTTCTCTGTGGTGCTGGTCCGGTACTCTTACCACTTTGTTTTACAAACAGCAATGGTGGCGTGCCAGAATGCACCGCTGCAGTCAGCCAGTGATTGGCTGTAGCAGTGATGTTCCAAATACATGCCAGCCCCTGTGCATGTTACATACCTTAAACTGCTGAGGAGAGTGACTACAATGGACACATGCTATATACAGGCACTTCTCTACTGTAAAGCACACAGCAGCAAGAAAACTTTACCAGTTCAGCAGAGAATGGCTTTGGAGAAAAGGGTGAATGTCATGGGAAGCAGGCGGCGCGCTTCCCTCATGCAGCGCCCCCCCTAGAGACGAGCAGTAGGGAATTGAAGTACTGGTCTGGTCAGCCAGCACTTCATCAGTTAATTCTCTGTTTGGGTTTAGCCATGTGGTGCTGATCACACCACATGGCTACTTTACATATTGTTTTGACAGCTTGCTCCGCCTCAGGTCATGTGATGCTGGCCACATCACATGATCCTGGGCGGGCTATTTAAAGATGGCAACTTCCTCACTCAGTGCCTGTGATTAGTCTTCTCCCTTTGATCAGTGCTGTGTGTGACCTTGCTGTATTGGATATTTTGGTATTTCGGATTTTGGACTCGGACTTTGACTATTCTTTGCTTGAACCCTTGGTATGTGATGTGACCTCCTGTATTTTGACCCGGCTAGTTTACCATTCTGTTATTGTGTTTGTACTGTCTGTGTTTGGTCTCTCCCTGTGTATCCCTTTCCCTCCCTGTGCACTTACGCAGTATAGGGAACGCCGCCAAGTTACGGTGTTGCCGCTTAGGGCTCCAACTGTAAGTAGGTAGGGAAAGAGGTGGGGTTCAGTACAGGGCACACTTTCCCTTGTCTCCCCCGTGACAGAATCACAGGCCATACCATATGGAGCCGTTGCGGGTTCTCTCGGACCAGGTGCAGGGCATGGCGCAAATGATCCAGAGCCTGGCTGAGCGACTCCAGCATCAGGAGCAGTTGCAGACGGTACCAGCAGTAGCTCCCTCCCTACCTAGTTCTAACATTGAACCACATGTTAAGTTGCCGGACCAGTTTTTGGGGAATCGAAAAACTTTCCATTCTTTTAAGGAGAGTGTTAAATTATATTTTCGTTTACGTCCACACTCCTCGGGTTCTGAGCAGCAGCGCGTAGGAATTATTATTTCCTTGCTGCAAGGGGATCCACAGGAGTGGGCATTTTCTTTGCCATCTGACTCCCCGTGTCTGTTTTCTGTGGAGGCGTTTTTTCAGGCCCTAGGTTTGTTATATGAGGAACCGGATTTGGCCGCGGTAGCTGAGACTCACCTCAGGGACATTCGGCAGGGTAACCGTCCAGTAGAGGATTACTGTGCTGAGTTTAGAAAGTGGTGTGTCTCCTCTAGGTGGAATGACCCAGCTTTGAGAAGCCAGTTTAGGGTGGGGCTGTCTGACCATCTTAAGGACTTGCTAGTTAGTTATCCTACTCCTGACACCCTAGAGGCGACCATGACGTTAGCTATTAAACTGGATCGACGGGTGAGAGAGAGACGGAGGGAACGTTCAAGTACTTCTCAAGTTGTTGTCTTGCCTGAAACCCCTCTTCTGAGTCCACCTCCCACCAGGGTCCCGGAGGAGCCCATGCAGCTGGGAGGAACTTTGAGAGATCAGAGACGCTTGAAAGGAGCCTGTTTCTACTGCGGTGATATGAACCACTGGCTCCAGCAGTGCCCGAAACGTCCGCCCTCTAAAAAGCTTTCTGCCGTAAGGAAGGTAACCCCAGAGGTGGTAAGAAAGAAAGTTTTATTACCTATCTCCATTACATACAACCAACTCAGGGGGTCTGGTAAAGCTTTTGTTGATTCGGGGTCTGCCACTAATTTTATTGATTTTGATTTTGTACAATCTGTGGGTATTCCGCTAGTTCCTTTAAAGGAGGTGATTCAGATTATCGCACTGGATTCCACTCCATTGAATAATGGGAGAGTGGAATTTTGTACCCCTGAGGTGATCGTTACTGTGGGAATTACTCATACCGAAACGTGTTCCTTTCTAGTATTAAAGGATTTACCTGCTGACCTCGTTTTAGGTCTGCCATGGTTACAGGATCACAACCCTGTGATCAACTGGTCGGTAGGTGAATTGGAAAAGTGGGGGGTTAACTGTGACAAATGTTGCAAATCTATATGGCAGTTTGGAGGTACCACTGAGTCTCTTATTTTGCCTGAGTATATCAGAGATTTTTCGGTCGTCTTCTCCATGTCCGAGACTGAGTTCCTCCCTCCTCATCGGCCATATGATTGTACCATTGACATCATTGAGGGATCCAAGTATCCCAAGGGCCGCATATATAACCTCTCGACTCCAGAGCGTCAGTCCATGAGGGACTACCTTAAGGAAAGTCTTGCCAAGGGTCATATCCGGCCTTCGGTTTCCCCTATGGGAGCGGGGTTTTTCTTTGTTGGTAAGAAGGATGGAGGGTTGAGGCCTTGTATTGACTACAGAGAACTTAACAAAATCACGGTCAAGAACAGGTACCCGCTGCCCCTTATTCCAGACTTACTGAACCAGGTCCAAGGTGCCTGCTGGTTTTCTAAGCTGGATTTGAAGGGGGCTTATAATCTGATCAGAATCAGAGAGGGGGATGAATGGAAGACGGCCTTCAATACCCCTGAGGGTCACTATGAGTATTTAGTGATGCCCTTTGGGTTAAGTAATGCACCCGCTGTCTTCCAAAATTTTGTAAACGACATTTTCAGACCTTTTATTGGGAGGTTTATGATCGTATATATTGATGACATCCTTATTTTTTCTGCTGACTGGGAATCTCACGTTTCCCACACCAGGCAAGTGTTAGAGGTGTTACGTGAGAATAAATTATTTGTTAAAGGGGAAAAGTGTATTTTTGGAGTTCAGGAGGTGGCCTTTTTGGGATACATTTTGACCCCTTTTTCTTTCAAGATGGACCCAGCTAAAGTGCAGGCCATTCTTGATTGGGTGCGACCTTCCTCCCTGAAGGCGCTCCAAAGATTTTTAGGTTTCGCGAACTTCTACCGTAAATTTATTAAGAATTCTCGGTAGTGGTCAAACCAATTACGGATCTTACTCGCAAAGGAGCTGATCTTGTTAATTGGTCCCCTGCAGCTATTGAAGCTTTCGAGAAGCTAAAGAGGTGTTTTACTAATGCTCCTGTGTTAATCCAGCCTGACCAGAGCAAGCCCTTTGTAGTTGAGGTGGATGCATCTGAGGATGGTGTGGGGGCAGTACTGTCCCAGGGGTCTTCCACCTTAACTAATCTCAAACCATGCGCATTCTTCTCCCGTAAGTTTTCCTCTTCTGAAAGGAATTATGATATTGGTAATAGGGAGTTACTGGCAATTAAGTGGGCATTTGAGGAGTGGCGTAATTTTTTAGAAGGGGCATTACACCGCATTACGGTACTCACGGATCATAAAAACCTTATGTTTCTGGAGTCCGCTAAACGGTTGAATCCTAGACAGGCAAGGTGGGCTTTGTTCTTTACTCGTTTTGATTTTTGTGTTACCTTTAGACCTGGAAGCAAGAACATTAAGGCTGACGCCTTATCCCGAAGCTTTCAGGCGTATCAGCCTCCTGACGTTCCTCCTGAGCCCATCCTGCCAGCTGACATCATCGTGGCCGCTACCTCCTCTGATCTTGCATCTGAAATCTCGGCAGGACAACATCTGGCTCCCACTGGTACCCCCAATGACAAATTATTTGTGCCGGCTCATTTGCGTTTGCGATTGCTGGGTGAGTGCCATAACTCTGCATTATGTGGACATCCTGGTATCAATGCCACTAAGGAGTTAGTTTCTAGGCATTATTGGTGGCCATCGATTTCCAGAGATGTTCAGGCTTTTGTAACTGCGTGTAACACTTGTGCCAGGTCCAAAAATCCCAAGACTCGGCCTATGGGTGAGCTACATCCATTACCTATACCCAGTAGACCATGGTCACATCTGTCCATGGATTTCATAACGGATTTGCCTTGCTCTGAGGGTAAAACTGTGATTTTAGTTGTGGTTGACAGATTCAGCAAAATGTGTCATTTTATTCCGTTGTGTAAACTACCATCTGCTAAGGTCTTGGCTTCTGTATTTATGGACCACATTGTTAAACTGCATGGTATTCCTGAGAATATTGTTTCTGACAGGGGGGTGCAGTTTGTGTCCAAGTTCTGGAGGGCCTTCTGTCATAAGATTGGCATTTCTCTGTCCTTTTCGTCGGCCTTTCATCCAGAGACCAACGGTCAGACTGAGCGTCTTAACCAATCTGCTGAGCAGTTTCTCAGGTGCTATGTGGCAGATAACCAGCATGTGTGGGCCAGATACCTGTCTCTGGCTGAGTTTGCCATTAATAACCATGTAAATACATCCTCTGGGGTATCGCCGTTCTTTTGCAACATGGGTTTTCATCCGCGTTTTGGTTCTTTTTCCTCATCTACTTCTGTTGTCCCAGAGGTCAATGTTTTTCTCAGGAACTGTGCACAGTTTGGGCACAGGTTCAATTGAACCTGAAAAAGGCCCAAGAGATACAAAAAGCTAAGGCTGATAAGAGACGCTCTAAGGGTGTCGATTTTAAGTTGGGGGACAAAGTTTGGTTGTCCACCAAGAATTTACACATGAAGGTACCATCGTATAAGTTTGCGCCTCGCTTCATTGGGCCATATAAAATCACCAAGGTGATTAATCCGGTGTCCTTTAAGTTGGGTTTACCCGTCTCGCTGCGCATACATAACGTATTTCATATTTCCCTGCTTAAACGTTATGTTGCTCCTGTTGGTCCTGAGGAACAGTCTCCACCTCCGATTGAGGTGGCGGGACAAATGGAGCATGAGGTTGCTAGGATCGTTGACGTAAGGAAGGTCCGAAACTCCTTCCAGTATCTTGTGCATTGGAAGGGGTTCGGGCCAGAGGACAGATCTTGGGTACAGTTGACCAGGATGCATGCAGACTCGCTTATCAGGAAATTTCATCTGCAGCATCCTGATAAACCGGCTCCCGCTGGTAAGGGTCCGGTGGCCCCTCGTGAAGGGGGGGGTACTGTCATGGGAAGCAGGCGGCGCGCTTCCCTCATGCAGCGCCCCCCCTAGAGACGAGCAGTAGGGAATTGAAGTACTGGTCTGGTCAGCCAGCACTTCATCAGTTAATTCTCTGTTTGGGTTTAGCCATGTGGTGCTGATCACACCACATGGCTACTTTACATATTGTTTTGACAGCTTGCTCCGCCTCAGGTCATGTGATGCTGGCCACATCACATGATCCTGGGCGGGCTATTTAAAGATGGCAACTTCCTCACTCAGTGCCTGTGATTAGTCTTCTCCCTTTGATCAGTGCTGTGTGTGACCTTGCTGTATTGGATATTTTGGTATTTCGGATTTTGGACTCGGACTTTGACTATTCTTTGCTTGACCCTTGGTATGTGATGTGACCTCCTGTATTTTGACCCGGCTAGTTTACCATTCTGTTATTGTGTTTGTACTGTCTGTGTTTGGTCTCTCCCTGTGTATCCCTTTCCCTCCCTGTGCACTTACGCAGTATAGGGAACGCCGCCAAGTTACGGTGTTGCCGCTTAGGGCTCCAACTGTAAGTAGGTAGGGAAAGAGGTGGGGTTCAGTACAGGGCACACTTTCCCTTGTCTCCCCCGTGACAGTGAATATAATATTTTAGGGCTTGTCCAAGATTTTTAATTATCTCAGACAGACCCTTTAATCTAAAAACTATGATCTACTGTAGTTATGCAAGACTTTTCACTACATAAATTACTACACCTACCTAAAAATGATCTTTTCAGACGTGTTTTAGGCACGCAACTTTTGTAGCCCTTTCATAGCTAGATACATCATCATTCCTTATGTAAATTTATGTATAAATCCTGTAGGCATGCTTGCAAACTTGGGTTTCTATATCCCCTCTGCCTCTTCATCTTGCTAACCTAAGTATATTAGAAGAAGAGCAGAAGGAAGTATTACAAGATTGCAGAAGCAAACTACACGTTTTGTTTAAAGCAGTATAGTATAGTATAGTATATTATCTAGCCAAGGAAACATATATGTCTGCATTGAAGCTGTGCACACCGAACACCAGGATTTGCATTGCATTGATTTGCATTTGCATTTAAATACATTCAAAAAAACAAGAAAACAATTAATTGCAAAAATAAACATGACATTGCACATAACTTGTCAAGGTACAGGTAGGGAATAGTGCAGCCCTGAGCTCCACCTATACCACTTTCCCTACCTACTTGCATGGTCCGTTCTAATCGACGGCGCACAACTGGACGGCGGTCCCTAGCTTAGTACGTGCAGGGCCTTACAGGGAGAGGGAACAAAGGGAAGTAACTACAGACAAGACAGAACACACAGATACGTTAATGCTATCGAGCCAAGGTCAAGAGCCAGGAGATCACGTCAAATCAAAGGGAAAACACGGTAAAAAGACACACACAATCACAGGCAACCTGTGGCCAGCACGTTGGCTGGTTAGATAGGCCCAATTGATGGGTCACGTGACGTGTCCAGCGTCACGTGACCCACTTCTAGAACATTCATACACCTGAGCGGCGACTCATTGATGTCGGCGCTCAGCTCCCCCACAGCTCGTTTTCTAGGGGACGGAGAATGCCGACCGCACTGGAGAAGTGTGCGCCGCCGGGTCCTCCCCGCCCCCTGGTTTCTAGGGAGACGAGGATGCCGGCCACGTCTGAGGCCGGCTCCTCCTCCCTCCACACATGCAGGATGTCGGCGGTGCCTGCAAGGAGGAAGCGTGCCGCCAGCTCCCCGTGACATAACTCTTCTCAGGCTGATACATTTAGGTTGACTTATTGACTTATAACGGGGACTGATGGGTTTGTGTTGAGGTGTTCATCACTGAAAATAATGACGCTAGTTTAAAGCTCTGTGCTGTGTTACTTCATAAAATGCAAGAATGCAAACAAATAGTTTAAAGCTCTGAAATATTTTCTGCTTTTGCAAATGTATTAGGGAAATTTCCTATTAATTGTATTGTCTCAGACAAGCCCTAAAGGGTTTAAAATAATGACATTTTTTTTTATTCTCTCCCTTTTCTCCAGCACCGTTCTCTGTGGTGCTGGTCCGGTACTCTTACCACTTTGTTTTACAAACTGCGCTATTTTTTTCTAACATGTATGATAGAATCTGCCATGAAGGCTCCTAACTATGCTTTTATTGCAGACGGGAACACATCATTACCAACCCTGATAACATGAAACAAACCCTTAATGCAATTTTTGGGGATTTTGATATTGATGACCTATCCTCAGGATACTGTAGGTCATCATTATCAGATCAGCAGGGTCAAACTACTGACAACCCCCCCACCCCTGAGGATGCAGCACTCTGTGAGCTCTAAGACCTCTTCCTAGCCCATGTAACATTAATCAAGTGAATAGGGCTGCTAAGCTGCAATACCAAGCACAGCAGCTATCCAATGGACATTGCTGTGCTTGGGTAACTTTGAGGAGTTGGACCCACGCTGATCTCATATTAATGATGTATCCTGAGAATAGGCTATCAATATTAAAATCCCAGAGAACCCCTTTAAGTCTGAATTTGTTTAACCCACTATTGCAGAGATGGCCAACCTGAGGCTCTCCAGCTCTTGCAAATCTATAACTCCCGGCATTCCCACACTGCCTACAGCTATCAGCCTACAGCAGGGCACGGAGGGAGTTGTCGTTTTACAACAGCTGGAGAGCCGCAGGTTGGCCATGCCTGCACTATTGTCTAGATTGAATACTTTGTAGCACAACCTGAAATGTAAAGTATTAAAGGGATATTAGAGCAAATTAATCCCTTTATATAGGGGAAAATTTGTTAGATTGGTGGTCCAAAATTGAGGACTCCCAACGATCACAACAACATGAGTTGTGTGTAATCTCTATAAGACTGCCGGAGATAGCCAAGACTTTGAATAGAGCTCTGCTGCACATGTTCAACCATTGCTCCATCCAAATGGGTGGGGGCACATGACTCCAGTTCTCATGCTGAGTGGGGGTCTCAGAAGTTCTAACTGGAATACCCCTTTAAGGTCAGATTTCTTTGTCCCCTGCTAGTGCACTGAAGAGGTTAGTGAATGAGTGCAGTAGTCACATGTTGTCAATGTTGTATCACTGCTGCAACCGGGAAAACAGAACCTTGATGAGAGAACCAGAGCTGTGGTGTAGCATCTGTCTGGTAAATAACTTAATAATAAAACAGTAAATAGTAAGTGTCTGCATTTAATCACCATCTGTCCAGAGACCAGCTCTGCCCTCTTGCTCCGTCACTTTGGGCTCTGGCAGCGTAGACCAGCCAGCCTCTCTCCCCTCCTTTCTGCCAGAGTGGCTTTGTCCCTCTACATAGGCTGCATCATGCTTCTTGCTGGCTAGACCTCTATTGCTCTGTTTGTAGGGTGCACATACTCTCTCCTGCTCACAAAGGGCCATCGAAGTGCACCTAATATTCACCAGCCTATGGCTGTCTATTTTGGGAATGTGCCTGAGCAATGGGTTCCAGTTTTCTAGTTCCTGCAAAAATGTGCTGTTTATGTTTATTTGCCAATGTACCGACTACTGCCTGTTTTCTGGATTTTGACTTTTGTTCCCTGTTTCGACTTCTGCCTGATCTCCATATTGGCCATGAGCTGCTTGCCCTGACATTGGACTGTTTACTAGATTCCATGTACTCTGCCTGCCATGACATTGGCCTGTTCCTGACTACAGTTTTGCTTGATCCCTCAGCGATCTGTTCTGGTGTTGCTTGACCCTCGTGGGTCAGAAGTCACTCAAACAGAGACTGCCCCAAGAGCTGATGATCTGGTGGTTCCCCTGCAGCAAAGTTTAAAATGACTAAAGGGTATATACCAAGGGGTCCTTCAGAGTAGCCCCAAGCCAAAACTATTCAAGTGATACAGTGGGTCCAAACCCTCTACGTAAGAGATATATTAAGAAATTACTCAGCACAGATCTTTGGATAAAAAATTAAGCATCAATGGTGGATGGTAAATATTAAAGTACATATAAGTATGAAGTATACATAATTCTATCCTAGTGTTTGTATCTGCAACTGATTTTAATAAAACAGGATGAAGTGAAATGTAATCTTTCTTTGTGGTCTGACTGGTGTATGCTACTTTTAACACAGTTAGAAAATAATTATGCATTCTCAAATGGGACTAACCAAATTAACAATCAGCTTACATAACGTAATATAAAAGGATGCAGTTACAATTATTCTTCAGGTAGTTCCTGTACAATGCTGCAAATGAGCGTTATGAAAATTAAAGTCTTGTACTTTAGGAGAACAATATAAGGATCTGTTCACATCACATTTTGTAAATACGGTTGGCAAATATTCTGGGAAAGCTCCTAGTGCATATATCAAACATAGCCTTAGGGCTCTTTTCATCTAATGGAGGCCATGAGTTTCCTTTTGGGCAGGTATACATCACCTATTTTTGTAATTCATAGAAAAGTATAGTCAACTACACATTTTTATGCGGAGGCAAAATGTTTACCAAGTGGTATATGTATTTTATATGGAAGTTTATGTGTGACATATGTCAATATATGCCTATATAGTAGCATATGTTGACATCTTCTATCTCTGCTTGTGTTATTGTTTTTTCTTTTTAATGTCCTGGTCATGTGGAGATCAAACAGCTTGCTAGAAGACACGGCTCTGATAACTGTTTACTAACTGTAATGAGCTGTGCACATGCATGTTCATCAAATGTCCAGGACATATGAATATTGATTGACAGAAAGTAGAGAGATTTTATTGATGGTTAGTACTAGCAACTACATTTAAAGGGGTTGTCCTACCCATAAAATATGTTTAAATAAAGGATCATGTAAAATAGTTAACAGCAGCCTTGCCATCTAACAAGAAAAACATGTATCCTAACTGTGTTCTATTGCTTGTGTTACCATTGCCAAAGCAATGCCACTTAAAGAACAACTACCACAAAAAATTTTATTCTCTGACCTGTTAGGAAGGTACATGATGTAATCTGTAGTGATTGTAATCTTCTCATCAATGTCTGTATTTGTGAGTTATCCCCTCCCTTCTGATTATCAGCTGTGTCATGTGACTAACACTCTGATCTCCAACTGACACAGGATAGGAAGTCAGTTACTTCTCTATTCATTCCTATGAGACTGAGAGTGAGGCTCCCATAGGAATACATAGAGAAACTTGGCTTCCTGTCCACAAATAAGATACTCTGACTCTCCAAATAAAAGCAGCGTCACATGACCCAGCCAAGTAGCAACAGGGAGGGGATCTCACAAATACAGGCACTGGTAAGAAAATTACCTTCACTACAGCTTACATCGTGTACCTTTCTAGCAGGTCAGAGAATACATTTTTTTTGGGGAATTCTACTTTGAGTTAAACTGTAGCTCTGTAACTGTTTATGTATGCTATTATATCTCTTTGCACTTAAAGGGGTTGTCTCACCTTATTAAGGCCCCTTTCAAATGAGCGAGTTCCACGCATTGGACTTGCAGAGTGTGTCAGTGAGAGCACCCATCTTGACCTGCCAGCACTGATAGGGTTGCATAGCATTATATTGATTTATGATGCTATGTACCCCTTACAGTTCTGGAATGTATAGGATAACACTGACCTAAGGGAAAATACAAGTGAAAAGTGCACTGAAAACATAAATGTGCCACTGTTAGGTCATCCCTTGGTTTTCAGTCACACAAATGCCATCCTTGGCATTGGCAGTGTAGACCAATACTTTATAAAAAATGGAAATTCTTCAAAATCAACAAAACTATTTGTAAAACTGTACTTGAAATTATCTCCCAAAATGTGAAAGAAAATATCCAAAAAGATATACAGAAAATACACAAAATATGAGAAACCTACCCAGCCACGTTTGAGTGCACAGTTGTTCAGGGAGGGTTGCCATGCTGACCAGCCATGCTTCGGCTGATTAACCTATCAATGAGTTTAGGCACAAGGCTACTCAGGTCCCTGGCTCGGCATCCAATCCGAGAGCTAGATGGGGGATTTAAGTTAGGCACTTACTGCTTGTTAGTGCCTGTAATTCTTTAATTCTTGGCTCCAGTTTATTCTTCGAGCTGCATTTCTGTGGACCGTTGTATGAAATGATCTCAGCTTGTTTTAGGATATACCCCTTGTTTGCTGATTAGGCTCCTATTGATTTTCTTGATTTATACTTCGGCTTGTTCTACTTTCCTGCTACTCCTTGGCATCTGATAGGCCTGCTACCTGTGAGCTTGCGCATGTTTTCTGCCGCCTTACTCTGCAGATGTAAACTGGGTCTCTAGCAGCAAAATCCAATTGGCCTCGTCACAAGCTTTGGTGAACGCCTAGGGGTAGCCTTAGGCCTTACTAACTTACAACCCGGAGTGGTGAAGGAAGATATGTAGCAGATTTAGATTTTGCTTGTTGCGGTTCCGGATGTTTAACCAGTATTTCTTTCTCATCTCTGAAGACAGGGCCATTTTAACATGTTGGTGGACCAAATGCAAAGAATTCATGACTATTCTGTGGACTGTCCTGTGTTTTGACCTCAGCTTGTTTCAGGATATACCCTTTGTATATTTATTAGCCTTCTACTGATTTTCCTGAATTAGAATTCGGCTTGTTCTACTCTCCTGATGCTCCTTGGCATCTGATAGGTCTGCTACCTGTGAGCTTGCACATGTGTTTTGCTGACTTACTCCACAGATGTAAACTGGGACCCTAGCAGCTAAATGCAACCAGCCTTGCAACAAGCTTTGGTGAACACCTAGGGTCAGCCTTAGACCTTACTAACTTACTAACCAGAATGGTGAAGGAAGATACGTATCAGAGTTAGAGTTTGCTGGTGGCGGTTTCAGACTTTTAACCCAATATTTCTTTCTCATCTGTGAAATCAGGGCCATTTTAACACATAGGTGGGCCCAGTGCAAAAGGTTCACGACTGTTAGGCCTTGTTCACAGGTCATTATTTGATCAGTTATTTCCCTCAGTTATTGTGAGACAAAACCAGGAGTGGAGGTTCCACAGACATAAGGTATAATGAAAAGATCTGCACCTGTTCTGTGTTTTTGACTCGCACCTGGTTTTGGCTCACAATAACTGATGAAAATAACTGACCAAAAAACTGAAGTGTGAACAAGGCCTTATGTGGACCATCCTGTGTATTAACCTCAGATTATTTCATGATATAACCCTTTTATTGATTCTACTGTATCAGGACATAGATACAGTTAAATTAAGGACATGCTGTGGCCTCCCAACCATGCTGCTGGATCTGGGACAGTTGGGAGGCTTGAATAATGTAACCCGCGCCGGTGGCCCCAGTGCAAAGTGCACAGTTCACCCTATGGTTAAAGCGGCCCTGTCTGAATTCACAACAAATACATAAATAATTCTTCCATATGTGCCCGTGAATCTGCAATAGGAAACAATGGTTGTTAATAAACTCCACTTCTTTCTTTCAGTTGAAAGACAATCTTTCAGTTGTCTGCCATGTGAAAATAGAAGAGAGAAAGAAGAAATCAGAAAGAGTTCTTAATTGGGCAGATTTCAACCTGGGAATGTGTGCGAATTGACATTAGAGCAAGTTGATCAGTGCCTGTTTAAGGATTGTCACACAGGCAGATAATTGCCCAAATGAACAGCCACAAGAACAATCAAATTGTTTATGTGGCCAGTTTTGTTTGAATTATTATTAGCAGCAACATCCCCTGTTTACACGAGAAAATGTGCTGATGAAATGGGGTACAAAGAGGCAGGTTTGCTATTCTAGGTATATCCCTAAGGAAGCTGCTAGTAGACATGATTTAAGAGAGATTAAGTTCTCTATCCCTTCCTCAAGCCATGGTAAAAGCACACGTAAAATCTTTTGCAAATTTCCATATGCTTTAATACTGTTCTTTACTACACTGATATCTCACATTTTCCACTTCACAATGAATGTTTCTCATAATACTTCCTGTTTAACAGTTCTCCTTCAAGTCTACAATAGCCATTTGTCACTCAACAGAATTTTTTTCTTACCAAACACAACCATTGACCTATCTTTAAGACTATATGACAAAGTGGCAAAGTATGAGTAGTCATGTGCTAGGAATATTTAAAGGGGTTTTCCAAGAGTTTGATATTGGTGACCTATTGTCAGGATAGGTCATCAATATCAGATCACTGAGGGTCCGACACTCGGGACTCCTGCTGATCAGCAGTTTGAGGAGGCCATGGTGCTCCAGGTAGCACCGATGTCTCCTTGCAGTTTACCAAGCACAGCACCGTCCATTGGATAGCAGCTGTTTTTGGTATTGCAGCTGATTAATGGGAGTCCTGGGAGCCAGACTGCTATTGATCTGATATTGATGACCTATCCTGAGGATAGGTCATGAATTTAATTTTTCTGCTTTTTTATATATGTTAATCATATAAGAGTAAATGTACCAGTTTTTCTGAAAGGTAAAACATATTGCTATTGATTAAAATACATTGTGTTTTGCAAATTCATAATTCAGCTCTGATATTGTGCAACGCTGTAAAAGGGTTGTCCAAGAATATTGATGACCTATCCTCACTGTGGCCTCTTCATTGAATACTAAGCACAGCACCTTCCTTGGTATAGTGGCCGTGCTTGGTACTGCAGCTCAGTCCATTCACTTGAAAGGAATTGAGCAGCAGAAAGACAATGCATATGATGGGCGTGACATCACAGTGCTAGGCCCTCTATCATATGATGCCTGATAGGGTATATAAACTAATAAACCCACCATGTTCATGGGATGTTAATTTCTATATTTTTACTTGTGTCTGTTTGTAATAATATTCATTTGTTTATAAACAGGTGGAGTAATACTATCATTTACAGTCTCCATTGCAATTGGACTGATAATTGGAGGTATGATATGGGTCCTAATCACATGCTTGTCCCGTCGGCGTGCCAGTGCAGCTATTTCCCCAAGAATGACCAGCTCATCAAGTCGTCGTCCTAGAACTTCTTCTCAAAATCATGCATCAAATAGATCTGGGTTTTATCGTAACAGTAGCTGTGAACGTAGGAGCAACCTCAGCCTAGCCAGCCTGACTTTTCAACGGCAGACTTCACAAGAGCAGCCTGATCCATTTACAAGGAAACCTAGCTTCAGAGCATCCACTTTTCACCCATTTTTACAATCTCCTCCTCTAGCCGTTGAAGCTGACAGTCAACTTGTTACTCTACCTCGTGCCAACAGCACATCACCAACAGTGAACACCACTGGCAACTTTGGCCGTCCTGACTTTCACTGGTCTAGCAATAGCCTACGTCTTGGTCACGCAACTCACACACCACCTCCAGCCTATGAAAGTATCATTAAAGCTTTTCCTGACCCTTGAAAATTGTTGGCTTGTTGTAAAAAACACACAGTTCATTACACTAAAAGGTCAAGGCAAAAAAAAAACCAAAAAACAAAAAAAACAACAACTGCAACCTATAAAAGAAAAGTTATGTTGCTACAAACATCATCAATATTGGGTCAGTATTTGACTCACTTTTTACCTGTGCAGTGTAGAACTGCTACGTATATATTGACATTGAATCAACAGTATGCCGCTTGCAGCTGCTTCTTGGAGTGGTTTGCTTTCTTCTGATAACCATTTTCACTGCATAGTAAAAACCTTACATGTAATATTGTATTTTGTATACCTTTCAATCATGGCAAACATGAGATGCAGGAGGCATGTGGCCAAACACCTGTTTAAAAATTCATTTTGAATTTACATTGATTGGAAATGTTGATGCACGGTCATTATTATTTGGAAACTGCCTGGACTTTCATGTGTTCCATATCCACATGGTTTTCAGCTGCACTGCATCTACATATCAGCCGGATTGCAGTCACAACATGGGACTGTATCCCTTAGGCTGCCATTGTATTCTTACAAAATTAAATGGGAAATATAAATTCAAAATATGATGTTCCCTTTTCATCATCATCATCTAGATCAAAAGTATGGAATGGAGACTTAATGTGTTAGGAAAAAGGTGGTCAGATATTTCTGGTGCTGCATTTTTTGTGTCCAACCTGTGGCTATTTGTCAACCACCAAAAAATTGGTCTTGTGGTGTGGTCCATACAGAACCATTGTGGTTGGTTTTTCAAAATAGAGTGAACCAACCACAAATACCCTTAGAACATTCCCTACAAAAAGGAAGTACAACATCCCTGCTTCCAAGAGTGGAAGAAGGTTAGACCAACGGAAGGATGGACTTACAACTTGGCTAGAAATAGTGTTACATGGCACAACTTTTTTTTTTAAATGTCAGCCTCAAATATATTATGGGTGCATGCCATAGATTCGTCTAGAATACCAGCCACATATTCTCCATAAAAGTGTAAGTGCCCAGAGTGACATGTTGATTTTACCTTATAGAACCATTGTTTCTTAATACCACCACAAGGCTGCCAGTACACATAGCAGTAACATCTACATTGCTTTTGCAATGTGGCTCTGCAGATTTATGTGTCTCACCTGTACAATCTATATGACCAAAAATGCATTGCAAAACTGTGGTAATTAGATGGTAAACCGTGTGTGACTTTGCCATGCCTTTCTTGGTTACATGGCACGCTACCACTATATGTACAGGCAGCCTTAAGTTAGCTTTAGAATTATAATCTATGTATGGCATCTGTAGCTATGAAGAACTGTATTACTGGAAACAATATGCAATACAATATTAAAAATTTAACTTAGCTTTTGACCCTTAAAAAAATATTGCATGAAAAACATTTTTATTCTAAAAATTTTTTATTCTATTTATTTTTTGTATCTAATATCACAATTATATAGAATGTATTGCTCTACTATTTTCTTATAAAGTACAATGTCACATTGCAACAATCAAGTATGTTTACTATCATGTTTTGCAAAGTGGTTCTGATCATTTCTAGAGGAAATGTGTAAATATTGTAAGCAGTGCTGTAATTAATTTAGTCATTTGTAATAAAAATGCAGAAAACTTAAATCAATCAAGTTTCCTTTTATAACAAAATGCTAATTTTTAAAACACAGAAAGATATTAAAGGTAGAGATGAGTGAATTTCCCAACATTTGTTTCGGGTTCAATTCGGTTGATTAGATTGGTTTCCTATAAAGATATTTGGTTTCAAATGTTTTATTGATGAACAAACAAAATAAAGAATCCAGGATCATATATGACTGTGAATAGGATATGGCCCCAAGCAGGGTAAAGAATATTGAAGCAATGACCTTAGTAAGTAGTAATTTAGTACAGGATTAAACAATCAATAAAAAGAAACATGAATGCAGTATAACATCAACTAATCCACAGTTAGGGTATGGCCACATGGAGTGGCTGTAATACAGTCAGGTTGCAACCGGTATGGAGTGGGGTGACATCAGGGATCACTGAGGAAGAGAAGTGATATTTCTCGAAACCTGTTGGATTTTTTTCCCATTTCAGCTTTCGTACCTTTGCTTAGGTGATGTCACCCCGCTCCATACCGGAGTGCGAGCATCAAACAGGAGGTGCGCTGCCATACATTTTTAGGTTTGAAAAGCATAGCAAGCTAAACTTCTCAGAAAAAGATATCCAGAAGGAATGCAGTGTGTCAAGTTGGACATGTTGACATACATCAATTTGTTCCAAATTTGTAACAAATTTCTTGTGATTGTTTTTTCTCTCTCTCTATGGTCTTCTAGGACTCATATTTATTATATACATCTTTTCAGTAAAAGATTAGGAGACCAGAGACTATTATATACCAATTTTAAGAGCAATTGGAGAATATTTGACTGAGATAGAATTGATTCAGATCTGAATAACATTTTTTGAAAATTTTCAAAAAATCTCAGACCTGAACAATGAAATCAATATGTCTCAATATACCCTGATATGCTTTTTTATAGTCAATAAATGAATGCACCCGATTTAGAGCAAAAACCTATGCAGAGTGTAACTCCTCTCTACCTGGACTACTTGACATCTTACCTTCCGTCTTGAAACATGTTGCTGTGACTGAAGACTGTACAGCAAAAACTTCATGCATGAGTTTGTGATGCTACAGAAATAGCGGTACCACAGATCAGCAGGATCTGTAAAATTAATGAAGCTAATAGCATAGGTGATAGCAATATGCTGACCTTTCACACTGAATGCATACATGTAGATAATGCCACATTTTGGCACAATATAGGGGCATTCACATGAATAAGTGTGTTCCTTTAAGCTGCTGATTTAGTGTTTATTCCAATAGATTTTCTTTTTCTCCACACACAATGACAGCTGCCACCACTAGGGGATCAAATGATGTATAGCATGTACAAAAACTTGAATAAAAACTGCATGTGTTATAAGTATGTACTGTAAGTAAATAGAGAATAGGTCTACGTATTAAATGCCGTAACTTTTTCAGATAATACGGGAAGCTTCTCCATAGTAGGTATGCTGTAATATTAAGTCAATTTTAATTTGGTTTGACAAAATGGCCTTTTACAAATAACATAACTGAGTAATTCTTCGTCTGGAATGCAATCAAGTGCTGTTTATCATATCTATATATCCACAAGTAGATTTACAATACAAATAACACAAACTGCTATATCTATTATAGATTTTTCTTTATTAATTGCACTGCATAAATTACCATTCAGTCATCAAGAAGTATCCCATAAAGAATGCCAAGTAACCATTTTCATTATTTGAATTCAAAACAGGAAACATTCCTTCCTGAATCTAAAATGACAATCACATTTGCCTGTTAAAGCAATGTACCACACAACCACTGGTCTCATACCCTATTAGGGAATATGGACATCATAGAGAGGGATCAACCTCTGGACTTCCTTCCACGGGCAGTAAGCTCTTCCACTTGGGCTGACTCAATCCATTCATGACTCTGACAGGAAATAAAATATGATGGGTAGATGGGAAACTCCAAAGTTATACGTCTTGTGGGATGTTCCTGGTATACAGTGGCTAGAACCAACCAAAAGTGGTCTAAAAGAATAAAACCAGTACACCAGGACAATGGTCATAGGCATCCATGGTTCATTTATGTGTTTGGAGATTCATTGATAAAAAGGAAGGAGTTGGGTTGTATCCTCTAACCTTGGAATCACAGCACCAAGAGGGAGCATCAGAAAACACCCAGCAAGATATGAAGATAGATTTGGTTTGTTTCCATTACAAACATACTGTACAATGACAGTACTCATTAAATAGGACTATGGAGACAGTAAAAGAGCAAAAGCTGAAGCCTCATGTTACAAGAAACTGATCTGACTGTAAAGAAAAAAAAACTAACTAACATTAACTTGATTATGATTTGGATTGAAGAAAGTATTTAATGAGACAAGTAGCTGTATTTTACTGCAACAAGATGAAAGAAATATCTTGAATTATTAAAGGGGTTGTGTCACCTCACACACTGAAGGCATATTGCTAGGATATGCCATCAATGTCATCTAGGAGCCTCCAAAGTGAATGAGATGCACCATGTGTTTGCAGCCACCCTCCATTCATTTCTGAGAGAGTTCCAAAAATAGCCGAGTGAGCACCATTTCAGAAGTCTCATAGAAATGAATGGAGAGTGCACTGCGTTCCCTCATGCACTTCTATGGGACTGCCAGAAATAGCCAAGCCAGCACTCGGTTATTTTTGGAACTGCCACAGAAATTAATGGAGGGTGGCGCACATGTGCAATGCTCCCTCGTTTACTTTGGGGGCTCTGTTCTAGAGATGGATGAGGGTCCCAGAACAATATGCCAGCAATGTCGGAGGTCAGACGACCCCTTCAAGATTTTAAGACCTTACATATCTTCATGTCCACCACAAACACTTTGTTGATGCAGGTGTTCAATGAAGAAGTCATCTCAAAGCCTAGCCTGTCTTGCTTCCATGTTTTTAACTTACCGGTCTCTAATTCTCATATTGTCTGTGCTCCATATAACCTTTTCATTGCAATTAGAGATGAGCGAGCACTAAAATGCTCGGGTGCTCGTTATTCGAGTCGAACTTTTCCCGATGCTCGGGTGCTCGTTTCGAATAACGAACCCCATTGAAGTCAATGGGAGACTCGAGCATTTTTGCGGGGGACCAAGGCTCTGCCTAGGGAAGGCTGGGTGAAAACCTGGAAACCTCAGAAAATGATGGAAACACCACGGAAATGGACAGGAAACAGCAGGGGCAGCATGCATGGATGCCTCTGAGGCTGCCTAATCCCACCATTACCCCAAATTCTCAGGTAACAGCCTGGTGGTTACCCTCATGGCAATTGTGCTCACCCAGACCAAGAAAGGCAAGGCAAATACCCATCACATGTTAGGGAAGCACCCAACTAGGTGCAACGAAGGTCCATCACCGCCTGCAGGTGACACCACTGCTCATGCTGGCACTGCAGCTGAAATCAAGTTTAGTATCTGTTCTTATCCGTTGCTGTGCCTGCTGGTGGTATAGTGGTGAGCATAGCTACTTCCCAAGCAGTTGATCTGGGTTCGATTCCCATCTATCACAGGAGGCGAATCAGAACAATATCTAATACGTCCCCAATCCGGTTAAATTGTTTGTAGAGAGGGCCTGTAGGTGGGGGGAAGGAGGTTTCGCTGGAAGAGCCAGAGGAGTGCCCCCTGGGCTAGCGTGTGTGGTGGTGACAACAGCCGGAATGGATTTGGAAAAACTGTTGCTTTAACCCGTATGGTATCGATTCTTCTCAGTTTAATACCGTATACGTCCCCTATCTTGGGACCCTATATTTAATGGATATTTCGAACACGGAAAACGGAAAAAGAGCTTGCTCTGGCCAGGGGAGTGTATTTCCCACTGCAGCTAAGGGGACGTGTCCATGCTCTGCCTATCACAGGTCATGAGGCAGATAAAAGAAGAACAAAAACAAACATCAGTACAACTTCTAATACGTCCCCTATCCGGCTAAATTGTTTGTAGAGTGGGCCTGTAGGTGGGGGGGGCAGGCTGGGGCAAGGAGGTTTCGCTGGAAGAGCCAGAGGAGTGCCCCCTGGGCTAGCGTGTGTAGTGGTGACAACAGCCGGATGTATTTAGAATGAGGACGCAGGACCCCAACTTAAAAATTTAGCATCAACCGGTACAGTCGGAAATTATGAGATTCATCAAGTGTGGTATGTCTTCTATGTATACTACTCAGTTTAATACCGTATATGGCAGCTATCTGGAAAAATAGTTTGGAGAGAGAGAAAGATAGGAAAAAGACGTAAATTGTTTGGAGAGAGGGCCTGTAGGTGGAACTCCGGAAAAATAGTTTGGACAGAGGGCCTGTAGGTGGACCTCCGGAAAAATTGTTTGGAGAGAGGGCCTGTAGGTGGACCTCCGTTAAAATTGTTTGGACAGAGGGCCTATAGGTGGACCTCCGGAAAAATTGTTTGGAGAGAGGGCCTGTAGGTGGATCTCCGTTAAAATTGTTTGGACAGAGGGCCTATAGGTGGACCTCTGGAAAATTGTTTGAATAGAGGGCCTGTAGGTGGACCTCTGGAAAAATTGTTTGAATAGAGGGCCTGTAGGGGGCCCTCCTGAAAAATTGTTTGAAGAGAGGGCCTGTAGGGGGCCCTCCTGAAAAATTGTGCTAAAAGAGTGCCAGTTGGACCTCTAAAAAATGGCGTTTTTTGGGTCAGCGTTAGGCAAAGACGATATGGAGGAGGAGGAGGAGTAGGAGGAGTAGAGAAGAGGAATCGGATACATAAGTTATTTAAATCTTTAGCTGCTTTCCCCCGGAGGAGATTTGAATTCCGGTGAAATCCAGGCTTTGTTCATTTTAATAAGCGTCAGCCTGTCAGCGCTGTCAGTTGACAGGCGTGTACGCTTATCAGTGATGACGCCACCAGCTGCACTGAATACCCGCTCTGACAGCACGCTAGCGGCAGGGCAGGCCAGCACCTCCAAGGCGTACAGCGCCAGTTCAGGCCACGTGTCCAGCTTTGAAACCCAGTAGTTGTATGGAGCAGAGTGATCGCTACGGACGTTGGTATGGTCAGCTAGGTACTCCCTCACCATCTTTCTGTACAGCTCCCCCCTACTCTGCCTAGACTGGGGACAGGTGACAGTGTCTTGCTGGGGTGACATAAAACTGGCAAAGGCCTTGGAGAGCGTTCCCCTGCCAGTGCTGGACAAGCTGCCTGCTCGCCTCCTCTCCGCCGCTACTTGGCCCACAGAACCATGCCCTCTGCCGCTAGCCGCGTCAGATGGGAAGAATTGTTTCAGCTTGTGCACGGTCCAGGGCCTGTTGATATCTATTCACTCTCATACTCCAGGGATGAGAGTGGAAAGGTTCAGCTTGTACCGTGGGTCCAGGAGAGTGAACACCCAGTAATCGGTGTTGGAAAAAATTCTTCTAACGCGAGGGTCACAGGATAGGCAGCCTAACATGAAGTCTGCCATGTGCGCCAGAGTCCCAACACGCAAGAATTCCCTCTCCTCACTGGCCTGACTCTCCATTTCTTCCTCCTCCTCCTCCAAGTCCTCCTCTTCAGCTCATACACGCTCAAGAGTTAAGGACTGAGCACTGGTACCCTCTACTGTCTCGCCGAAATTCTCCTCCTCTTCCTCCTCATCCTCATCCCCCTCCTCCGATACGCGCTGAGAAACAGACCGGAGGGTGCTCTGGCTATCAAGCGACGTATCTTCCTCCACCGTCTCTTGTGACAAGCGCAAAGCATCCGACTTGATGCTGAGCAGTGATTTTTTCAACAGGCAAAGCAGCGGGATGGTGAGGCTGATAATGGCGGCATCGCCGCTGACCATCTGTGTTGACTCCTCAAAGTTGCTCAACACCTGGCAGATATCAGACATCCACGTCCACTCCTCATTGTAGACTTGAGGAATCTGAGAGACCTGACTACCAGTTCTGGTGGAAGATGACATCTGGCAGTCTACAATCGCTCTGCGCTGCTGGTAAACTCTGGATAACATGTTTAATGTGGAATTCCATGTCATGGGCACGTCGCACAACAGTCGGTGAGCGGGCAGTTGTAGGCGGCGCTGCGCTGCCCTGAGAGTGGCAGCATCTGTGCTCGACTTGTGGAAATGCGCACAGATGCGGCGCACCTTGGTGAGCAAATCAGACAGATTGGGGTATGTCTTGAGGAACCGTTGAACAATTAGGTTGAACACGTGGGCCAGGCATGGCACATGTGTCAGTCTGCCGAGTTGCAGAGCCGCCACCAGGTTACGCCCGTTGTCACACACAACCATGCCTGGCTTGAGGTTCAGCGGTGCCAGCCACACATCGGTCTGCGCCGTGATGCCCTGTAACAGCTCTTGGGCGGTGTGCCTTTTGTCACCTAAGCTCAGCAGTTTGAGCACCGCCTGCTGGCGCTTACCCACGGCACTGCTGCTGCGCCTAGAGCTAGCGACTGAAGGCGCCGTGCCCACGGATGGTAATTCGGTGGAGGAGGAGGAGGGGTCGGAGGAGGAGGAGGCATAGTACGTCTGAGAGACCATGACCGAGGTAGGCCCCACAATCCTCGGTGTGGGCAGTACATGAGCGGCCCCAGGGTCATTCTCGGTCCCAGCCTCCACCAAGTTAACCCAATGTGCCGTCAGTGAGATATAGTGTCCCTGCCCGGCAGCACTTGTCCACGTGTCCGTGGTTAGGTGGACCTTCTCAGAAACAGCGTTGGTCAGGGCATGGATGATGTTCTGTGACACGTGCTGGTTTAGGGCTGGGACAGCACATCGGGAAAAATAGTGGCAGCTGGGGAATACCGAGGGGCAGCCACCGCCATGAGATTTCGAAAGGCCTCGGTCTCTACCAGCCTATAGGGCAGCATCTCCAGGCTAAGCAATTTGGAGATGTGGACGTTGAGGGCTTGGGCATGTGGGTGGGTGGAACTGTATTTCCTCTTGCGCTCCAGCGTCTGCTGTAAAGACAGCTGAACGCTGCGCTCGGACACGTTGGTGGACGCAGTGGAGGATCGTGGAGGCGAAGGTGTGGTTTTCCGGCGGGAGGCGCTCGTGCCGGGGTCCTGGGCAGGGGGTTGACTAGCAGAGGCAGCGAGTGACGCAGGGGGTTGACTAGCAGAGGCAGCGAGTGACACAGGGAAGGAGCAGTGGTGGGACCCGCAGGAGGTGGTGAACGGCCTTGGTTCCATTGAGTGGGGTGTTTAGCACTCATATGCCTGCGCATGCTGGTGGTGGTTAGGCTAGTAGTGGTGGCACCCCTGCTGATCCTGGTGTGGCACAGGTTGCACACCACAGTCCGTCGGTCATCCTCACTTTCTTTAACCCCTTCCCGCTATATGACGAGTATACACGTCATGGAGCACTGCTATTTAGCGCTCCATGACGAGTATACCCGTCATTACATTAAACTGTCACCATGTCTGCTGACATGGTGACAGCGCTGAGACCCCGGCTGTTACTTACAGCCAGGGGTCTCAGCTTACCAGCCCGGGACCAATGGGGGCGGTCCAGACTAGCCAATCACAGCGATCCTGCTGCTTTTTATGTTAAAATAAATAAATAAATAAATTGATCATTGTCTATATAAATATATATCTCCCCCCCCACCCCAGATCGCTATTTTCGGATGGCCAGGGGGGGGGGGTGTAATGTGCGGCGGCAGCGGTAGCGCCGCCGCAATGATTTTTCAGGATGGCCGAGTGGAGCAGAGTATCAGCATACAGCTGATACTCTGCTTCAAACTGCTGACATCGGTGCTGGCAGCAGTTTAACTGCCAGCAGTTTAACCCCTTCCATGCCACGGTCCGTAGGGACCGCGGCATGGAAAGGGTTAACAGGGGGAGGGAGCACCCTCCCCCTCCCATCGGGCGCTGCGGTGCGCTGGCAGCGCCGATGGTGTGGGCTGAAGAGAGGGAGGAAGCTCCCTCCCCCTTCCATCGGGACGCTGCTGTGCTCTGGCAGCGTCCCGATGGTTACCATGGCAACCAGACGCTTTCAGAAGCGTCTGCTTGCCATGGTGTAATCAAGCCTGTTCAGGCTCCTGCTAAAGGCAGGAGCCTGAGAAGGCTTAGACTGAGTGACAATACACTACAGTACACTATATAGTGTACTGTAGTGTATTATAGAACAATCAGATCCACTGGTTCTTCAAGAACCAAGTGGGTCTGAGTCTAAAAAAAAAAGTGTAAAAAAAAGTGTAAAAAAAAGTTAAAAAAAGTTAAAAAAAAGGTTTAAAAAATCCTATTTTTCCCCCAATACTTAAATTTGAAATTAGTAAAAAAAGAAAAAAAATATCGCAATCATGTTAGGTATCGCCACGTTCGTAACAACCTGCTCTACAAAAATATCACATGTCCCGACCCGTCAGGTGAACACGGTAAAAGAAATAAAATAAAAACAGTGTAAAAAAAGCCATTTTTGTCACTTTATATCACAAAAAGTACAATCACAAGCGATCAAAAAGGCGTATGCCCCTCAAAATAGTACCAATCTAACCGTCACCTCTTCCCGCAAAAAATGAGCCACTACCTGAGACAATTGCCCAAAAAATAAAAAAACTACAGCTCTCAGACAAGGGATAGACTAAAACATGATTTTTTGGTTTCAAAAATGATATTATTGTGTAAAACTTAAATAAATAAAGAAAACTATACATGTTAGGTATCGCCACGTCCGTAAAAACCTGCTCTATAAAAATAGCACATGATCTAACCTGTCAGATGAACACTGTACAAAAAAAAAAATAAACTGAGCCAGAACAGGCATTTTTGGATACCTTGCCTAACAAAAAGTGTAATATAAAGCGATCAAAAATCATATGTACCCCAAAATAGTATCAATAACACTGTCACCTTATCCCTTAGTTTCCAAAATACAGGCACTGTTTGGTTGTTTCTACTGTAGGGGTGCATCAGGGGGGCCTCAAATGGGACATGGAGTCTTAAAACCAATCCAGCAAAATTTGCCCGCCAAAAACCATCTGGCGCACCTTTCCTTCTGCGCCCTGCTGTGTGCCCATACAGCAGTTTACTACCACATGTGGGGTGTTTCTGTAAATCGCAGAATCAGGGTAATAGTTTTTGAGTTTTGTTTGGCTATTAACCCTTGATGTGTTACAGGAAAAAAATGGATTAAAATGGAAAATCTACCAAAAAAAGTGAAATTTTGAAATGTCATCTCCATTTTCCTTTAAATCTTGTGGAATACATAAAGGGTTAACAAAGTTAGTAAAATTCGTTTTGAAAACCTTGAGGGGTGTAGTTTCTAAAATGGGGTCATTTATGGTGGTTTCTATTATGATAGCCCCACAAAGTGACTTCAGAACTGAACTGTTGCTTCAAAAAAATGGTTTTGGAAAATTTCTTAAAAATTTTAAGAATTACTTCTAAAATTCTAAGCCTTCTAAGGTCCCCAAAAAATAAAATTACATCTACAAAATGATGGTAACATAAAGTAGACATATGGGAAATGTAAAGTAATAACTATTTTGTGAGGGATCACTATCTGCCTTAAAAGCATAGAAATTCAAAGTTTGAAAATTACAAATTTTTCCAAATTTTCTGTAAATTTAGGATTTTTTTTTATAAATAAAGGCGATTTATATTGACTCAAATTTACCATTGTCGTGGAGTACAATGTGTCACAAGAAAACAATCTCAGAATGGCTTGGATAAGTAAAAGTGTTTCAAAGCTATTACCACATAAAGTGACACATGTCATATTTCCAAAATCTGGCCTGGTCCTTAAGGTGAAAAATGGCTATGTCATCAAGGGGTTAAAGAACCTCCAGACTTGCGAACATCTAGGCCTCGCCACGGGAGCTTCACTACGTGAAACAGTTGCTGCTGATGCACCAGCTCTGGCCCTGCTTCTCCCTCTGGCCACACCACTGCCTCTTACAACCTGTTCTGGTGCAGCACTCGCCTCCGCCTCAGAAGCACTGTCTTCACTCGGCATATCAACCCAGCTTGGGTCAGTCACCTCATCATCCTCCGATTCCTCAGTCTGCTCCCCCCTCGGAATTCCTCCCCTAACAACAACTTCACCACTGTCTGACAACCGTGTCTCCTCATCGTCTGACACCTCTCTACAAACTTCTTCCACTAACTCAACATTGTCATCATCATCACCCACAGACTGCGACAGTTGGAAAA
>ONZH01027676.1:0-18655 GCA_900303285.1 Rhinella marina
AGATATTGTATATTTCAAAGTACACAGCCGTGTAGTAACTGAACAGACGGTGGGTATTTACACCAGGTATGTGAGATAATTTAGCAAGAGAACGCACAGTACAGTGGCCTATTAAAATGGCCTAGATATTGTATATTTCAAAGTACACAGCCGTGTAGTAACTGAACAGACGGTGGGTATTTACACCAGGTATGTGAGATAATTTAGCAAGAGAACGCACAGTACAGTGGCCTATTAAAATGGCCTAGATATTGTATATTTCAAAGTACACAGCCGTGTAGTAACTGAACAGACGGTGGGTATTTACACCAGGTATGTGAGATAATTTAACAAGAGAACGCACAGTACAGTGGCCTATTAAATGGCCTAGATATTGTATATTTCAAAGGTACACAGCCGTGTAGTAACTGAACAGACGGTGGGTATTTACACCAGGTATGTGAGATAATTTAACAAGAGAACGCACAGTACAGTGGCCTATTAAAATGGCCTAGATATTGTATATTTCAAAGTACACAGCCGTGTAGTAACTGAACAGACGGTGGGTATTTACACCAGGTATGTGAGATAATTTAACAAGAGAACGCACAGTACAGTGGCCTATTAAAATGGCCTAGATATTGTATATTTCAAAGTACACAGCCGTGTAGTAACTGAACAGACGGTGGGTATTTACACCAGGTATGTGAGATAATTTAACAGAGAACGCACAGTACAGTGGCCTATTAAAATGCCTAGATATTGTATATTTCAAAGTACACAGCCGTGTAGTAACTGAACAGACGGTGGGTATTTACACCAGGTATGTGAGATAATTTACAAGAGAACGCACAGTACAGTGGCCTATTAAAATGCCTAGATATTGTATATTTCAAAGTACACAGCCGTGTAGTAACTGAACAGACGGTGGGGTATTTACACCAGGTATGTGAGATAATTTAACAAGAGAACGCACAGTACAGTGGCCTATTAAAATGGCCTAGATATTGTATATTTCAAAAGTACACAGCCGTGTAGTAACTGAACAACGGTGGTATTTACACCAGGTATGTGAGATAATTTAGCAAGAGAAACGCACAGTACAGTGGCCTATTAAAAATGCTAGATATTGTATATTTCAAAGTACAACAGCCGTGTAGTAACTGAACAGACGGTGGGTATTTACACCAGGTATGTGAGATAATTTAAGCAAGAGAACGCACAGTACAGTGGCCTATTAAAATGCCTAGATATTGTATATTTCAAAGTAACACAGCCGTGTAGTAACTGAACAGACGGTGGGGTATTTACACCAGGTATGTGAGATAATTTAGCAAGAAGAACGCACAGTAAGTGGCCTATTAAAATGCTAGATATTGTATAATTTCAAAGTACACAGCCGTGTAGTAACTGAACAGACGGTGGGTATTTACACCAGGTATGTGAGATAATTTAGCAAGAGAACGCACAGTACAGTGGCCTATTAAAATGCCTAGATATTGTAATATTTCAAAGTACACAGCCGTGGTACTAACTGAACAGACGGTGGGTATTTACACCTGGTATACAAAAAGGGTATTGCAGGCACACAGAACCCAGAACACTAGAGCCAAATAAACTGTATTTAAAAAAATAAAAATAAAATTCACAGCCGTATACTGCCAGATCAGATGGTGCATATACACACTAGTTATATAACAGGGTTTTTTCAGCCTAAAAGAACGCTGAACAGTAGTGCAAATATAGTTTGGTATGGTAGCAGAGCACTAATACACCACTAATGCCTCTCTCTGTCCTACTCCCAGCAGCTATCCCTGAATACAGCAGCCGTTCTCTGTAAAGTCTATATTGTAGTAAAGCTATCACTGAAGTCCACTGTAGTAGCCCTGATAAGGGCTTTTAATCACGCTCCTGCCTGTCCAACAGCTAAAACCTATCTGTCCCTTCTCCAGCCTCTGTCCCTGACTAAGTTCACGCAGCATATGCGTACGAGCAGGAAGAGCTGAGTTTTTATGATTCGAGGTCACATGGTTTTTCCAGCCAATCCATGTAGACGCTGTTTTCGCGCTGCCAGCGTGCTCAGCGTGCCTGTCATACCCCCCCTGCATGTTGATTGGTGGAAAAAGAGCACCAGGGAAGGTGGGAGGGGAAACGAATTCTAAGTGCGCCATCGCCGTTATACTCGATTGAAATCGAGTATGCCGAATATCGTAGTATTCGATCGAATACCGGCTCGATCGAACACTACTCGCTCATCTCTAATTATAATTTACATCAGAAAACTAGAAAGAAGATTTAACTTCTAGAGCATGGACCTGCAGAGGTGTGCCACCATTCTAGAGACATGCCCCTCTTAATAATTGTGGTACACTTGATGACAGAATGGTAGAGATTAAGAGATTAAAATGCTGATCTTTATAAATATCCTCCAAAGTGTGCAGTGACAGAGCCAGAAATCTTCCCATTACAGCTAAGTTTTAATTTTTGAGCAAATGTAAGCTGGGAGTGTTTTCACATGAACCTACTCCATCAACAAAGAGAAGAAAATGTTGTGCGTGTGGTATTTGCTGCTCTTAGGTTGAAGTATAGACAAATGTGTACGTAGTTACTCCTAGTCTTGTGAAATCATAAGAGAATGTGCTGCATAGATATTTCTACTAATAAGGAAATATTAATGCCAGAGATTAGCAAACTGATTTTAAATTAAACAGATTCATTAGGAATTTCACAAAAATTCTACTTTGAAACAAATCTGAAGTTTTGACAATTTTTTTCAGACAAATTCCGCAGAACAGTGCTAGCCTTTTTACATCAAAAATTCAGAAAACCAGTGAGGAAAACCGGGAAGAAGAAAATGGAGAATCACATGACCCTCGGTAAGGTCTTGCTAGGTGTGCTTACCGACAATGCTTTGCAATCAGCTTGACTGTCAATCAGGAAGGAGGATATTGGCTGGGCTATCAGGTTTTATGTTAGCTCTGAAGCGCAAATGCCATTGAGAGCTCAGCCACTGTTGCTATTAGTTATGCCTATTATGTTTCTGACAGACACTGCAATTAGACACAAGCAGCCATTTTGCAGGGACAGTATAAAGATTGTGAAGAAATTGCATTTAGTTAGGTAGATTGGATTACTAATCACATTTTATTACTATGGACAGAATAGGTTAAGTTAATGTTGTGTGTCTGTTACGGCCTGTGCTGAAGAGAAATTACATGTATACAGGCTCCTGCACAGAAGTCCTTAAATAGACAGTACCCTATTATTATGTGCAGGAGCTAGCATTTCTGACATGTTGCAAAGCTTCTACATTTTATAAGTTAGCAATAAGCATATTGTAGTGTGTCAAGAGCAGCGCATTAGCGTATATTTTTGTAAAACCCAGGGGGCATGCAATTGTGCCTGTTTTGGGTTTTTTTTCCCTCAAAAACCTCAAACCAAAAATTACACAAATGTTGAACAAATATGAGCATGATTAAAATCAATATATGAAGAGAGACATCTACAATAGAAATGTGATGTCTGGACGGTATACCATAGTGGCAGACTATGTGACTGCTATGGGGCCCAGGGCAAGAGGGGGCCCAGTCTTAGTTGGGATTATCTCCTCTTCTACTGGAGGTGAAAACTTGGTCAGGACTGTACCCTCTAAAGGAACAACTTTAAGCAAATGAGGCAGTTGAAAAAATGCCCAAGGGTCAGTGAAGGGGTTTAGGCGGAAACCCTTCTGTCCTGTGTGGGGGGCTGGATTGATCCTTGCTATGGGGCCCTTACTCGTCTATGTATGCCACTGGCCGGTATAATAAAATACAATAAATATTGATATCATGATACAATCGTTCCAACACATATAAACATGCACACGTAAATCAAAGCAGATGCTCTGTTATGGTTGATATATTTAATTAAATTGTTTTTGCTGCTATCCACGTCTGTCTACAGGGGCGGATTGGCCATAGACCTTACAGGGAATTTTCCCGGTGGGCCGATGCCCAGGGGGCCTCCTGGGCCCCTTCCTATAGCTGGCCAGTGGAAGTTTTTGGGGATGTATTTTATGCTGCAGGCAGTATTTTATGATGGACTGTGGTATTTGGCTCTGTTGTGGTGGTATAATGTGCCAAAATTTAGTATTGCTGGCCCTGCTTTCCATCAGTTTGGACCCGGGGCCCCTTTTAGTATTTTTTCCAGGGCCACTTTAAGTTCCCAGTCCGCCCCTGTCTGTCTAGATATTTTGTTACCTCCTATGTCCATGAGGTTATGTTAATTTATAACATAGACGTCTATGTGTGCATGTTTATATGCATTAGGACTATTGTAGTGTGATATCAATATCCATGGTATGTAATTATATTGGCCAAGCATCACCTTTCTATTGTACATATCTCTCCATATGCCAATTTTATTAATGTTTATTAATGTATATATATATATATATATATATATATATATATATATATATTTGTTCAATAAAGATGTACCATATTTAACCCTTTTGAATCGCTGTGCAATTTTTTTGTTTGATTTGTTGTCTGACGTAGCACAGGACAACTTTTTTTGCTGTTATAAACACCATTTTTTGCAATTGAGTTTTCCCAAAAAGTTGTTACAATTTTTCTACATTTTATAAGTGAGCATTAACCCCTTCCTGACATCCGCCGTACATGAATGGTGGAAGTTGGGTCTTTAAATATGGCATCTGCTTCGGAGTAGAGCAAGCACCATAGCCACCTGGTGCCTGCTGTTTAATACTTCTGCTGATTAATACTTGCTGCTTCCGACTACATTGTATGCAATATTAAATGGTGGTATAACTTGTCCTGCAAAAAAAAAGCCCTCATATGCTCATATAGGTATGTGAACAGAAAAGTAAAGAAGTTACAGCTCCAGAAAGGCAGAGAGAGTTAGGTATGTTTTTATGTGTCAACTGCATTTTATATTAAAGAAGTTGGCCACTTTATGGTTATTGTTTACTAATTTGTTTGTGAGATGATAATTTAGTGCTTTCTAATATAGCCTTTGCTGAAATTCTGTGCCATTTTCTATATTTAATAAGATATGCTCCCTTGTTTACAAAGTCTTTTGTGCTGTCCTCACAGAGGTCCTGTCCATAAAATGACTGCTGATGGTGGGTCATGTGACCAGACACATCACCTCCATGTGATGTCTCCTTCATTCAAATACACTGCACCTGCTATCTGCGCTTGTTCTGTTGGGAGTTTAGCATAGGTGTGAGGTGTTTGAATAGAGGAGGAATCACATGGAGGTGGTTTGTCTGGTCACATGATCCTTCATTGGCAGCCATTTTGTGGACCGAGCTTCTGTGTGGATATCACAGAAGACTTTATAAACAAGGAAGTATACATTAAATATAGATAATGGTGCAGAATTTCAACAAATTCTACTTTAGTAGGCACCATATAATCATCTCACAAACACACTGATGAATAATACACAGAAAGTGGTCCACCTTGTACACTTAAATGGTAGAAAAATTACAGTTGTATTTTTGGAAAACAAAAAAACCAAAAAAAAAAAAACAGATGCAATTGGATGTCCCCTGGGTGTGACCAAAATATAAACTCCAGTTGACAGCACGAGAACTGATAATACTAACAATACTGTGGGCACAGCTCAAAAGCTAAGCCAAGCTCTGCTGCCCCTAGCGCCGTGCGGAGTGTGCTAGTGTCCCCCCATCTGGTGGTTATTCTGCAGAGTGCCAGAAGACAAAAACATTGCCAGATCTGCAAAATTAAATGTGGGCATTCAAACACAAATGTAGGCACTAGAGAACCACTTTTTAACCAACCGAGTTCATTATGAAATTTACAAAATTTCAGCCAGCAGACCTGACTCCATTGACTTATGGGCAGGCAGATCGGAACAGTGGCCAGTGTGCTTTCTCTGTACAGCCTCCAACTTTATCTCAGAGAGGGTTTTTGGCGTGATAGGTGGCATTATCACACCCAAACTAGCAAAGTTGTCCTCTGCCAAGCATCACTTTTGTCAAAATAAATGAGGCATGGATCTATGAGAATTTTCACATACTTCCGGATGAGGCTTATGAAAAGATCTGCAATTACATCATGTTCTGTACCATATCTCTGCCACTACTGCTGCCGCTGACAACAGCTACAGTATTTATTGACCTCAGGAATGACATGCCCCCAAGGCTGAGGCCAGTCAATGTTGAGGCATCACACTTTTTGGTCTACAGGGGTTGGGCAAGTCTCTTAGCACAGTACATACATTTTACCTCAGTGTTACTTTAAAATCCCTTTTTGAACAATCTTCCTGAGTTTAATTGCAAATGAAAATGGCTGTGAATTTTAACTGAACATATGTAATCCCTGTCACTCAAAATAATTCAATTTTCTGAAAGGCCCAACTGTTATTGCTTTATGATGACCAAGTGTTTATTATGGTGTTATACAGATATCGACTGAACTACAGAATGTTGTCTAAAGGGAATATTTGTTCAGAGTTAATTAAGAACAGTTGTCAACCTAATACAGTATGACTTTATTAATTAAAAAAAAAAAGAAAAGTTTTCTATTGAGAATAACTTTACGGAATTTCTGAACACTCTATATCTACCCCGTCTTACCATCACTGATTTAACTTGTTCCTGTAAAACTACCTAGTGCAGCATATATATGGATTTCTGCAATTCCCATTCACATGAATATAATCGTTGAAGAACTTTCTATAAATCTAAAACACATGTAAACCTAAGGCTATGCCGCCATACTATACAGAGTACAGTTCCCCATTGCTGCAGCAAACAATTTACTTGTAGCTTTCTTGCGTAAGCTATCCTGCTGCCTAACGTTAGTCTCCAAATCTGCCTGATATTATACAGCTTCTACAGCTTCTGATTTTTTATATGACTTCTCTAATATAATATACTGTATTGCTTATAGGGGCAGGAGTGTTGCCAGGTTAAAACATTTGGGGCCTGGGCCCCTGATGTTTTGTCCCAGGCCCCGAATGTACTGCCTGCCAGCTGGTTACAACTATATTTCCGTCCTCAGGATGGCAATACAATTGAATGAAATGAACTGGAAGATCTGAAGGACCTGTGATGACATCACAGGTCATATGACCAGTAAAACAGGCAGTGGTTGAGAAAGACCTGTGATGATGTCACCATCATGTGACCACTGCAGGAGAGGACAGCACTGAAGAGGAGAAGTGTGGGGAAGAAGCTGTGGTGAGGTCTGATACATCAAGAGAGGTAAATGAAGGGAGAGGCAGAGGATGCTGGGAGTTGTGATTATTTAACTGGGACTGTATGTCTGGGCTGAAGGGAGGGATGTTATTTACATGGAACTGTGTGTTGGAGATGGTTGGGGAGGGGGTGATATTATTTAGATGGGAATGTATGTTGATGGCAGCATTGGCAAGGGGTCATATTGTTAACATGGGACTGTTTGTTGATGGTGGCTGTTGATTTAGAGAACTGGGCCATATTCATTGGGCCTTGGGCCCCAGATCTTTTGGGACCCTAGCAACGCCCCTGAAAGGGGGAAATAAGCCCAAAATATGGAGCTAAATCAAGATCTTACATTGACCCTTGTTTATTGGCCGGTCGCATACATGGGGACTAAAGCTGAGCCATCTGCTGTAATGTTTTTTTGCAGTATGGCAATACATTTTAACTCCTTAGCCCATAATGCCATACATGTATGACCTTAGCAGGCTACGGATGTATGGAGTGAGCTCAGCAAATGGGGAGTGCTACCTGTATAATACAGCAGACAGCCACTAGCAGTGACCAGGATGGGCAATGACTCTGTTGCTGGTTATTTAACCTCTCAGATGCTGCAGTCAATAGCGTCTGTGGAATCTGTAGGATTAGGTAATGGGAGGGGGCTCTGAAATTATGCTGCTCTGATCGATTGCTATGGCAGCTTGGGGGGCTTAATAGAAAGAGATTTCAGCTCACTCACTGTCCTCCTTCGCCGTGCACGGACCCTGGACCTGGAAATAATCAAATTATTGAAGAAAATCCAACAACTGGCTCAGGATAAAAGCCAATTTAGTTATTGCATCTTCATAAAATCCATAGGCTGACCAGACAGATGAAGGTCTACGCGTTTCGACTAACCGTCTTAATCATGACCACATTGTGTTATCGCATTCTCTGGTTTAAGAATCCACTCTTGCCAAAAGCAGGCCCCTAAATAGGTGGCGAATAATGATCAGCTCAAGGTTAGTGCCTTGTCTAATGGCACACGAAAAACAACAGAAAAAAACAGAAACAAGTCAATATTCATAAGTTAGATCATATCTATTGTTCCTGCCTTCCGGATTCCTAGTGCTCAGTGAAAAAATGCAAAAGCATTCCTTATTAAGGAGTAATCTATTAATGTCACCAAGCAGAGTTCTGTGTTGTCCTTGAAGAAGCTGAGGATGCTCCCATGCTGCTTGATTGACAGGGCCATATATCTCCCTCAGTCCATACAATCTTGCACATGTGCCACTGTTCCGAGTAGCAGTGCAAGTACACTGGCTCAGCTTCCGTTACTGGAGCAGTGACTGTTCATGCACAGCTACACTTCACATGGATGCCAGAAAGTGTCAATATAAAGATTTTTTTTTTCAAAAGTTTTTTTTTTTTTTTTAAGAAATAAAACATAATAAAAACTATACAAATGTATTATTACCATAATCATACTAACCCACATAATACGGATGTCATTTTTAGCACATAGTGAATGCTGTAATATTAAAATCAAAAAATGTGTGTGACCTATAGCCATTTTTTGTGGTGCAATGGGGTGCAATAACGCTGATCCTAGCAGTTTAACCCCTTATATGACACTGTCACTGCTGATTGCTGTATGTAAGTGGTTAGAAAGAGTGAAGGAGCTCTCCCTTACCGCCTCACCCTCCTGTGATGTAATCATGGGGTTCCAAGTGGTTGCAATAGGCGTCAGTAGCCTAACAGTGGCCTCAAGACCTGCTATGTACAGATGTCAAAGACATAGCTGAATAAGCATTATAACAATTGTACTGTAAGGGGCCTATTAATTTACCTGATATTTGGGCAGGACATGTGCCATAAACATATCCATTGGAATTTGTTGGCATCACCCTGTTACACAGGCATTTGTAAAGACTATGGGAGAGGAACAATTGCTACCACACTCATTTCTCCCACATTCAGTTTTATTGATTATTCACAGCACATGTCTGATTACACAACGTTTCAAACATGTTTCATTCTGATGATAGATGCAAATTAGATTTTATATCTGCAACAGTCATGCAACTAAAACTGTGAGTTACCACAATGTTCCCACTATAGGCATAGCAACAACTACCATAGCATCGTGTTTTTCATAATTTGATGTTTTAAAGGTTTTTTTTTTAGTGTTTTATACCTATGACTAGAGATGAGCGAACATGCTCGTCCGAGCTTGGTGCTCGTTCGAGCATTAGGGTATTCGCATATGCTCGCTACTCGGGCGAGCATATCGCGATCCTCGAGGAAATGGCAACTTCCTCTTCCTGCATGTTAGGCGCTTTTTTTCAGCCAATGAACACGCAGGAAAATCTTTGGTACCTCCTAGCATCACGTGGGGCCCCTACAAGTCGATAGCAGGGATTGGCTGGCCAGATCAGATGACCTGGGAATATAAGAATCTGGTCCCGCGATGCTCGCGTCAGACGCCGCCTGCATGCTATTAGGGATAGAGCTGCTGTCTGTCAGGGAGAGTGATAGGGCCTCAATTTAGTTGTTGGTTAGGCAGGAATCGTCCACAAAGAACCCAACAGCCCTTCTAAGGGCTACAAGCACGTTTTGTTTTTTTTGGTCTCCTCCTGGCTGCTGGCTGGGACTTGTAGTGCAGCTACCGCCATCTTGGCTGCACGCTGTTAGGGCCTCAATTTATATGTTGGTTAGGCAGGAATCATCCCCAAAGAACCCAACAACCCTTCTAAGGGCTACAAGCACGTTTTTTTGGGGGGGTCTGCTGCTGGCTGGGACTTGTAGTGCAGCTACCGCCATCTTGGCTGCACGCTGTGCATTGGTGGTAGAAGGGACAGCACGTGGTCCACACAGACCCAAAAGAAATTGCCCAAAGCCCTCTCAGTACTCATTTTTGCTGCTGCTGCTGCACCTTGGCTTGCTGGGATCTGTAGTGCAGTCTAGGGAATACGTTTTTTCTCTCAGTTATATACACTACAGTCCAGTGAACAATTATGTAGTGTACTGTACATTAGCGTCAGTCTAGGGAATACGTTTATTCTCTCAGTTATATATTATACAGTGCAGCGACAAATTGAGTGCTTTGCGGTACTAAAGCCGCCGTCTAAACACTACGTTTTTTTTCTCTCAGTTATATATTATACAGTGCAGTGACAAATTGAGTGGTTTGCATTACAAAACCGCCGTCTAAACACTACGTTTTTTCTGTCAGTTTTCAAATTATACAGTGCAGCGACAAATTGAGTGCTTTGCGGTACTAAAGCCGCTGTCTAAACACTACGTTTTTTCTCTCAGTTATATATTATACAGTGCAGTGACAAATTGAGTGGTTTGCGTTACAAAACCGCCGTCTAAACACTACGTTTATTCTCTCAGTTTTCAAACTATACAGTGCAGCAACAAATTGAGTGGTTTGCGGGACAAAAACCGCCATCTAAACACTACGTTTATTCTCTCAGTTTTCAAATTATACAGTGCAGCGACAAATTGAGTGCTTTGCGGTACTAAAGCTGCCGTCTAAACACTACGTTTTTTCTCTCTGTTATATATTATACAGTGCAGTGACAAATTGAGTGGTTTGCGTTACAAAACCGCCGTCTAAACACTACGTTTATTCTCTCAGTTTTCAAATTATACAGTGCAGCGACAAATTCAGTGATTTGCGGGCCTAAAGCCTACATCTAAACACTACATCTTTTCTCTCTTTTTTCTAATTATACAGTGCAGCGACAAATTCAGAGATTAGCAGCCTAAAGCCTACATCTAAACACTATGGGGGGAATTTATCATTAGGAAAATATTTGAAGTCAGTTTTGCTTCAGTCTGTTGTTGGAATACTTTGTGCCACATTTATCAAACATCACAGGTTGTTTGATAAATGTGGCTTGTCCTTAAACCTAACACTTCTGTCTAGAGAAGCTACTCCACTTTTCCTACTCCACCCTCCTCCTGGAGTGAGATTGCGACTATTTTGCGACTTTTTTTAAAAAGTCGCAATGATAAATCTGGAGTGAAACTCATTAACATGGCTAACCACACCCACTTTTCCACCCATATTACAAACTGGAGTGAGTTGTGTACACATGCAAAAAGTCGCAAAAAAATGCGCAAAAAAGTCGCAAAAGCCCTATCGTGCGACTTTTTGAAGACAGAATTCTGGAGTAAAGGTGTGATAAATCAGGGCCTATGTTTTTTCTCTCAGTTTTCAAATTATACAGTGCAGCGACAAATTCAGTGATTTGCGGGCTTAAAGCCTACATCTAAACACTACGTTTATTCTCTCAGTTTTCAAATTATACAGTGCAGCGACAAATTGAGTGCTTTGCGGGAATAAAACCGCCGTCTAAAAACTCTGTCTTTTCTCTCTTTTTTTAAATTATACAGTGCAGCGACAAATTCAGTGATTTGCGGGCCTAAAGCCTACATCTAAACACTACATCTTTTCTCTCAGTTTTCAAATTATACAGTGCAGCGACAAATTGAGTGCTTTGCGGGACAAAAACCGCTGTCTAAACACTACGTTTATTCTCAGTTTTCAAATTATACAGTGCAGCGACAAATTGAGTGCTTTGCGGGAATAAAACCGCCGTCTAAACATTACGTCTTTTCTCTCTTTTTTCTAATTATACAGTGCAGCGACAAATTCAGTGATTTGCGGGCCTAAAGCCTACATCTAAACACTACGTCTTTTCTCTCTTTTTTCTAATTATACAGTGCAGGGAAAAGTGAGTGGTTTGCGGGCCCAAAGCCTTCATCTAAACACTACGTCTTTTCTCTCTTTTTTGAAATTATACAGTGCAGCGGTACAATTGAGTGGTTTGCGGTACAAAAGCCGCCGTCTAAAGACTATGTTTTTTCACTCAGTTATATATCATACATTGAAGTGAACATACAAAATGTTGAACCCCAGGGCTAAGGGTCGAGGACGAGGGCGTGGACGTGGGCGATCAAGTAGTGTAGGGGGCAGAGGCCATGGTCCTGGGCAGGTTGACACAGTACATGTTGATGAGGGAGCAGTGGAACGCCGCAGAGTTTCGCTCCCTAGCTTCATCTCGCAACTTACTGGTTCACGTGGTACACCACTATTGAAACCACAACAGTGCGAACAGGTGATGACGTGGATAGCGGACAATGCATCCAGTAATTTATCCACCACCCAGTCTTCCACGCAGTCCACCCACGCTAGCCAAGGGAGTAGACCTCTGGCTCCTCCAGCTCAACCTCCTTCCCCCCAGCCTGCCCCCCCCACGGAAAGTATGGATTCAGATCAGGCATACTCACAGGAACTCTTTTCAGGACCCTACCCAGAGACACAAACCACTGCTCAACAGCAACCTGAGCAGTTGCTCTGTCCCGATGCCCAAAATTTAGAACTTTCACAGTCTGTGGGTGATGAGAGTGTGGACTTAGTGCAAGTAGTGCGTGAAGAGGTGTCGGATGATAATGATGATGATGATGAGACACGGTTGTCAGACAGTGACGTTGTTGTCAGGGCAGTAAGTCGAGGGGGGAGCAGAGTGAGGAATCGGAGGAAGAGCTGGTGGATGATGAGGTGACTGACCCGAGCTGGGTTGGTAATCCAACTCAAGACAGTGCTTCTGAGGGGAGGCAAGTGCAGCACCAGAACAGGTTGGAAGAGGCAGTGGGGTGGCCAGAGGGAGAAGCAGGGCCAGAGCAGGTAGATCAGCAACTGTTTCACGGAGTCAAGCTCCCGTGCCGAGGCCTAGATGTTCGCAAGTCTGGAGGTTTTTTAAAGAAAGTGAGGATGACCGACGGACTGTGGTGTGCAACCTGTGCCACACCAGGATCAGCAGGGGAGCCACCACTACCAGCCTAACCACTACCAGCATGCGCAGGCATATGAGTGCTAAACACCCGACTCAGTGGAACCAAGGCCGTTCACCTCCTGTGGGTCACACCACTGCCCCTTCCCCTGTGTCACATGCTGGCTCGGCGAGTCAACCCCCCGCCCAGGACCCCGGCACGAGCGCCTCCCGCCCTACAACCACCCCTTCACCTCCACGATCCTCCACAACCTCCACCAATGTGTCCCAGCGCAGCGTTCAGCTGTCTTTGCAGCAGACATTTGAGCGCAAGCGCAAATACAATTCCAGCCACCACATGCACAAGCCCTAAACGTCCACATCTCCAAATTGTTGAGCCTGGAGATGCTGCCCTATAGACTGGTAGAGACTGAGGCTTTCCGCAACCTGATGGCGGTGGCTGTCCCTCGGTACTTGGTCCCCAGCCGCCACTATTTTTCCCGATGTGCCGTCCCAGCCCTACACCAGCACGTGTCAGAGAACATCATCCGTGCCCTGACCAACGCGGTTAGTGATAAGGTCCACCTAACCACGGACACGTGGACAAGTGCTGCCGGGCAGGGACACTATATCTCAGTGACGGCACATTGGGTTAACTTGGTGGAGGCTGGGACCGAGTCTGACCCTGGGGCCGCTCATGTACTGCCCACACCGAGGATTGTGCGGCCTACCTCGGTCACGGTTTCTCAGATGTACTATGCCTCTTCCTCCAACCCCTCCTCTGAATTACCATCCGTGGGCACGGCGCCTTCAGTCGGTAGCTCTAGGCGCAGCAGCAGTGCCATGGGTAAGCGCCAGCAGGCGGTGCTCAAACTGCTGAGCTAAGGTGACAAAAGGCACACCGCCCAAGAGCTGTTACAGGGCATCACGGCGCAGACCGATGTGTGGCTGGCACCGCTGAACCTCAAGCCAGGCATGGTTGTGTGTGACAACGGGCGTAACCTGGTGGCGGCTCTGCAACTCGGCAGACTGACACATGTGCCATGCCTGGCACACGTGTTCAATCTCATAGTTCAGCGGTTCCTCAAGACATACCCCAATTTGTCAGATTTGCTCACCAAGGTGCGCCGCATCTGTGCGCATTTCCGCAAGTCAACCACAGATGCTGCCACTCTCAGGGCAGCGCAGCGGCGCCTACAACTGCCAGCTCACCGACTGTTGTGCGACGTGCCCATGAGATGGAATTCGACATTAAACATGTTATCCAGAGTTTACCAGCAGCGCAGAGCGATTGTAGACTGCCAGATGTCAACTTCCACCAGAACTGGTAGTCAGGTCAGTCAGCTTCCTCAAGTCTACAATGAGGAGTGGACGTGGATGTCTGATATCTGTCAGGTGTTGAGCAACTTTGAGGAGTCAACACAGATGGTCAGCGGCAATGCCGCCATTATCAGCCTCACCATCCCGCTGCTTTGCCTGTTGAAAAACTCACTGCTCAGCATGAAGTCAGAAGCTTTGCGCTTGTCACAGGAGATGGGGGAAGAAGATACGTCGCTTGATAGCCAGAGCACCCTCCAGTCTGTTTCTCAGCGCGTATTGGAGGAGGGGGATGAGGATGAGGAGGAAGAGGAGGAGGAGGAGAATGTTGGCGAGACAGAAGAGGGTACCAATGCTCAGTCCTTCTTAACTCTTGAGCGTGTATGGGCTGAAGAGGAGGAGTTGGAGGAGGAGGAGGAGGAAAGGAGAGTCAGGCCAGTGAGGAGAGGGAATTCTTGCATGTTGGGACTCTGGCGCACATGGCAGACTTCATGTTAGGCTGCCTATCCCGTGACCCTCGCGTTAGAAGCATTTTTTCAAACACCGATTACTGGGTGTTCACTCTCCTGGACCCACGGTACAAGCAGAACCTTTCCACTCTCATCCCTGTAGAGGAAAGGAGTATGAGAGTGAATCAATATCAACAGGCCCTGGTGCACAAGCTGAAACAATCCTTCCCATCTGACGCCGCTAGCGGCAGAGGGCGTGGTTCTGTGGGCCAAGTAGCGGGGGAGAGGAGGCGAGCAGGCAGCTTGTCCAGCACTGGCAGGGGAATGCTCTCCAAGGCCTTTGCCAGTTTTATGTCACCCCAGCAAGACACTGTCACCTGTCCCCAGTCTAGGCAGAGTAGGGGGGAGCTGTACAGAAAGATGGTGAGGGAGTACCTAGCTGACCATACCAACGTCCTGCGTGATCACTCTGCTCCATACAACTACTGGGTTTCAAAGCTGGACACGTGGCCTGAACTGGCGCTGTACGCCTTGGAGGTGCTGGCCTGCCCTGCCGCTAGCGTGTTGTCAGAGCGGGTATTCAGTGCAGCTGGTGGCGTCATCACCGATAAGCGTACACGCCTGTCAACTGACAGCGCTGACAGGCTGACGCTTATTAAAATGAACAAAGCCTGGATTTCACCGGAATTCAAATCTCCTCCGGGGGAAAGCAGCTAAAGAATAAGATTCCTTATGTATCCGATTCCTCTCCTCTACTCCTCCTCCTCCTTCTCTTCATTGCCAAACGCTGACCCAAAAGGGAATTTTTTAGAGGGCCAACTGGCACTCTTTTAAGACAATGTTTCCGGAGGGCCACCTACAGGCCCTCTCTCCCAACAATTTTTCAGGAGTGTCAACTACAGACACTCTAAAACCATTTTTCAGGAGCGTCAACTACAGACACTCTAAAACAATTTTTCAGGAGCGTCAACTACAGACACTCTAAAACAATTTTTCAGTATCGTCAACCACAGACACACAAATTTTTTTTTTCGGAGGGTCGACTTTAGACACTCCAAAAAAAAATTTTTGGGAGGCTCACCTACAGCCATTTGACTACAATCTCAGTCGGACAAAGGCATTGGTGGTGTCACCGCCATGCTATGTCAGGCTAAATTTTTGGGTGGTTCACCTGCTACCTCAGTCTAACTCGATCACTCTGTTGTCACCGCCGCCATACAGGGCCACGATAAATTTTTATGTGCTTCGCCTGCTCCTGCACTGTAACTCGGTCACTCTGTAGTAACAGCCATACAGGGCCTCGATAAATTTTTATGTGCTTCGCCTGCTCCTGCACTGTAACTCGGTCACTCTGTAGTCACAGCCATACAGGGCCTCGATAAATTTTTATGTGCTTCGCCTGCTCCTGCACTGTAACTCGGTCACTCTGTAGTCACAGCCATACAGGGCCTTGATAAATTTTTTGTGCTTCGCCTGCTCCTGCACTGTAACTCGGTCACTCTGTAGTCACAGCCATACAGGGCCTCGATAAATTTTTATGTGCTTCGCCTGCTCCTGCACTGTAACTCGGTCACTCTGTAGTCACAGCCATACAGGGTCACGCTAAATTTTTATGTGCTTCGCCTGCTCCTGCACTGTAACTCGGTCACTCTGCAGTCACAGCCATACAGGGCCTCGATAAATTTTTATGTGCTTCGCCTGCTCCTGCACTGTAACTCGGTCACTCTGTTGTCACAGCCATACAGGGTCACGCTAAATTTTTATGTGCTTCGCCTGCTCCTGCACTGTAACTCGGTCACTCTGTAGTCACAGCCATACAGGGCCTCGATAAATTTTTATGAGCTTCGCCTGCTCCTGCACTGTAGCTCGGTCACTCTGTAGTCACAGCCATACAGGGCCTCGATAAATTTTTATGTGCTTCGCCTGCTCCTGCACTGTAACTCGGTCACTCTGTAGTCACAGCCATACTGGGTCACGATAAATTTTTATGTGCTTCGCCTGCTCCTGCACTGTAACTCGGTCACTCTGTAGTCACAGCCATACAGGGCCTTGATACATTTTTATGTGATTCGCCTGCTCCTGCACTGTAACTCGGTCACTCTGTAGTCACAGCCATACAGGGCCTCGATAAATTTTTATGTGCTTCGCCTGCTCCTGCACTGTAACTCGGTCACTCTGTAGTCACAGCCATACAGGGTCACGCTAAATTTTTATGTGCTTCGCCTGCTCCTGCACTGTAACTCGGTCACTCTGTTGTCACAGCCATACAGGGCCAGGATAAATTTTTATGTGCTTTGCCTGCTCCTGCACTGTAACTCGGTCACTCTGCAGTCACAGCCATACAGGGCCTCGATAAATTTTTATGTGCTTCGCCTGCTCCTGCACTGTAACTTGGTCACTCTGTAGTCACAGCCATACAGGATCACGCTAAATTTTTATGTGCTTCGCCTGCTCCTGCACTGTAACTCGGTCACTCTGTAGTCACAGCCATACAGGGCCTCGATAAATTTTTATGTGCTTCGCCTGCTCCTGCACTGTAGCTCGGTCACTCTGTAGTCACAGCCATACAGGGCCTTGATACATTTTTTTGTGCTTCGCCTGCTCCTGCACTGTAACTCGGTCACTCTGTAGTCACAGCCATACAGGGTCACGCTAAATTTTTATGTGCTTCGCCTTCTCCTGCACTGTAACTCGGTCACTCTGTTGTCACAGCCATACAGGGCCACGATAAATTTTTATGTGCTTTGCCTGCTCCTGCACTGTAACTCGGTCACTCTGTAGTCACAGCCATACAGGGCCTCGATAAATTTTTATGTGCTTCGCCTGCTCCTGCACTGTAACTCGGTCACTCTGTAGTCATAGCCATACAGGGTCATGCTAAATTTTTATGTGCTTCCCCTGCTCCTGCACTGTAACTCGGTCACTCTGTAGTCACAGCCATACAGGGCCTCGATAAATTTTTATGTGCTTCGCCTGCTCCTGCACTGTAACTCGGTCACTCTGTAGTCACAGCCATACAGGGCCTTGATAAATTTTTTTGTGATTCGCCTGCTCCTGCACTGTAACTCGGTCACTCTGTAGTCACAGCCATACAGGGCCTCGATAAATTTTATGTGCTTCGCCTGCTCCTGCACTGTAACTCGGTCACTCTGTAGTCACAGCCATACAGGGTCACGCTAAATTTTTATGTGCTTCGCCTGCTCCTGCACTGTAACTCGGTCACTCTGCAGTCACAGCCATACAGGGCCTCGATAAATTTTTATGTGCTTCGCCTGCTCCTGCACTGTAACTCGGTCACTCTGTTGTCACAGCCATACAGGGTCACGCTAAATTTTTATGTGGCTTCGCCTGCTCCCTGCACTGTAACTCGGTCACTCTGTAGTCACAGCCATACAGGGCCTCGATAAATTTTTATGTGCTTCGCCTGCTCCTGCACTGTAGCTCGGTCACTCTGTAGTCACAGCCATACAGGCCTCGATAAATTTTTATGTGCTTCGCCTGCTCCTGCACTGTAACTCGGTCACTCTGTAGTCACAGCCATACTGGGTCACGATAAATTTTTATGTGCTTCGCCTGCTCCTGCACTGTAACTCGGTCACTCTGTAGTCACAGCCATACAGGGCCTTGATACATTTTTTGTGATTCGCCTGCTCCTGCACTGTAACTCGGTCACTCTGTAGTCACAGCCATACAGGGCCTCGATAAATTTTTATGTGCTTCGCCTGCTCCTGCACTGTAACTCGGTCACTCTGTAGTCAAAGCCATACAGGGCCTCAATAAATTTTTATGTGCTTCGCCTGCTCCTGCACTGTAACTCGGTCAGTCTGTTGTCACAGCCATACAGGGCCACGATAAATTTTTATGTGCTTCGTCTGCTCCTGCACTGTAACTCGGTCACTCTGTAGTCACAGCCATACAGGGCCACGATAAATTTT
>ONZH01027677.1:0-44422 GCA_900303285.1 Rhinella marina
TAGTTATATTCTTGTACATAGACAGTATTATAGTAGTTATATTCTTGTACATAGGAGCAGTATTATAGTAGTTATATTCTTGTACATAGGAGCAGTATTATAGTAGTTATATTCTTGTACATAGGAGCAGTATTATAGTAGTTATATTCTTGTACATAGGAGGCAGTATTATAGTAGTAATATTCTTGTACATAGGGGCAGTAGTATCACAGTTAAATTCATACATTCTGTTTGGGACTTCCCTATTATTATTTTAAAATGTCCTAAAATAGGGTTGCATACTTGGCAGTTTATTTTATTTATCTTTTGGGTTTTTTTTGTTTTATTTGTGGGGTGGGGGGTTGTTCTCCTGTGAACTAGTTTGTGAAAAGGAGCAGGATATCTGCAGCAGAGATAAAAAATTGAAATGTTGTTCAGTATGAAGTTGCCTGAAGCAGACGACCACAGTCTCCCTGGAGTTTATATTCATACATGAACGCTCCTTCTACAAACAGCAATAAGAATACAATAGAGCACCAACGGCCCAGACGATGGAAAGCGGAATAATTTTAGGCCTGGAGGAATAGGAGTTGATTTTCTTCCTGGAGGGGTAGAGAGCAGAATTCTTTCAGTTACATTAACCGTGAACACTACAGACGGCTAAGGACCGGCGGTTCCTTTATGATCTGTAGCTACCACAACACTGAAGACGTGCTCAGACAGCAGCAGGGAATATGTAAGGAATGTATTACATAACACAATGGAGGAGCACTATATGTATGGACACCAGGTGGCGCACTTCTCTGAGAAAGCTGATTGATTTCATAAAGGAGTTTTTCGAGTTTTATACTGATGAGCGATCCTCAGGAATCATGAAGAAGAGTCCTAATCCTGTCACTCGGAGGTGACAAGTGTTATTACCTGTGACAATTTGTAGCTGAGCTCTGTACTGTCTAAACCACAGGGTCAATGAGCCTGTTACTTTCAGAGATGAGCTCACTGTAATGAGGGGCTATGGGGGGCTCTGTGGTAGTCAGTGTTATGGGGGCTCTGTGGTAGTCAGTGTTATGGGGGCTCTGTGGTAGTCAGTGTTATGGGGGCTCTGTGGTAGTCAGTGTTATGGGGGGCTCTGTGGTAGTCAGTGTTATGGAGGCTCTGTGGTAGTCAGTGTTATGGGGGCTCTGTGGTAGTCAGTGTTATGGGGGCTCTGTGGTAGTCAGTGTTATGGGGGCTCTGTGGTAGTCAGTGTTACTGGGGGCTCTGTGGTAGTCAGTGTTACTGGGGGCTCTGTGGTAGTCAGTGTTACTGGGGGCTCTGTGGTAGTCAGTGTTACTGGGGCTCTGTGGTAGTCAGTGTTATGGGGGCTCTGTGGTAGTCAGTGTTATGGGGGCTCTGTGGTAGTCAGTGTTATGGGGGCTCTGTGGTAGTCAGTGTTATGGGGGCTCTGTGGTAGTCAGTGTTATGGAGGGCTCTGTGGTAGTCAGTGTTATGGGGGCTCTGTAGTAGTCAGTGTTATGGGGGCTCTGTGGTAGTCAGTGTTATGGGGGGGCTCTGTGGTAGTCAGTGTTATGGAGGCTCTGTGGTAGTTCAGTGTTATGGGGGCTCTGTGGTAGTCAGTGTTATGGGGGCTCTGTGGTAGTCAGTGTTATGGGGGCTCTGTGGTAGTCAGTGTTATGGGGGCTCTGTGGTAGTCAGTGTTACTGGGGCTCTGTAGTAGTCAGTGTTATGGGGGCTCTGTGGTAGTCAGTGTTATGGGGGGCTCTGTGGTAGTCAGTGTTATGGAGGCTCTGTGGTAGTCAGTGTTATGGGGGCTCTGTGGTAGTTCAGTGTTATGGGGGGCTCTGTGGTAGTCAGTGTTATGGAGGCTCTGTGGTAGTCAGTGTTATGGAGGCTCTGTGGTAGTCAGTGTTACTGGGGGCTCTGTGGTAGTCAGCAGCCTCCAAGTTACTATTCTTCGTATTTCCCGCCCTCAGGCTATTGACTGCTACAGTGTTCCCGCCACTTCACATTTGGATATCAGCAGCCGCCGCTCTGGCTCTTCACAATCAGAAAACTACGAGCCCCAGAATGCCTGGCGCCGGACCGGAAGTGACGTAGAGGGAAGCCCGTCTGATGACTAGAGGGCAGAGATACATTGGAGCTGTCAGTGAGGAGAGGATGAGATTGACCGGTTACAGGTGGATGGCCCAGCTGCTGACAGCAGCACAGAGGAATTCAAGGAGGGGTAAGCAGGTCGCTGTACACAAGTTTCAAGAGTTGCTTTGAAACAACTTTATTAGCACATTGTCTCCTGCACAGTCTTTACTCTTGTTGTGTGAGTGGGACCGTGGAAAACATTGAAAGTACACAAAACCAGGTGATAAGATCAGCACACTCCTGATATACTCTGTGCTGCTGTTTGGCCCTGTTCTTCCTAATTTCTCTGTGGTCCTTTTTACATGTTGAAGCAACACTCGATTATCCATCACAAGTGTTTTGTATTGTTTTCATGCTAAGTTTGTTGTGGTTTCTTTGAAGGATTTGGATCCTCTGCGGCGTTCCCCTCTAATTATGATGTCAGACAGGTGGAGATCACCCCATTGGAGCAGAGGAGGCTGACGTTCGATACTCACGCTCTAGTGCGAGAGCTGGAGACTCATGGTGAGTGGCCTTCACCAGACTATATGTACATTATCAGCAGAACTCCATGAGCCCCAGAGCTGCACTCACTATTCTGCTGGTGGAGTCACTGTGTACGCACATTACATTACATATCCTGTACTGATCCTGAGTTACATCCTGTATTATACTCCAGAGCTGCACTCACTATTCTGCTGGTGCAGTCACTGAGTACATACATTACATTACTTATTCAATACTGATCCTGAGTTACATCCTGTATTATACTCCAGAGCTGCACTCACTATTCTGCTGGTGGAGTCACTGTGCATACATTACTTATCCTGTACTGATCCTGGGTTACATCCTGTATTATACTCCAGAGCTGCACTCACTATTCTGCCGGTGGAGTCACTGTGCATACATTACTTATCCTGTACTGATCCTGGGTTACATCCTGTATTATACTCCAGAGCTGCACTCACTATTCTGCTGGTGCAGTCACTGTGTACATACATTACTGATCCTGAGTTACATCCTGTATTATACTCCAGAGCTGCACTCACTATTCTGCTGGTGGAGTCACTGTGTACATACATTACTTACCCTGTACTGATCCTGAGTTACATCCTGCATTATACTCCAGAGCTGCACTCACTATTCTGCTGGTGCAGTCACTGTGTACATACATTACTTATCCTGTACTAATCCTGAGTTACATCCTGTATTATACTCCAGAGCTGCACTCACTATTCTGCTGGTGCAGTCACTATGTACATACATTACATTACTTATCCTGTACTGATCCTGAGTTACATCCTGTATTATACTCCAGAGCTGCACTCCCTATTCTGCTGGTGCAGTCACTATGTACATACATTACATTACTTATCCTGTACTGATCCTGAGTTACATCCTGTATTATACTCCAGAGCTGCACTCCCTATTCTGCTGGTGCAGTCACTATGTACATACATTACATTACTTATCCTGTACTGATCCTGAGTTACATCCTGTATTATACTCCAGAGCTGCACTCACTATTCTGCTGGTGCAGTCACTGTGTACATACATTACTTATCCTGTACTGATCCTGAGTTACATTCTGCATTACACTCCAGAGCTGCACTCACGATAGTCACTAATAGGGCTTGTCCAGTAGTGAAATTAGTTCAATTAATTCGCCCTTTTGGTGTCCGATAATTTTTTTTTTTAAATCAGGATATTGATTGTTTTCTGTATCAGTGCAGGCTGTGTGGTGTATTCAGTGCCTGATGTCTTCTCAGTTAATCCTGGAGCAGAGCTAAGGTACCTGTGATGAAGTCACTGTCATGTGATTAGTGCAGGAGGGGGCGGAGCTCAGCAGTGGGGAAAGACCCATGATGACATCACCTTCATGTGATCAGTGCAAGAGTGGGCGGGGCTCAGCAGTGGAGGAGAGAAGTAGTGCGGAAGATCCTATGATGCTGTCATTGGACATGAGGGGTGGAGCATTGCGTGGAGGAGAATAAATTGGAGAAGCAATAGATTCATTGTGATTACTAGGGAAATGCTGGGAGTTGTAGTTGTCTCGTCTTTTATCTCTTCTCTGTAATGCCCTGTGATGGCATATGATAACAGCCTGGACATGCTGGGAGTTGTAGTTCTGTCCTCTTGTACTTCCTCACTGTAACGTCCTCAAATATCACATAATAACAGCCTAGACATGCTGGGAGTTGTAGTTGTCTCCTGTTATACCTCCTCTCTGTAACATCCTCTGATGTCACATATTAACAGGCTGGATATGCTGGGAGTTTTAGTCCTCTCCTCTTATACGTCTTCCCTGTAATGTCCTCTGATATCATATAAATAACAGGCTGGACATGATGGGAGTTGTAGTCATCTCCTCTCATACATCCTACCTGTAATATCCTCGAATATCCTATAAATAACAGGCTGGACATGATGGGAGTTGTAGTCATCTCCTCTCATACATCCTACCTGTAATATCCTCGAATATCCTATAAATAACAGGCTGGACATGATGGGAGTTGTAGTCATCTCCTCTCATACATCCTACCTGTAATATCCTCGAATATCCTATAAATAACAGGCTGGACATGCTGGGAGTTGTAGTCCTCTCCTCTCATACATCCTACCTGTAATATCCTCGAATATCCTATAAATAACAGGCTGGACATGCTGGGAGTTGTAGTCCTCTCCTCTCATACATCCTACCTGTAATATCCTCGAATATCCTATAAATAACAGGCTGGACATGCTGGGAGTTGTAGTCCTCTCCTCTCATACATCCTACCTGTAATATCCTCGAATATCCTATAAATAACAGGCTGGACATGCTGGGAGTTGTGGCATTTAGCCATAACAGGCCTGACCTTTCACAAGGCCCCAGGCTGTCATGGCAACCCATCGGTGCCCTGTCCTCCCTCTGTGTAACTTCGCAGATGCCACGGTCACTATTGACTGCGGTATTTGAGGGGTTAAATGGTCAGGATCGTTGTGATCGCTGGATGGCAGGTGTATTACACAACCGGAACCTGCCACGTATGGAGCTACACTTTACACTGCACCACAATGTAACCTCTGTCCGCCATGGTGCGTGTAAGGGTTAAAATGTCCTGCTGGTCTGGCACCCCCGATCTGAACTGATGACATCACATTCATTGACCTCATCAGCCACATGTGTATGAACAGCTCAGAACCGCTGAGACCAGTGATTGGCTGCAGCGGACACAGGAACGATATGGAATCATTGCATGCCTGGGGGGGGGGTATAACTGAACGATGGGTTAGTTATAACGACAGGAAAAAACAGATGAAATATAAAAAATACTCAAAAGAAATGTAATAGAAGTGACTGCAGAGGCTTTTTCCTGGATGAGACCGCTCGGCTTTCAGACTCGGGATCATGAAATCTGCAGCCTGTGCAGTGCATCGATCGTAGATCAGGGTGCAGGCTCGTTCGCTGCGGTGGCCGGTTTATCGACCCGTCATTGTGTCTTCCCAGATATAGGGACAAGGTCACCACAAGGAGGCGCCGATCCTCGTCCCGGAGGAGGTTTTATCTCATCAGAAAGGAGAGGCCTGATAACATTACACAGAGAGTGTGAAGAGCCAGCGGGAGCGTCCTGACCAGCAAAGGAAGATTGTGTATGCTGGAGCGTATGAGTGATATGTGTATGTATGGGCGTGTATGTGTACAAGTAATACGTGTATGTATGAGCGTGTATGTGTACAAGTGATATGTGTATGTATGAGCATGTATGTGTACAAGTGATACGTGTATGTATGAGCGTGTATGTGTACAAGTGATATGTGTATGTATAAGCGTGTATGTGTACAAGTGATACGTGTATGTATGAGCATGTATGTGTACAAGTGATATGTGTATGTATGAGCATGTATGTGTACAAGTGATACGTGTATGTATGAGCATGTATGTGTACAAGTGATATGTGTATGTATGAGCATGTATGTGTACAAGTGATACGTGTATGTATGAGCATGTATTGTACAAGTGATATGTGTATGTATGGCATGTATGTGTACAAGTGATATGTGTAATGTATGGGCGTGTATGTGTACAAGTGATATGTGTATGTATGAGCATGTATGCTGTACAAGTGTATGCTGTATGTGTACAAGTGATATGTGTATGTATGAGCATGTATGTGTACAAGTGATATGTGTATGTATGAGCGTGTATGTGTACAAGTGATATGTGTATGTATGAGCGTGTATGTGTACAAGTGATATGTGTATGTATGAGCGTGTATGTGTACAAGTGATATGTGTATGTATGAGCGTGTATGTGTACAAGTGATATGTGTATTATGAGCGTGTAATGTGTACAAGTGATACGTGTATGTATGAGCAGTGTATGTGTACAAGTGATATGTGTATGTATGAGCATGTATGTGTACAAGTGATATGTGTATGTATGAGCGTGTATGTGTACAAGTGATATGTGTATGTATAAGCGTGTATGTGTACAAGTGATATGTGTATGTATAAGCGTGTATGTGTACAAGTGATATGTGTATGTATGAGCGTGTATGTGTACAAGTGATATGTGTATGTATGAGCATGTATGTGTACAAGTGATATGTGTATGTATGAGCGTGTATGTGTACAAGTGATACGTGTATGTGTACAAGTGATATGTGTATGTATGAGCGTGTATGTGTACAAGTGATACTGTATGTATAAGCGTGTATGTGTACAAGTGATATGTGTATGTATGAGCGTGTATGTGTACAAATGATATGTGTATGTATGAGCGTGTATGTGTACAAGTGATGTGTATGTATGAGCGTGTATGTGTACAAGTGATATGTGTATGTATGAGCATGTATGTGTACAAGTGATACGTGTATGTATGGGCGTGTATGTGTACAAGTGATGTGTATGTATAGGCGTGTATGTGTACAAGTGATACGTGTATGTATAAGCGTGTATGTGTACAAGTGATATGTGTATGTATGAGCATGTATGTGTACAAGTGATATGTGCATGTATGAGCATGTATGTGTACAAGTAATACGTGTATGTATGAGCGTGTATGTGTACAAGTGATACGTGTATGTGTACAAGTGATATGTGTATGTATAAGCGTGTATGTGTACAAGTGATACTTGTATGTATAAGCGTGTATGTGTACAAGTGATATGTGTATGTATGAGCGTGTATGTGTACAAGTAATACGTGTATGTATGAGCGTGTATGTGTACAAGTGATACGTGTATGTGTACAAGTGATATGTGTATGTATAAGCGTGTATGTATACAAGTGATACGTGTATGTATAAGCGTGTATGTGTACAAGTGATATGTGTATGTATAAGCGTGTATGTGTACAAGTGATACGTGTATGTATGAGCGTGTATGTGTACAAGTGATACGTGTATGTATGAGCGTGTATGTGTACAAGTGATACGTGTATGTATGGGTGTGTATGTGTACAAGTAATACGTGTATTTGTAAGCCTGTATGTATGAACGTGTGTGTGTACAAATAATAGATAACGGAATGTATGAGTGTGTATGTGTTAGGGTTGCAACGGTATGAAATTTTCACGGTATGATAACCGTCTCAGTAAATACCGCGGTATTACGGTTATCATGGTATCACAGTTTGTTACATATATTATTAAAAAGATACACTAATCCTCGGACCTCAGATCAGCCCCAGTGCCCCTTCAGACCTCAGATCATCCCAATGCCCCCTTCAGACCTCAGATCAGCCCACAGTGCCCCCTTCAGACCTCAGATCAGCCCAGTGCCCCTTCAGACCTCAGATCAGCCCACAGTGCCCTTCAGACTCAGATCCCAGTGCCCTTCAGACCTCAGATTCGCCCCAGTGCCCCCTTCAACCTCAGATTTGGCCCCAGTCCCCTTCAGACCTCAGATTGGCCCAGTGCCCCCTTCAGACCTCAGATTGGCCCAGTGCCCCCTTTCAGACCTCAGATTGGCCCCAGTGCCCCCTTCAGACCTCAGATTGGCCCCAGTGCCCCTTCAGACCTCAGATGGCCCCAGTGCCCCCTTCAGACCTTCAGATTGGCCCCAGTGCCCCCTTCAGACCTCAGATTGGCCCCAGTGCCCCCTTCAGACCTCAGATTGGCCCCAGTGCCCCCTTCAGACCTCAGATTGGCCCCAGTGCCCCCTTCAGACCTCAGATTGGCCCCAGTGCCCCCTTCAGACCTCAGATGGCCCCAGTGCCCCCTTCAGACCTCAGATTGGCCCCAGTGCCCCCTTCAGACCTCAGATTGGCCCCAGTGCCCCCTTCAGACCTCAGATTGGGCCCCAGTGCCCCCTTCAGACCTCAGATTGGCCCCAGTGCCCCCTTCAGACCTCAGATTGGCCCAGTGCCCCCTTCAGACCTCAGATTGGCCCCAGTGCCCCCTTCAGACCTCAGATTGGCCCCCAGTGCCCCCTTCAGACCTCAGATTGGCCCCAGTGCCCCCTTCAGACCTCAGATTGGCCCCAGTGCCCCCTTCAAGACCTCAGATTGGCCCCAGTGCCCCCTTCAGACCTCAGATTGGCCCACTGTGCCCCCTTCAGACCTCAGATTGGCCCACAGTGCCCCCTTCAGACCTCAGATTGGCCCACAGTGCCCCCTTCAGACCTCAGATCGGCCCACAGTGCCCCCTTCAGACCTCAGATCGGCCCACAGTGCCCCCTTCAGACCTCAGATCAGCCCCAGTGCCCCCTTCAGACCTCAAATCGGCCCACTGTGCCATCAGCCCACTGTGGCCCCTTCAGCCCACCATCTAAATAAAATAAAAAAAATCACTTACTTTTCCTGCGCTGTGGCTCCTCTCCGGTGTCCGGCGCTCCTTAGTCTCCCGTAGCTGCACTGTCACCTGACAGCGTGCAGCGTCAGGTCAGAGTGCGCGCACTATGTCCTGACGCTGTACGCGGTCAGGACAGTACAGCGCGACCCGGAAAAGAGGAGGAGCGCCGGACGGGTAAGTGATTTTTTTTATTTTATCTTCTCCATGTCCTCTGATACTAGGCTGCGCAGTAGCGCAGCCTAGTATCTGTAATGCGGTCGGGTCCAGGCGCAAATGGCGACAAGACTAAAAAGTCTTGTCGCCATTTACCGGTAATAAGCAAATGCCCACGGTTTGATAACCGTGCATTTCATTACCGTGGTATACCGTGGAACCGGTTACCGCTGCAACCCTAGTATGTGTACAAGTAATAAGTAGCTATGAATGTGCACAAGTGATAAGTTTATGTGTGACCATGATATATACAAGTGATGAGTGTATGTGTACAAGTAATAAGTGTGTGTGTGTATGTGTATATATATATATATACACACATATGAGCATGTACAAGTGATAAATGTATGTATGACCAGGGCTGTGGAGTTGGAGGCGGTCACCATTTTGGTGGAGTCGGTATAAAATGGACCGACTCCTAAAATATATAATGAATTAGTACATTTAGTTCAGTGCTGAATATATTTTATAAGAATTTGTGAAAATGATGAAATGTCCTATAAATGTGTGTTCTATTCCTGATCTAAGGATTTCGGCTTTTAGTTGAGATGACTGTGCTGCCCTTTATGTCCAGTGCATGTTCTCTCTGATGCTTTATGTTTCCTCTGAGCTCATGTTTGGAGAGGTTAGCTGCTCTCATGGCTTCTATCTGCTGATATAAAACACCTAGAGCCTTATGTATGAAAACTGTCGAGGTGTAGAAGTTTCTTTGTTGCCCATAGCAACCAATCAGAGCTCCCCTTTCATTTCATATAGTGCTCTGGAGAAATGAAAGGGGAGCTCTGATTGGTTGCTATGGGCAACAAAAAAAGTCTTAGACCTAGACAGTTTTCATACATCAGGCCCAGGGGCGTAGCTCCTGGGGGGGATGGGGGGTGCAGGGGAGGCGATGCTCCGGGCCCAATACCTCTGGGGGGGCCCAGCAGGGATGGCCTTAGTACAATTAGGCGAATACAAGTGAGCGCTTCCATTATGGAGTCTGATGGGGCACATTCTGATGATCTGAGGTCTGATGGGGGCACATTCTGCTGATCTGAGGTCTGATGGGGGTACATTCTGCTGATCTGAGGTCTGATGGGGGCACATTCTGCTGGTCTGAGGTCTGATGGGGGTACATTCTGCTGATCTGAGGTCTGATGGGGGTACATTCTGCAGATCTGAGGTCTGATGGGGGTACATTAAGCCGATCTGTGGTCTGATGGGGGTACATTCTGCTGATGTGAGGTCTGATGGGGGAACATTCTGCTGATCTGAGGTCTGATGGGGGCACATTCTGCTGATCTGAGGTCTGATGGCGGCACATTCTGCTGATCTGAGGTCTGATTGGCGGCAAGACGCTAATCTGAGGTCTGATAGGGGCACATTCTGCTAATCTGAGGTCTGATGGGGGCACATTCTGCTGATCTGAGGTCTGATGGGGGCACATTAAGTTGATCTGAGGTCTGATGGGGGCACATTCTGTTGATTTGAGGTCTGATGGGGCACATTCTGCTGATCTGAGGTCTGATGGGGCACAGTAGGCTGATGTGAGGTCTGATGGGGGCACATTCTGCTGATCTGAGGTCTGATGGGGGCACATTCCTGGCTGATCTGAGGTCTGATGGGGGTACATTAAGCCGATCTGTGGTCTGATGGGGGTACATTAAGCCGATCTGTGGTCTGATGGGGGCACATTCTGCTGATCTGAGGTCTGATGGGGGCACATTCTGCTGATCTGAGGTCTGATGGGGGCACCATTCTGCTGATCTGAGGTCTGATGGGGGCACATTCTGCTGATCTGAGGTCTGATGGGGGCACATTCTGCTGATCTGAGGTCTGATGGGCGCAAGACGCTGATCTGAGGTCTGATAGGGGCACATTCTGCTGATCTGAGGTCTGATGGGGGCACATTCTGCTGATCTGAGGTCTGATGGGCGCAAGACGCTGATCTGAGGTCTGATAGGGGCACATTCTGCTGATCTGAGGTCTGATGGGGGCACAATACGCTGATCTGAGGTCTGATGGGGCAAGGGACTGTTAGTTTAGTGATGTAAAAACTGGGGACAGGTTTCCTTTAACATAGGAGTCCCCTTGTTTTTTACTCCTATTACTCCTATATTTTACTGCATTATGTGGTAGAGTATTTAGAGTAGGGTATGTAGAAAGTCTATTGTACTGTAGTTTATACAGTCATTTGCAGTGTAGCAGTTTATACAGTCATCTTTTTAATACAGTATTATAACCACAACTAGTAGTATGTGCCTGTGAAGTTGGAAACGTGCGTTTGGGAAGCCATTAAGTGGGGGGCCCACTCAAGTATGTTTCGCCCCCCCATGTGCTGAACCTCTAGCTACACCTCTGATCAGGCCCTTAGTGAGCTGTACCCAGAGAAGCCTGATAGATTACAAACTGTTTTTGTCATGACTTATCTGTACTATTATTTTATGCAAATTTGTTTAAAGTTATCACTTAAACATGCTCCATGTATGAAGGAGTCGGGAGTCGGAGTCGGGGGAAATTGAGGAGTCTGAGTCGGGGCTTTGGCTTACCGACTCCACAGCCCTGGTATGACCATGTAAGTGTTGAGTGTATGTATAAGTGTATAAAAGTAAAAAGGGTACGTATCACTGTACTTGTATAAGTGATGATCATATGAATTAGAGTGTACGCGTTGTGCAAATGTATGAGTCTACATGGACATGTGTTGATTATATGTATAAGCGTGTACATGTAGAAATGATAAGTGTATGTATGAATAGTAACATAGTTTATAAGGCCAAAAAAAGCATCCAGTTCTTCCTGTTATCCTGCAAGTTGATCCAGAGGAAGGCAAAAAAACCCTGTGAGGTAGAAGCCAATTTTCCTCACTTTAGGGGGAAAAAATTCCTTCCCGACTCCAATCAGACATCAGAATAACTCCCTGGATCAACGACCCCTCTCTAGTAACTATAACCTGTAATATTATTACCTCCAGAAATACATCCAGGCCCCTCCTGATCTCTTATAGTGAACTTACATCACCACCTCCTCAGGCAGAGAGTTCCATAGTCTCACTGCTCTTACCGTAAAGAATCCTCTTCTATGTATGAATATATACAGGTGGTGAGTGTATGTATGATGTGTACAGTTGATGAGCCTATATATGTGTGCACATGTGGAGGGTATGTATACCTGTGTGCGTAGGGTTGTGTTACACCTCTATTCCTATTTGCTTACTGTATATATTGTGTTCACACATGGTAGTTGTGTAGTAAAGCCGTCATGTCTTAGTGTGTACATGTATGAGAGTGTTGTGTACATACATGATACGATGTGTGTGTATATATGTAATGTGTATGTATTAGGCTTGGTTCACATCTGCGTCTACATTCTGATATGTTCAGGCATAGGAACAGAATACCGGAACCACATCTTCCCTCTCCCATTCACTATAATGGGGGCCCTCAGGTTTCCAACATGAATACCTCCATAAAATACAGCCGCATGCAGAGCGGTATGTCATCCTCCAGATATCATTGTTATTGCTTCCAATACAGCACAGGAAGTGGGGGAGCTCTGACAACTGGTTACAAGGTTGTCACTCTATGTGGCCCCCAAAACCTGACGCAACATAAGGATGCTGCAGCACATTAGTGGCGCTCACAGAACTTACCACTGAGCGCTTCTTGTGCAGCAGAGACATCTACAGGCCGGTGAGGTTATAACACTCCAGACACAAAGTGTAGGGATGACGTCGTCATAGCGTTAATTTCTCTTTTTCCAATTTTTAGGCTTTAATAAAGAGCAGTCTGAGGCGGTAGTAACAGTGCTGGCATCACTGACCAACTCAAGCCTGGATACAGTATACAAGGACATGGTGACCCGGGCCCAGCAGGTACATGCAGCCATCCCAAGGTGCAGCACACTACATAATAGAATAGTACATAGGAGCAGTATTATAGTAGTTATATTCTTGTACATAGGAGCAGTATTATAGTAGTTATATTCTTGTACATAGGAGCAGTATTATAGTAGTTATATTCTTGTACATAGGAGCAGTATTATAGTAGTTATATTCTTGTACATAGGAGCAGTATTATAGTAGTTATATAGTAGTTCTTGTACATAGGAGCAGTATTATAGTAGTTATATTCTTGTACATAGGAGCAGTATTATAGTAGTTATATTCTTGTACATAGGAGCAGTATTATAGTAGTTATATTCTTGTACATAGGAGCAGTATTATAGTAGTATATATATAGTAGTCTTGTACATATAGGAGCAGTATTATAGTAGTTATATTCTTGTACATATATTCTTGTACATAGGAAGCAGTATTATAGTAGTTAGTTATATAGTCTTGTACATAGGAGCAGTATTATAGTAGTTATATTCTTGTACATAGGAGCAGTATTATAGTAGTTATATTCTTGTACATAGGAGCAGTATTATAGTAGTTATATTCTTGTACATAGGAGCAGTATTATAGTAGTTATATATAGTCTTGTACATAGGAAGTACACATAGTATTATATAGTAGTTATATTCTTGTACATAGGAGCAGTATTATAGTAGTTATATTCCTTGTACATAGGAGCAGTATTATAGTAGTTATATTCTTGTACATAGGAGCAGTATTATAGTAGTTATATTCTTGTACATAGGAGCAGTATTATAGTAGTTATATCCTTGTACATAGGAGGCAGTATTATAGTAGTTATATTCTTGCCTTCCGTGTATTGCTATTTTCGGCAGTTCCTTAGTAGTGAACTGAGAGGTGGCTTGTGTGGCTTGCTCTTCATTCACCTCTATGGATCTTCTGGGCCGCGTTCTGGATATAGGAGTGTCTCTGAGAAGTGGAACTTGCACCTATCTGATATTTGTGGCGATATTCATATGCCATCAGTGTCCCAGACGGGCCAACCACTTTACACCAATTATATATCATTAACTAAGGCCTCTTTCAGACTGGTATAATATGGGTACTGTATTGCTCCTGTATTGCTCCTGTATTATGGACACAACATCTGGACCTCCTGTGGTTCCTCAGAACTGCTACAACTCTAGGTCTGGGAAACCATGGGACGTTGTTTCCATAAGATGAGCACAAAATAACAGCCGCCTGTTCGGCCAAAATGACACCCCCCCCCCTTCACCAGACAGCAAGTATAACATGCATATGTGACAATCAAAGAGGGGTGCTAACATGTATAGAAGTCCATGTTACCCCCTCCCCCTGGGGTCCATTAATCCTGATTCCTGAGGAGTCTTATGTATATCATAAGGCACAGAATAGACATGGATGGCATCTCCAGTCTCTGAGTACGCTCGGCTGTATGAGATAATGCCGTGTATAGACTCAACGTCGCATCAAATTTAAGTGACAAATTTCCTTATTTATTTGTTGACGCCTCGTGATTATTCCTTTCACATTCTAATATTTTATGATCACGGCATAATGGGATCTGTCATTCTATTTGGGCGCCTGTCAGACATCCATATCACAAGGAAAAAGATTAGCGTTCCTGAATTGGAAAGAACAGACCGATCACACAGGGCTCAAGAAGACGTTAAGGTTCTTAAAGGGGGTGATCATTTTTACAGAAGTGTGACACAGTTAAAGGGGAACTGACACTCTCTGTTAGGGTAGATGTCTTAGATTAGCGTTTATTTTCCAGCTGCAGGTAGATTTTGGAGTCACAGATCAATTGGTCAGGGACTAATGGCTGAAAGCTTGGTAGCATAATCCCTGTGGTAGTCATGGCAACAGACGTCACTTTGAATTTCACACTGCCACCTAGTGGCAGCATGGAGTTAGCGGTAGTCAGAAACTGAGATCAGCGTAGCGTCAGTGGGGTTGGATTGGCGGTTATTTGGCATAGTGGTGGGATGGTCTGTTTGCATGGTTTTGCAGCTATTGCAGGTATGCTGGGTTGGGCGTTTCCTCCTCTGAGCCATTTTCTTGTTCACCTTGCAGGAAATTACCCTCCAGCAGATCATGGCACACCTGGACTCCATTCGGAAAGACATGGTGATTCTAGAGAAAAGCGAATTTGCAACCCTAAGAGCGGAGAATGAGGTATGGAAAATGTGTGCCCCTTACATGTAACATATCTACAGATATCATCTCATACTCAGCAGGACCAAAGAAACCAAAAATCTCCATAATTCAGATTCTACCAAACGTTTGGGTCAAGGAGATGACGAGTGTCCTGATTAGGAGTAGGGGATGACAATATGTGCAGCTGTCCATGTTCCCAACCCTGTAGTGACAACATATCCTCTCTCATCGGTGAGAGGGGTGATAACTTGAGGAAAAGTTCCTGTATCCCCCACCATTATGGGGGTCAATTTTGGAGTCACAGATCAATTGGTCAGGGTCTAATGGCTGAAAGCTTGGTAGCATAATCCCTGTGGTAGTCATGGCAACAGACGTCACTTTGAATTTCACACTGCCACCTAGTGGCAGCATGGAGTTGGTGGTAGTCAGAAACTAGTCAGAGGCATTGCAGGAGGATGATGACATTAAAAGGTTGTGTTTGGTAAGAGGGTTGATAACTTTGGTCATTGTGTACTGTACAGGAGGAGAAATGACCGTAACAAGCTGTGTTTGATAATGGGGGTGATGACATAAAGAAAGGTTCCTGTATCCACCAGGGCTGTGGTGTCGGTGTCCATTTTGGTGGAATCGGAGTTGGAGTCGGTATAAAATGGACTGACTCTGACTCCAAAAGTATAGAATAAATTGGTACATTTAGTTCAATGCAGTATGTGCTGAATATATTTTCATAAGAATTTGGGAAGATGATGAAATGTCCTATAAATGTCTGTTCTATTCCTGATCTAAGGATCTAGGCTTTCGGTTGAGATGACTGTGTGCTGCCCTTTATGTAGATGCTCAGTAGTGAAGCTCCTCAGCTACAGATCAGAGGAAAAAGGCACTGGGAAGGAATGGCTGCACTCATCTCAGATCTACTATAGAAAACAGGATTAAAGGGGTTTTCTCGCTAGTTACAAAGATTAGCTTTCAACATAAAGGGACAGTTAAAAGAAGACATTTTCTAAATACATTGGTCAGTAGATTTTACTTTAGTCATGAACTATAGACAGTTTAGCAGGTCTCTCACTGTACACAGGTTTCTATGGTAACCTGCAGACCAGAAAGACTGTTATCTGATTGGCTGAGAGCAGTGAAGAATGATGGGACTGAGCTCTGAGTGATTACCTGCAGTAAGGAAGAGGTACAAGTGTTGTGAGGACTGAGAAGGATGGCTTTACCTGTAAGTGTGTTAGAGATCATAATCTCCTGCTCTGCCAGAGTAAGTTAATTTATGTTAATAACTGCTGGAGACCACCCACAGCCTGAGGAGACAGAGTGAGTGCAAACTGCCTGTCGGCCAGTGAATCAATGTGCTGAGAAAACCCCTTTAAGGCAAGTACTTCTTAGTATATGTAAACTTTCAATAAACTGCATAAATCACTTGTCCAATGCATGTTCTCTCTGTATGCTTTATGTTTTAGTTTGCTTTTCTTCTGATGTAAAACACCTCGGGCCTTATGTATGAGAACTGTCCCATAGAAACCAATCAGAGCTCCCCTTTCATATCATATAGTGCTCTGGAGAAATGAAAGGGGAGCTCTGATTGGTTGCTATGGGCAACAAAGAAAGTCTTAGACCTAGGCAGTTTTCATACATCAGGCCCTTAGTGCGCTGTACCCAGAGAAGCCTGATACTGAAAGTACAGAGTAAAGATATCTAGTAAAACATATACTACAAGCTTTTTTTTGCCATGACATATCTGTACTATTGATTCATGCAAAGTTTTTTTAAAGTTATCATTTATACATGCGCCATGTATGAGGGAGTCGTGAGTCGGAGTTAGGGGAAATTGAGGAGTTGGAGTTGGGGCTTTGTTTACCGACTCCACAGCCCTGGTATCCACTCTCACCCCACTGCCATCACTGGAGGCTGTATAGGGGGAGAAAATGACTGTAACAAGCTGTGTTTGATAATGGGGGTGATAACATAAAGAAAAGTTCCTGTATTCCATCTCCTCCATCATCCTGGAGGTTGTACAGGGGATGATGATGACTGACAGATTGTGATTGGTAAGAGGGGTGACCTCATTGGGGAAAAAATGACCATAACAGGCTGTGTTTGGTAATAGGGGTGATGACATGAAGAAAAATTCTGGAGGTCAGTGGAGGATGTACAAGCAGATGATGGCAATAACAAACTAGTACTCATAATAGGGTGATAACATGAAGAAAAGTTCCTGTATACACCCAAGCCCATTGGGGTGACTGGAGGCTGTACAGGGGAAGAAATGGCCATAACAGGCCGTGTTTGATAATGGGGGTGATGACATAAAGAAAAGTTCCTGTATTCTATACCCCCCCCCCTCTCATCATCCTGGGGGCCATTGGAGGCTGTACAGGGCGATGATGACAGGTTGTGATTGGTAAGAGGGGTGACAGCATGAAAAAAAGTTTTTGTATCTTCCCTAATCCCACTGGGGTCACTGAATGCTGTATAGGGGGAGAAATGACCGGACCAGGCTGTGTTTGGTAATCGGGGTGATGACATGAAGAAAAGTTCCTGGAGATCAGTGGAGGTTGTACAAGTGGATGATGACAATAACAGACCGGTATTGATAATAGGGTGATAACGTGAAGAAAAGTTCCCGTATACCCCCAGCAAATTGGGGTGACTGGAGGCTGTACAGGGGAAGAAATGACCGTAACAGGTACCTAGTCTTAGGATACTAGTTTGTAGGCTTTAATATATCGGGAATGTGGATCATAGAGTCTGCATTGTGGACACCTCATTTTTAGCTGCACTCCAGGATGTAATGCTATGGAAATATCATGCAAATAGAGGCGCTCATGGTGACCGCCTGACATATAGTGACACATATTTTACCTTTACAAAAAGACACAACGTCTCCGTCTGTGACATTTCACGGAAGTCCAGGATGGGGGGGGGCACATAATTATGTGACATTGTCTCCTCTGGATGATTATGATTTTTTTTTTTTTCCTTCTTTTTGATAATGCCACCAACTGAATACTAAATGCTACCACATCTCACAAAAAAGCAAAGACGTGCCTTAGAAAAATGTGTAGCAGGCTTGAAGGTCACAAGTTCCTCTCGGAACTCGGGGCTGTTTACTGGTTGCACACCCTAATTAAAGGTTTTTTTTTATCCACATGTTGATTAATAGACAATATCTGGTCAGTGAGGTTGCGGTTGGAAACCAGGAACTGCAGCCTCTACATTCATGGCCAGGTGGATGGGTGTTTAGGGGAGAATGCTGCTGCCAGAAGGGGGAGGGGTTTTCTGGGGACAATACTGCTGCCAGGTGGATATGGCAGCTACTGCTGCTCGGTGCATAGTGCTCAATGAGTGCTATTTGGTGAATGGAGGAAGCGGCTACGTGCTGCATAGTTTAAGGGGGGTCACAATACTTGGCTGACAACCCTTGCTATGCCACTGATGGCATGCACCAAATTCAACATGTCTGAGGCACAGGCAACCCTTGGGATCAAGGGCCTCGAAGGGATTGTGATTGCATGCACCACCCCTTTCATCCTCAGGATCATTGGGGGTCTGACTCCTCAGACATCATAAAGTATTACTTTATTGGCTGCATAAAGGGGGCACATACTTTTTATCGGTGTCGTGGATGAAGCTTTATTCCGAATATTATTTTTTTGCTTGCATCCTAGAGAATGAAGATTGAAATTGGTCACGTCAGACAGCATCTGCAGGTAGGTGATCACACCCTGGACACTGATACAGAGCAGCACATGAGCCACTGATAACATTTGTCTCCAGTCACTTCCAAAGCTGCATTCAAAAATGAGCTGGACCGAGTGAGGCTGACTGCAGCCCCCTGCTGGTTTAGCGGCCAGACAAGCTGCTGAAGTGCATTGTGGGAAACGTAGTGAACACGTCATTATGGGAGCTATGCTACGTTGATGAGGGGAGGGCAGCGCAATACTTATATATGAATTGCAGATGATTTTCATTACAAGAGGGATTGAATACTTTTGCAAAATTTGGAGACTGTAAAGATTTGGGTAAAATTGCAGGGTTCTCATGTGCAAAGCTATCTAACCTGCACAGGCTCCAGGCAGTAATGGTGACCACTGCTGTATAGATAGTAAGTTGGGGGGTGTGAACATTTATGCACTCTATAATTTACTGTTTCATCCTCGTTGGAATTGGAAATTCTTTTCAGGCGATTATTGTCGAAAAAAAAACAAATTCTCAGTGATACAGGACTAGGGGTGAATACTTTTTGTGATAAAATTACTCGGTTTATACCCATATATTACCTAGTTCCACAGCGGGTCACAAATGGGGGGTGGATGTGTCCATTCCTCACTAGGGTGTGATGTCATAGCTTGTCAAGGGTTCTATCACTCGGCAATTTATTATGAAGAACGATTCATAGGAGGTGTAGTGAATGTCGTGTAGATGATGAGTGACCGTACTGCTGACTCTGTAATCGTTCCTTCATCAGAACGAAACAAATCAGATCCGCGCTGACACCAAGCTGGACATCAACCTGGAGCGGAGCCGCCTCACCGATATGGTAAGAGCCTGGGCATAATGTAGAAGGCCTCTGCTGCCACCTGCTGGCCAGCGCAGGGAAGTGACAGCCTCCTGCAAGTGTCTAGTGTAATATGGAGGAGATAAGAGGGGGAAAGACACAAGCTGCACAGGATAATGACACTGACACTTGGGGTACAGGATAATGACACTTGGGGTACAGGATAATGACACTGACACTCGGGGTACAGGATAATGACACTCGGGGTACAGGATAATGACACTGACACTCGGAGTACAGGATAATGACACTGACACTTGGGGTACAGGATAATGACACTGACACTCGGGGTACAGGATAATGACACTGACACTTGGGGTGCAGGATAATGACACTGACACTTGGGGTACAGGATAATGACACTGACACTCGGGGTACAGGATAATGACACTGACACTCGGGGTACAGGATAATGACACTGACACTCGGGGTACAGGATAATGACACTGACACTCGGGGTACAGGATAATGACACTGACACTCGGGGGTACAGGATAATGACACTGGGGTACAGGATAATGACAGCTGACACTTGGGGTACAGGATGATGACACTGACACTCGGGGTACAGGATAATGACACTGACACTCGGGTACAGGATAATGACACTGACACTTGGGGTACAGGATAATGACACTGACACTCGGGGTACAGGATAATGACACTGACACTCGGGGGTACAGGATAATGACACTGACACTCGGGGTACAGGATAATGACACTGACACTCGGGGTACAGGATAATGACACTGACACTCGGGGTACAGGATAATGACACTGACACTTGGGGTACAGGATAATGACACTGACACTCGGGGTACAGGATAATGACACTGACACTTGGGGTACAGGATAATGACACTGACACTCGGGGTACAGGATAATGACACTGACACTCGGGGTACAGGATAATGACGCTGAACTCGGGGTACAGGATAATGACCTGACACTCGGGGTACAGGATAAGACGCTGACACTCGGGGTACAGGAAATGACTGACACTCGGGGTACAGGATAATGACACTGACACTCGGGGTACAGGATACTGACACTCGGGGTACAGGATACTGACACTCGGGGTACAGGATAATGACATGACCACTCGGGTACAGGAACTGACACTCGGGGTACAGGATACTGACACTCGGGGTACAGGATAATGACACTGACACTCGGGGTACAGGATAATGACACTGACACTCGGGTACAGGATAATGACACTGACACTCGGGGTACAGGATAATGACACTGACACTCGGGGTACAGGATAATGACACTGACACTCGGGTACAGGATAATGACACTGACACTCGGGGTACAGGATAATGACACTGACACTCGGGGTACAGGATAATGACACTGACACTCGGGGTACAGGATAATGACCTGACACTCGGGGTTACAGGATAATGACACTGACACTCGGGGTACAGGATAATGACACTGACACACTCGGGGTACAGGATAATGACACTGACACTCGGGGTACAGGATAATGACACTGACACTCGGGTACAGGATACACTGACACTCGGGGTACAGGATAATGAACACTCGGGTACAGGATAATGACACTGACACTCGGGGTACAGGATAATGACACTGACACTCGGGGTACAGGATACTGACACTCGGGGTACAGGATAATGACACTGACACTCGGGGTACAGGATAATGACACTGACACTCGGGGTACAGGATAATGACACTGACACTCGGGTACAGGATACTGACACTCGGGGTACAGGATAATGACACTGACACTCGGGGTACAGGATAATGACACTGACACTCGGGGTACAGGATAATGACACTGACACTCGGGGTACAGGATAATGACACTGACACTCGGGGTACAGGATAATGACACTGACACTCGGGGTACAGGATAATGACAGCTGACAAACCTCGGGGTACAGGATAATGACACTGACACTCGGGGTACAGGTAATGACGCTGACACTCGGTACGGGATAATGACGCTGACCCGGGTACGGATATGACACTGCACTCGGGTACAGGATAATGACACTGACACTCGGGGTACAGGATAATGACACTGACACTCGGGGTACAGGATACCATTGCCCCCATATAGCCGTACCCCAGATCTAGATTATATGTTAATCTTATTCTTCAGTTCACAGAGCAGGAGAAGAAGCTGATGGAGGCCAGCACCGAATTCCATAAAAAGGTGAAGCAAATAAAGTCCCCTCCCCCCGGCTGTATATGATATATATGTGGGAGACCATCAGACTGACTGGATCTGTGATCAGTTCTCTCCGCTGCAGCGCTCCCTCCTCCATCTGTTATCCGTTCCCTCCGCTGCAGCGCTCCCTCCTCCATCTGTGATCAGTTCTCTCCCCTGCAGCGCTCCTTCCTCCAGCTGTGATCAGTTCTCTCTGCTGTGGTGCTCCCTCCTCCATCTGTGATCAGTTCTCTCCGCTGCAGCGCTCCCTCCTCCATCTGTTATCCGTTCCCTCCGCTGCAGCGCTCCCTCCTCCATCTGTGATCAGTTCTCTCCCCTGCAGCGCTCCTTCCTCCAGCTGTGATCAGTTCTCTCTGCTGTGGTGCTCCCTCCTCCATCTGTGATCAGTTCTCTCCGCTGTAGCGCTCCCTCCTCCATCTGTGATCAGTTCACTCTGCTGCAGCGCTCCCTCCAGCTGTGATCAGTTCTCTCTGCTGTGGTGCTCCCTCCTCCATCTGTGATCAGTTCTCTCCGCTGCAGCGCTCCCTCCCGTCCCCCTGCTGTGATCAGTTCCCTCACCTGCAGCGCTCCCTCCCCTAGTTGTGATCAGTTCCCTCCGCTGCAGCACTCCCTCCCACCTCTCCCTGCTGTGATCAGTTCCCTCACCTGCAGCGCTCCCTCCCCTAGGTGTGATCAGTTCCCTCCGCTGCAGCGCTCCCTCCCACCTCTCCCTGCTGTGATCAGTTCCCGCCGCTGCAGCGCTCTTTCACCCCTCTCCCCGCTGTTATCAGTTCTCGTTGCTGCCGTCAACATGAAGTATTTTCTGTTAATGCTGCAGCTTTTTGGTCCATTAGAGATGAGCCGTGAGCCCGGCCGTTAATCATTCACATCTCATTTCATACCAATTTTGACGTTTTGTAAAATTAGACCGAAAGTTTTTCCTAATTAATGATAAAAATAGTTTGGATGAGTCTGAGCCGTGACACGTTCCAAGAGGCCTTGGCATTGCTCTGGATTGTCTGTCACGTCACCGCGGTAAAGTTCCCGCCATGGCACAAGTGTATTTAAAGGGATGTTCTGCAAATAAAGTGCAATCATTGTACAGTGAAAAGTTCTGTTCAGTTTTTTTATTTACCTGCCATATCTCTGCTTGCTGTCAGTGAATGGAAACTTCTTGGTTTACTTTCAGAGGATGCCGATGTATCACACAGTAGATTAGGGCTTGTAATTGGTACAGTTATCAGATCTCTCTCATTTGTATTATGTATAGGGCTATTATTTGAGCACTGGTGTGGTGGTATTAATTGGTGACTGTATGACAGTATTTACTTAGGCACTGTATGTGGCACTGCTATTAGATTTGTTATTTATGGAGCTTTTATTTGAGTACTGTATGGTGGTATTATTTCGTACTACTATGGCGGCATTCACATGGGCAATGTGTGGCATTATTATTAGTTTTTTTTAATATATATATATGGAGCTGTTATTTGGTCACTGTATGCTGCTGTTATTTGAGCACTGGATGGCAATATTATTTGGTTACTCTATGGCAGTATATACTTAGGCAATGTGTAACGCTGCTACTTATGCAGCATATTTGCAGTTTGTGGTGGTGGCAGCAGCATTGTATAGCATTTGGGCAACTATATGGAAGTGTTACCTTACTTTCACACCCGCTCTCCGGTTTTGAGATACGGCAGAGGGTCTCACAACCGCCGCCACAATGCATTCGTTTTGTCCCCATTCATTGTCAATGGGAACAAAACTGAACAAACCGGAACGGAGTGCGAGTGCGCCAGAATGCATTCCGATCTGGTTTGTTGCATTCCCATTCCAAGCAGCGTTTTTGTGTGCGGCATGGGAAACTGAAGAAGAGCGAATCCAGCAGCAAAAACCATGTAAGTCAATGCTGCCGAATCGTGTCGGGGAAAAAACGGATCCGGCGCCCAATGACTTACATAGGTTTCTTCATTTTCAATATAATACAACCGAATCCGTTCAGAACGGATGCAGCCGGTTGTATCATAATAACGGAAGCGTTTTGCTGTGGTTTTGCGGATCTCAAAACCGGACAGCAAAAACGCAGATATGAAAGTAGCTTTATCTGTACAATTTACGGCTTATAATGAAGCACTATATGACATTACGCCATACTAGAGCTGCTCCCACGGCACTCTGAGACCTGTAGTTCAGCACCAGCCAGCTAGTAATAAGAATGAACTGTCACTCATCGTCTTATACTCATTATTCCCGCTTTCTTCCGACCTGAATACCGCAGAACGTGACCACCGATGGCGCAATCACGGAAATCAATAAGAAGATTGATATCGATATCGCATCTCTGAAGACACTTATGGAGTCGCATAAACTGGACACCATCCGCTTTCTGGCCGGTGAGTGTAATTATTCAGACCACGCCGTATTGTAATAGTCCACACATGTACACAGCACGGCCTCCAGTTCACATATAGATCGTTCTACACTCATTTTCGCACCCCTTTCCCCGTTTTTTTTTTTCAGCTTCTGTATTTACGTGCCTGGCGATCGCCCTGGGATTTTATCGACTCTGGAAGTAGTAAGGACGTTTTCTAAAACATTCCTGCTCGCACTTGAATGGCAGCTGCTCCGGTTGCAGTCCTTCCTCCGCTGCCGCATCGTTTCCTCTCGGTGGGCAGAGCTGCAGCCCCCTACGTGGCGGTTCAGAGTTATTTATGCTTTTTAATATTCTCCCACGCACAATTTATCATTTCTCAAGTTACTCCAGGACCCGACTGAATGTCTCATATCTGCACCGAATGTGCCTTTTATATGAGTTTTGTAAGTGAAATGTGTTTATGTTATTATATTAAACTTATTGGACGCTGCTGCTTCAGTGTCTGCTCTCTGTTCAGCGCATTAGGTGGATCGACTAACCCCTGACAGACCGGGTCTGCTTCCCTGAATGGGCCTGGGCTTAAAGGGGTTGTCTCTCACTTCAGTAAGTGGCATTTATCATGTAGAGAAAGTTAATACAAGGCACTTACTAATGTATTGTGATTGTCTATATTGCTTCCTTTGCTGGCTTCATTCATTTTTCTATCACATTATACACTTTTCGTTTCCATGGTTACGACCACCCTTCAATCCAGCATCAGTGGTTGTGCTTGCACGCTATAGAAAAAAAAAGCACTGCTAGCCGGGGCCATAGGAATGCATATAGGCCAGCGCTTTTTCCTGTAGTGTGCAAGCACGGCCACTGATGCTGGATTGAAGGGTGGTCGTAACCATGGATATGAGAAGTGTATAATGTGATAGAAAAATGAACGAAGCCAGCGAAGGAAGCAAAATGTATAATAACAATACATTAGGAAGTGCCTTGTATTAAAGGGGTTTTCCAGGATTTTACTACTGATGACCTATCCCCAGGATAGGTCATCAGTATCTGATCGGTGGGGGTCTGACACCCGGGACCCCATCTGATCAGCTGTTTGAGAAGGTACCGGCGCTCCTGTGAGCACAGACACCTTCTCCTCACTCACTAAGCACAGCGCCGTACATTATATAGTGGTCGTACTTGGTATCACGCTCAGTCCCATTCACTTGAATGGGGCTGAGCTGCTCCTAGGCCACGTGACCGATGAACGTGACATCACTGGCCTAGGAAAAGTTAAAATAAGGCCGCGGAGCTCACTGGAGTGCTGGTGCCTTCTCAAACAGCTGATCGTCGGGGGTCCCGGGTGTTGGACCTCCACCGATCAGATACTGATGACCTATCCTGAGGATACATCATCAGTAGTAAAATCCTAGAAAACACCTTTAACTTTCTCTACATCATAAATGCCACTTGCTGAAGTGAGACAACCCCTTTACATATCAACCACAGCCGCTGTACAGTGTTGTGCCTAATAAGCTGTGAGGAGGCCACGGCCTCTCTAAACTGCTGGTCGGTGGGGCTTCAGACCCACACCAATGAGATAATGGTGTCCTATACCAAGGCTACGGCTTCAAGAACTGCTGGAAAACCTCTTCTTAATTTGATATTCGCATCTTAGAAAGTGGTGACTTATCACTAGGATGGGCTAAATTTAGTGGCTCAACCACTCTGGGAAACGGATGGATTTGAGGTGCTACTAATCCCGATGGTCCTTACCCACAGACCAATAGTGGCAATGGTTTAGTATACAAAATGGATGGGGGATGAGCACTCCCTTATCTGGCTTATCTTTTGTTATAAAATTGCTCTGCCTCACAGATGTATGTGTGTTTAAAATCAGGTATTTATTTATAATATTAAAATATAAACACTAATACATAAGCTAAAATGCAGGAAAATAGTAGAATGTGATAAAATGTAAAAACTAATCAGAGGAAAAAATGATAAAGAGTAATAATAGAGGTCAGTTCATTGTGATGATCAAAGTTCATTTAAATAAAAGTCAATATTCATCCAGATGAATCAATAAATGTAGGTCCAATTAGATATAATGTTCCATAAAGGTAACAAAGGATCCTTATTTCATAAAGGAGTCAGGAGGTCCTTATTAATGCTCTGGATGACAAATGATGCACAGATTCCCTATGTACAGTGTCCAAATGTTATGTCAAACAGTGGGTTGTTACATAAAGTTCTCATATATGAAGAAGTGTAGTATATACCGTTTGAATAACTTATGTTACTGTTGGTGACAGATTCTTCAAAGTACTTTACCCTCCTTGGATGTGCCTTCACTGTCGGCGTTCTCTTTTGGTTGCCAGCGCCTGCGGCTCTGTGTTCAGTTCGGACGGATTTGCCGCGCGCGTCCTGGAGATGAGTAGTAAGCGCGCCTTTTCTCGCTCAAACAGCGTCCCACGTGGGTGCCTGTTGTGTGTGCAGTGATCCGATGCCGCGCTGCTAATTGTATTTGCTTACAGGAGTCAATTCTTGTATCTTGTTCTCCTGGAATAGATATATTGTAACAGAATGGATATCTGTAGTTTTCTCTTTAGAGACGTCTCTTATTATGGTGGGAAAAGAGCGGGGTCTAGAACTCAGCCCAGACGCGTTTCGGGGTCTATAATCTGCCCCTTCCTCAGTGGTGACTAGACCCTCTCTTTTCCTGAGATTTATACTCTTTCAGGCCATCAGTAGGAGGGTTTGTAATGGCTGGGTTTCATAGAAAATCTGGTATAGGATCAGTAGTTCATCAAAGTGGAGTACATTATCGATTAAGGTTGTTCTTGGATATATCATATATATATATTCTCTCCAATAATGGACATTCAGCAGTGTCTTATTCATTATGTGTTTAAAAATATATACATTATTGCAAAAATACAGACATTTGTTTATATATACATAAAAATAAATAAAAATGAGATACAAGATATATTTAGAACACAGAGTATTATACATAGATGGGGAAATACTGGGACGAGTTCGTCTTATTAATAGGGTCCTGTTCATTGTACTTATTCCTGATACCGGTTTTAGCCATCTCATATATTTTATATTATGTATGTCACATCCGCAATGTATATTTCTATTTTGTAAGTGATTGGTATATGTCATAATCACTGTTCTCTATTCTCTGTTGATAGGTGTTCATGTGGCCTTATAGGGGAAGATCTCAGATGAGCTTGGTAAGTGTGGGTTTTCTGTCTTTTCTCAGGTGGTGTAGGGGTTCTGTCTTTTCAAGTGATGTGTAGGGACGGGGGCCCAGCAGGGAGGGGGGATCGAGGTGCTGGGAAAACAGCCTGACCTCGATGCCCCATCTCCGCAAGGCACCCGCCCCACTCGACTAGATTTACTGGACATCATAAGAATCCAAAAATTTCCATTTCAGGATTCAGACCTTTCGGGATTATTGTGTTGAACTCAAAAATTCTCCTCGATTCTAAACGTGACATATTATTGATGTGTTGTCCACCCCTCCAATCTTTCTTTACCCTTTCAAGAGCTGCATAGACAAGTGAGGGGGGATCCTGACTGTGGTGCTCCTTATAGTGCTTGGATACTGAGTGCAGTTCATACCCTTTCTTTATGTTGTTTATGTGATCATAGATCCTCTTTCTCAATGGTCTTTTTGTCCTCCCAATGTACTGCTTTCTGCATGGACATTCTAATAAGTATATTACGTCAGTGGAGCCGCATGTTAGGCATTCCTCTATATTGTGCACATGTGTATTGGCAGTTGATTTAATTTCAATGGTTCTTTTGGGGAATTTTGTAATTTGACAGTTAGAGCATCTTCCACATCTAAAGAAGCCCTTTGTTTGTAACCAATTGTTAGTTTTATTTTTGTGTATATTCCTAATGGATGGGGCAACTTTCAAACCCAAATTGGGCGCCTTAGTATAGGTGATTTGAGCATTTCTTGATATGATGGGGCCTATAATGAACAGAGAATAGAGAACAGTGATTATGACATATACCAATCACTTACAAAATAGAAATATACATTGCGGATGTGACATACATGATATGAAATATATGAGATGGCTAAAACCGGTATCAGGAATAAGTACAATGAACAGGACCCTATTAATAAGACGAACTCGTCCCAGTATTTCCCCATCTATGTATAATACTCTGTGTTCTAAATATATCTTGTATCTCATTTTTATTTATTTTTATGTATATATAAACAAATGTCTGTATTTTTGCAATAATGTATATATTTTTAAACACATAATGAATAAGACACTGCTGAATGTCCATTATTGGAGAGAATATATATATATGATATATCCAAGAACAACCTTAATCGATAATGTACTCCACTTTGATGAACTACTGATCCTATACCAGATTTTCCATGAAACCCAGCAATTACAAACCCTCCTACTGATGGCCTGAAAGAGTATAAATCTCAGGAAAAGAGAGGGTCTAGTCACCACTGAGGAAGGAGCAGATTATAGACCCCGAAACGCGCCTGGGCTGAGTTCTAGACCCCGCTCTTTTCCCACCATAATAAGAGACGTCTCTAAAGAGAAAACTACAGATATCCATTCTGTTACAATATATCTATTCCAGGAGAACAAGATACAAGAATTGGCTCCTGTAAGCAAATACAATTAGCAGCGCGGCATCGGATCACTGCACACACAACAGGCACCCACGTGGGACGCTGTTTGAGCGAGAAAAGGCGCGCTTACTACTCATCTCCAGGACGCGCGCGGAAAATCCGTCCGAACTGAACACAGAGCCGCAGGCGCTGGCAACCAAAAGAGAACGCCGACAGTGAAGGCACATCCAAGGAGGGTAAAGTACTTTGAAAAATCTGTTACCAACAGTAACATAAGTTATTCAAACGGTATATATACTACACTTCTCCATATATGAGAACTTTATGTAACAACCCACTGTTTGACATAACATTTGGACACTGTACATAGGGAATCTGTGCATCATTTGTCATCCAGAGCATTAATAAGGACCTCCTGACTCCTTTATGAAATAAGGATCCTTTGTTACCTTTATGGAACATTATATCTAATTGGACCTACATTTATTGATTCATCTGGATGAATATTGACTTTTATTTAAATGAACTTTGATCATCACAATGAACTGACCTCTATTATTACTCTTTATCATTTTTTTCATCTGATTGGTTTTTACATTTTACCACATTCTACTATTTTCCTGCATTTTAGCTTATGTATTAGTGTTTATATTTTAATATTATAAATAAATACCTGATTTTAAACATACATACATCTGTGAGGTAGAGCAATTTTATAACAAAAGATAAGCCAGATAAGGGAGTGCTCATCCCCCATCCATTTTGTATCACTAGGATGTGCCATCATATGATCGGTGGAGGTCTGACCTTTGAGACTGCCCCTGATCTACTGGTGTAGTACCGCATCCCCTTTTCCTGCATGATGGCGCCATCCACTTGCTTGCGAGGAGCTGCAATACAGCTCCATTTACTTAGATGAGGCCGCACTGCAGTGAAGGGGGGTGGACAACACACTAGCGCCGCGGGGCCTTCATTTCATAGGATAGGCCGGACCCCCACTGATTAAATATCACTGATATTTTTCCTTAAAGAAGAACTCCCGTAAAAAAAATGTAATCCATGTCTTGCTAGAAATGTACATGATGTAATGTGTAGTGAATGTCATTTTCTTACCAGTAGCTGAATTTTTGAGTTATATCATCCTGAAGTTTCTTATCTGTGTCATGTGACTAGGAATTAGACCCACCAACTCACACAGAGACCTATGTGTGGACAGGAAATCTAATTCTCTATGTATTCCTATGGGAGCCTCACTTTCAGTCTCATAGGAATGAATAGAGCAGTAACTGGCTTCCTGTCCTGGGTCAGTTGGAGGTCAGGGAGTTGGTCACATGACACAGCTACAATTAGAAGAGAGGGAATAACTCACAAATACAGTCTCTGATGAGAAGATTACATTCATTACAGATTATATCATGCATCTTTCTAACAGGTCAGAGAATAAAAAATTTTGTGGGAGTTCTTTAAGATTCCTTAAAGGTTGGGATCGCCAGCAATCACTAGCTGCACAGTATATTGTGACAAAATATTTACCCACCTCTGTATAAAGGTTTAAACATGGTGAGGAACGTTGGATTGCTCTGAAAATCCAGAGATGGGGGTCCTCTCTCTGAATGCAGCGGTAGTGCACATGTCTGGTCACTGCTCCATTCACGTCTGTGGGACTGACTGAGAGCTACCAGACCTCTGTTCTTGGGATCACTGGGGGTTCCGGGAGTTGGAGGAAATAAAGATAAACCAAACCCAACAAATGAGTCAAAATATTAGACTTGGTCATTTATTTATTGTGGAAAATGATCCAATATCACATGTCTGTGAGCGGCAGAAGAATGTGAACCTTCAGGATTAGCAGATAATTTGAATGTGGAATTGGTTTGGTGTTGTCAATCAATGGGATGACAATCAGGGTGAGTGGGCGACATGTTTTATTTAAAGAAGAGGGATCTCAAAGTCTGATCTCTGCAACACATATTTGTGGAAGTTTATCATGGCACGAATAAAGGTGATTTATGAGGACCTCAGAAGAAGAGTTGTTGATGCTCATCAGGCAGAAAACCTATCTTTTAAAGACTTTAGACTCCATCAATACACAGTCAGATTGTGGAGGAAATTCACGACTATTATTACCCTCCCCAGGAGTGATGGACTGACAGATCACACCAAGAGCAAGTCGTGCAATTGTCTGCAAGGTCACAAAGGAACCCAAAGTAACCTCTAGGCAACTCAAAGCCTTTCTCACATTTGCTGATGTCAGGCTACATTTACACAACAGTGAAAAAAAAATGGCCATGAAAAACGGACACACTGGGGCACATTTAACAGGTTTGCCTGTTTTTAGGTGTACAATTAGGTGTATTTGCTTTGTCTGTCTGACTTTTGCCTACTATTTATTAACAGTCGCAGAGCACTTCATGAATTAGACTGGGCGTACTGGCATTAGTCTGACCTCTAGTGGTTCTTATTCAGTACGACAGGTTCATACTCACTACGACTGGTCTAATTAGTATGTGCATGGAAATGTGGTGCAAGTGAGCTGAAAGTAGGTGCACATCTCCATGGAAGGGTGACTTTTTAGGCAATGTACGCTACCTGTAGAGTAAAAATGTGACTGTTTTTGCGACTAAGGCTTCATTCACACAACCGTATTTTGTTTCCTTGTCCGTTCCATTTTTTTTTTATTTTTTTTTTGCGGACCATATGCGAAACCATTCATTTGAATGGGTCTGCAAAAAAATAAACGTAAGTTACTCCGCGTGCATTCTGTTTCCATATGTCCGTATTTCCGTTCCGCAAAAAAGATAGCACTTGTCCGTTTTGCTGACAAGGATTGGCATTGTTACAATAGATCCGCAAAAAAAAAAAAAACGGAAACACGGATGCCATACGGAACGTCATCCTTTTTTTTTTCTTTTTGCGCAATTTGCAGTCCGCAAAACACATACGGACGTGTGAATAAAGCCTAAGGCAAAACGGACAAGAATAGGACATGTTCTATCTTTTTTTGCAGAACAGAAATACGGACATACGGAAACGGACTGCACATGGAGTACCTTCTGGTTTTTTTTTGCGGACCCATTGAAATGAATGGTTCCGCATACGGTCCGCAAAAAAAAACGGAACGGACAAGGAAATAAAATACGGTCGTGTGAATGAAGCCTTAATCAGACGCAAAATAAGGCACACCTACATAAATAGGCGCTAAAGTTAAAAAACGTATGACAGTCTACAAAAATCAAAACTAGGGATCGAGGTGCGAATGCCTCCAAAACAAGCACATTTTCAATAGTAAATCCGACTAAAAAAATAAGTCTAAAACAGCATTTTTATGCCTAAAAACAGGAGCAAACACTATAGTAAATGTGCCCTGCTCAGTCTTTCATGGACCCCTGGAAGGTGTAAATATTAGCAAATTTGCCGGGGCTGGAGTCCTGGCACCAGCACGCCCCTGTCACACCCCAACTGGCGCATGCAGCGTAAAACTGGCCGGTAAAAAAAGTGGACTCACCACTCTTTTATGGCTAAAATCACAAGTCCCTTAGTAGATGTGCCCCGTTGTGTTAGATCTACAGAAGTCTCTGAGCAGCGCCAAAGGGGTTCGATCCCACTGTAGATCAGAGATTTCACCAGTGTCAACCTCTCACCTTTATCTGGATTTCCCCTTTAATTTTTTTTTTTCTGTCCCTCCCCAACTTTTTGGTGTCTCAGTGACATGTATGATGCTGCAGCTCACATGAGGGGCACATCACCGCTGCAGGCAATCATTGGCTGTCATGATTGTAATCTGAACAATTCTCTAATTTTCAATCACGGCTTGAATTTTTTACTTTAAATATCAGAATTCTCACAAAAATAAAATCATAAGAACTCAGAAGGGTTTGTCTTTTTCACTATGTACAGATGCAGGCCAATGCTTTGCGTTACTCTTCTCTTCACCTCCTCACGAAGACGCCCCCAGGGTTTGTCTGCGGAACCGGTTTCTTCTTCGCACTTTTCTTCTCCTTATACGCCTCAGACAGTTTCTGGAGAAAAAAAAAAAAAGTCCTAAAAAAACACTACAAGGACATATTCAGGTGACAGCCATCTTCAAGAGGGGGAGTGTTTTATACTGATGACCTATCCTCAGGATAAGTCATCAGTATCCGATCGTTGGGGGTCCGACACTCGATTGCCACGGCCTCCTCGCAGCTTGCCAAGCACAGCGCCAACCATTGTATAGTGGCTGTGCTTGGTATTGCAGCTCAGCCCCATTCACTTGAATGGCACTGAGCTGCACAAAGGCCATGTGACCGATGAACGCGACGTCACTGGGATAGGAGGAGGCTACAGTGCTGACCAGGGTGCCCAGGCCTCTTCAACCCTTCACCAATCAGATCAGACCCCCACTGATCAGATACTGATGACCTATCCTGAGGAAAGATCATCAGTATTAAACATTGTTCATAATGGCTGCTTGCTTCCATAAACAGCGCCACCTCTGCACAGGTTGTGTCTGGTATTGCACTAGGTTGTGTCATGTCGCCTTTTTGGGCCCAGTGAGGTGAAGCTCCAATAATATATTCATTTCTAAAGGAGACAGATGGAGTAACACATGACTGCAGGATCAGATTGCACTATGTTTGTTTGTAGTCTGTTACCATGGAGACATACAGGCCGCATGGGAGCTGTGGACACAAAATGGTAGTTTTGCAGGTTCAGACTGCACTGTGTTTGTTTGTAGTCTGTTACCATGGAGACACACAGGTCCCCATAGGAGATGTGGACACAAAATGGTAGTTTTGTTTGTAGTCTGTTACCATGGAGACATACAGGACCGCATAGGAGCTGTGGACATGAAATGGTAGTTTTGCAGGACCAGACTGCACTGTGTTTGTTTGTAGTCTGTTACCATGGAGACACACAGGTCCCCATAGGAGATGTGGACACAAAATGGTAGTTTTGTTTGTAGTCTGTTACCATGGAGACATACAGGACCGCATAGGAGCTGTGGACATGAAATGGTAGTTTTGCAGGACCAGACTGCACTGTGTTTGTTTGTAGTCTGTTACCATGGAGACACACAGGTCTCCATAGGAGCTGTGGACACAAAATGGTAGTTTTGCAGGATCAGACTGCACGGTGTTTCTTTGTAGTCTGTTACCATGGAGACACAGGTCCCCATAGGACCCCATTTTTTTTTAATTCAAACCAATTACAGAGTTCCTTCATGTTTCATAGAGGCAGTTCTTCACCCCTATTCCCTGGCCTGCGTCAGGATGGTGGGGTGTGTTAATAAGAACCTGCACCACCAGGGGGCGCCATTTGAAGTATATTTAGACATTTTAGTGTCACGCAGATACAATCCGGTGGGTTGTTCCTGCAGATCTGCACATGGCAGCCGCCGGCAAATCTGAGCCTGCACACCCCACCCTGCATGACTCAACACAACTAAGCTCCTGAATGTCTATTGAACTATAATTAAAGGGCAACTCCACCCTCTGACTCCACAATTTACATCACGCACAGTAAAAGCTCCCAGGGACAAGGTCATCACGTTGTCACCCAGCTTTCCCATGTTCCTGTCCCTGCATATCCCCTTCAGGATCAGCACAATCCCCTTTCCTGAAATACTCTGTGCTGCTGGGGACCCTGTCCTGTGACCTGTCACCACTCTGTAATAAGCAGCCTTCTCTTCAATAATGTAATTGTCCTAATGGACAGGTCACTTTTTCCCAAACAAGGAGTACACTGCCTGTCCTGAAACCCTCTGTGCTGCTGGGGGCTCTGCTCCTTCCGCCATCTCTTAGTCTGTGAACTCTCATCATGACCCTGTCACATGCAGGTCCCCTCATCAATAACATAATGGCACTAATTGGCAGGTCGCTGCCTCACGAAATTATAATACACTGCTCTCCTGAAATACTTTGTGCTGCTGGGTGAACATGCTCCTCCCACAATCTTTGTGAACTTCCAGCATCACCCTGTTGCAAGCAGCCCCCTCCTCACATAGTTGAACTGGTCAATGCTTCCCACAAGATCAACACACTCTTCTCTCCTGTAATACTCTGTGCTGCTGTTAGCTCTGCCCAGTCCATGATCTGAGTCTCAATCTGTCATCTCTTATTATGATCCAGTAGTAACCAGCTCGCTCCTCAATACCTTCATCCCATGGGTGAGGAGGTCACAGCCACTCACTCTCCTAAAATACTCTGCGCTGCTGGGGACCCCCCTCCTTACACTTACACCATCTGTCACATGGCACTATATTAAATGGTTATACAGGACAGGTCCCCACAGGACTAGCACAATTACCTCCTGAAATACTCTGTGCTGCTTACAGGACAGGTCACCCCTCCTCAAAGGACTGGCACAATTACCTCCTGAAATACTCTGTGCTGGTTACAGGACAGGTCACCCCTCCCCACGGGACCGGCACAATTACCTCCTGAAATACTCTGTGCTGGTTACAGGACAGGTCACCCCTCCTCACAGGACCAGCACAATTACCTCCTGAAATACTCTGTGCTGCTTACAGAACAGGTCACCCCTCCTCACAGGACCGGCACAATTGCCTCCTGAAATACTCTGTGCTGCTTACAGGACAGCTCACCCCTCCTCACAGGACTGGCACAATTACCTCCTGAAATACTCTGTGCTGCTTACAGGACAGCTCACCCCTCCCCACAGGACTGGCACAATTACCTCCTGAAATACTCTGTGCTGCTTACAGAACAGGTCACCCCTCCTCACAGGACTGGCACAATTACCTCCTGAAATACTCTGTGCTGCTTACAGGACAGGTCACCCCTCCTCACAGGACCGGCACAATTACCTCCTGAAATACTCTGTGCTGTGGATACTGAGGCCACCTCAAGCATGAAGGATAAGATAGAATATAAGACACTGTTCAGACCTGAGGTGATAAGACATTCCTAGCACTTACCCCAGGTCTGGAGGAAGGCTTCATCTGCTCCAGGCAGCTGCTGAGCTGAGAGATCTGCACCCTGTAGTCGTCCAGCTGGACCTCCATCTTCTCCCTGCGCAGGCGCTCGTACTCCAGCTGCTCCTCCAGGTCTCTGATCTTCCTGGGTGAAGGAGAAAGACAAAGCCGCTGAGAGGAGGCTCCTTCTTCATAAGAATACCCCAGTACTATAAATGACACATGGGCAGTGGGGCCCTCTTACAGATCTTGCACTGGGGCCCAGGAGCTTCAGGTTATGTCTCTGCTCTGGTTATTGGCAGTTATGGAATATGCTGATCATGCAGTGCCTCCCTTCCTCCAGTAATCAGCTGTAATCTGTGGGGGAAGTGCTCAGTTTCCCTGCAGCGCCACCACAGGAGAAACTGAGCAACACACAGTGTCCATTCATATCAATGGGTTGTCTGTGTAATACAGGACAAGACTGGTCCTCCAGACAGAGAGATGCTCTTTGTAACTGCACTCTGCTCGGGCCAAAAGTTAAGGATCCTGAACAAAAGACCCCCCTCTATTAACTCAAAATTAAAGGTCTATTGATATCCCCTTTAATAAGTCTGCAATAGTGACTGGTTCTCAGAGTTCCTACAGTTATATATACACTACTCACAAAAAGTTAGGGATATTTGGCTTGTGGGTGAACCTAAAATGCACTCTGACCTTTACAGGAGAACTTAATGTGACCTTCTCTAACCTTCTGAATGCACACGTCCAACTGTTCAATGTTTCAGTACTTTTTGCACAACTTGCTGTTCTCTAACAAGGAGCTTAACGGCAAAATTCACAACAGGTATTTGATCCATGAATCGCCCAATAAATTTCCTGGTTCAATTAGAATTGGTATGGAAACAGTCCTCCTCATCATGCTGCTCACATTCTGACATCATGAGACCAAGACGACACCTAACAATTGATCAACAGTATCTCGCCATTGCGAGGCTTCAAGCAGGATGTTCTCAGACAGAAGTGGCCACTGAGCTTAGAGAGTAACAGAGTGTCATCAGCAGGTTGTGTCAGAGATACAGAGGAAGAGTCACAGAAAGGCAGAGAAGTGGACGTCCTGTGGCCACATCCCACACTGATGACTCCTTCATTGTGAACAATGCCCTGCAGGACCGGATGATGAATGTCACACAACTCCAGGCACATTTAAGGGACGTGAGAGGCACCAAGTGTCACCTCAGACCATTCAAAACCATTTACAAAAATGGTAGACGACCTGCAAGGCCACACTGACATTTTGTGGCGGTATACCCAGCACTGGTGTGGGCTTTTGTTTCAATAAATTGCTTGAGATGAGGAAATCACCATTGCTGCTTCTACATAAATGGCCGACTTTCATGATATATCATCACCGGAGCCGGAACTTTTTACGTATTCCATAAATTTCACCCAAAAGCCAAATATCCCCTAACTTTTTGTGGTAGTGTATATACGGTATATACTATAACTTTACTTCTCTGATTCCTTCTGCTCCTTCTTCCTCTGGTTTTCCTCTTCCAGGATGCCACCAAGATGCTTAAAATTGCTTTTCGCGATCTCCAGTAGCTTCTCGAGTTCCTTCATTTTGTCGTAGGCTCTCACTGTAAGAGATGAAATACGTGACACACTGGTCCACAATCACTAAGACTGGCATGTGGCGAGATCCGGTTTTATTTACATATATAAATATATATATAATGTATGCATGTATTTATTATGTATGCACGTATGTGTTTTGTATTTATTATGTATGTATGTGTTTTGTATTTATTATGTATGCATGTATGTGTTTTGTATTGATTATGTATGCATGTATGTATGTGTTTTGTATTGATTATGTATGCATGTATGTGTTTTGTTTTTATTATGTATGCATGAATGTGTTTTGTTTTTATTATGTATGTATGTGTTTTGTATTTATTATGTATGCATGAATGTGTTTTGTATTTATTATGTATGCATGTATGTGCTTTGTATTTATTATGTATGCATGTATGTGTTTTGTATTTATTATGTATGCATGTATGTGTTTTGTATTTATTATGTATGCATTTTGTATTTATTATGTATGCATGTATGTGCTTTGTATTTATTATGTATGCATGTATGTATTTTGTATTTATTATGTATGCATTTATGTGCTTTGTATTGATTATGTATGCATGTATGTGTTCTGTATTGATTATGTATGCATGTATGTGTTCTGTATTGATTATGTATGCATTTTGTATTTATTATGTATGCATGTAATTTGTATTTATTATGTATGTGTTATGTACAGTATGTATTATGTATGTCAGTGACATTTTATACTTCTCCCTGACCTGAGGCTCATGGTGTCATAATCCAACACCAATGGTCTCCAATATACGGCGCTCCACTTGTTAGGGAAGTACAACACCCAGCATGCCCTGTCAGCCTGAGTGCTGGGTGTTGTAGTGTCCTAAACGCTGTAGACCGGATGGCTGCAGGCCACTGGTCTACACCCTGATACTTTGAGCTTGATGCCATAGTCACACTACAGCCTGGGCAGGTCTTGTCCTCTCCACCACCAACACCATGAGTGGAAGGGAAGTCATAACTGCTCTGGGGATGGATTCTCCTTCAAGCAGCAGGTCTCACGTACCGCGGGCCGCCTTCTTCTGTGCTGCTCTCAGATGTACGTTGTCCTGTTGGTCGGTGCTTCCCTCCACTCCGTGCCTCTCGAAGAACAAAGGATCATCCTCGCTTATCTCTTCCTCTGAATCTTCATCTGCTGCTCCCCCTAGGAGCTTTACAGCAGCTAGCTGAGCAAACCTGTCAGTGACACATGAGACATGTAGTGCTTATATGTATTTCCCCTCTGGAAAACCTATTTTTATGGCTGCCAGAGGGGGAAGGGGACTGACTGGGAACTTATTGGGGACAATATTCATGACTGCCAGATGGGGAAAGAAAATGACTGGGAACAATATTTATGGCTGCCAGATGGGGAAGGAGACTTACTGGGGAACTTGCTGGCTGCCAGAGGGAGAAGGAGACTGACTGGAAACTTATTGAGAACAATATTTATAGCTGCCAGACGGGAAAGGAGACTTGGAAGTCACTGGGTGATATATATATATGGCTACCGAAGGGAGAAATAGACTGACTGGGGACAATATTAATGGCTGGGAACTTACTGAGGGCTATATTTCTGACTGCCAGAGGGGGAAGGAGACTGGGCATTTTGCATATAAACTTGGGATTAGAGGTGAAACAGCATCTTTAAGGAGGCAGTTCCAATACTTTTTCATGCTGCATCCAGTCTACAAATCATAATCCAAGACAGTTTGAACCAGCATTGAATAGTAGATCGGTTAATTACCTTTTGGCAACATCTTTTGGGGTCTCCCCAGCATCGTTGGTGATGTTGTAGTCCGCCCCCATCTCCAGCAGCCACTGTATGCACTCCACCTGACCGTGGCCTGCAGCTGAAGAGCACAACACTTAGTTACGACACATACATCGCCCCACGCATCAGATTTAGGTTCAAGCAGCAGGATCTGAGGGACAACTCTGTAGAAGATTTTAATCTAAAACTTAAAAGGATTCGCCGAGATTTTAATACTGATGACCTCTCCTCTGGACGTCATCAGTACCTGATCGGTGCGGGTCTGACACCCGGGACCCCCGCCGATCTGCTGTTTGAGAAGGCAGCAGCGTTCCTGTGAGTGTCAGTGTGGTCAGGGGGGTCTTTCTCTCAGCTCACCAAGCACAGCGCCATCCATTGTATAGTGGCTGTGCTTGGTATTGCAGCTCAGCTGCATTCATTTCTATGGGGCTGAGCTGCACGTCACAGGTCTGAACACGGCTGTATGCCTACAGGACAGAGAGTACATTGTAGTGAAGCTTTAATCGCTTACCTTTGTGTAAGGGGGTAGAACCTTTGTCATCCCGTTCATTGATATTTATGATTCCACTCTCTACCAGTTTTCGAAGGGTCACCAGATCACCTTTGAAGGCCGCAACATGAGCCGGAAATGCCAAATCTAATATAAAAGAGCATTTAAAGCGGATTGTGCTGATTAGTTTCTTACCATATCCCTGTAAGGATCAGATTAACATTTTTCTGACACATAGCTCCGAATGTTCTGCTTCCCTTCACACAACCACCACCAGGGGGAGCTTAAAAGCTTATTGAACTTTAAGGCGATGGACACCTTCAGGGCAATTTTTATTTTATGATTGCATTTTACTCATTTTGGACTAAAAATCATTTTTTCAATTGGTCTTTATTACAATTTTTTGCAGTTTTTGAGATACAAAGGTTAAAAATCAGTCTATTTGCAGACCTGAATCCTTATCTCTGATCTCCTGACCTCATAAACACTCATTATAGCCACATTTGTTACCAAACTGATAAGAATATACCTTAAATGACTGTTTATGATAAGGCTTCACATGAAACTTCAGCTGATGGAACTCCGGAGGGACAGTCTGCAAATAGACTGATGTTTAACCCCATGTATCACAAAAACTGCTGAAATTTTGTTTAAATACCACGACCAAATCGACTAATGATTTTTGTCCCAAAGTGAATAAAATGCAATCATAAAACAGTGCCCTGAAGGTGATGGTAGCCTTTAAGAAACTTGTAAAACTCAAGTGGACGCAATTTTCCCCTCTGTCTATGTAAAAGGAAATAACATGGAAGTTTATGGTAGAGAACACATCAGACACCAAACGCACTCACTCTCGCTCTCCTCTGGATGGTCCCTCTCATATTCCACACTGTCTATATACTGAACAATCCTCTCCTTATAAAACCTTCTCGCCAGGTCCTTTGCCGTCTCTCCCTTATTGTTCCCGGCCTCCAGGGCACGAGTGAAGCTGGTGACTTTACTGAGCAGAAATTTTAGGCAGTGAAGGTGTCCTTCCATGGCTGCTAGGTGCACTGTACAAAGACATGATTATATGTGGAGGTCTCATTACATATAACAGTAACCAAACAATAATGAGGCAATCAATTCTGATAAATAGTTATAATATAGTTTAATAAGAGCAGTATTATAGTAGTTATATTCTTGTACATAGGAGCAGTATTATAGTAGTTATATTCTTGTACATAGGAGCAGTATTATAGTAGTTATATTCTTGTACATAGGAGACAGTATTATAGTAGTTATATTCTTGTACATAGGAGGTAGTATTATAGTAGTTATATTCTTGTACATAGGAGCAGTATTATAGTAGTTATATTCTTGTACATAGGAGCAGTATTATAGTAGTTATATTCTTGTTCAAATAGTTTTTATTAATTTTCAGAAAATATCAAGCATTACAACAGTAGACATGTTAAATCATCACATGTCCCATGATAATGACAGCAGTACTGCAATGAAAACAATGCAAGTATGATACAGCACAAGTGCAATGATTGGGTAGCGTACAGCTACAAGCATATTAAATAAAGTAGCTGCAATGTACACAAAATGCAGTAAGAAACAGATAACAGCATCCGTAATAAACAATAACAATAATAACAACGGGTTTCCGCCAGGAGGAGGTAACATGTAAGTCAGAGGGAGGGAAAGAGAGGTAAGTAGTTATGTGAGTGCGAGATGATTAGGAACCTCAGGAGGGTGTCCAATACGTAGATGTAGTCCACGCTCGCCATGTGGATTGGAATGTTTTGAAGGACATGATAGCTGGTGTAAGTGCTTTCTCATATTTGTAGGTAGTGTTCACCGTAGCAATCACCTCATCCACAGATGGAGCAGCGGTGTTTTTCCAGTGTCTGGTTAATACCAATTTTGCGATAATGAGGATCTTACAGCCTAACACTCTGTCACGTGTTAGAAGCTTGTCCATATCAATAAACAGCAAAGCAGTATGGGCAGTTGGTATTATAGGAGAGTTGACCACTTTAGTCAAAACCTGAAACACCGCTGACCAAAAATACTTAATTTTGGGGCAGGACCATAGCGTGTGATAGATTGTACCGATGTGTCCACAGTGACGCCAACACTGAGGTGATGAGTTAGGGAAGATTTTATGTAATCTATCTGGTGTTAAGTACCATCGGAGGAGCGTCTTCATGGCTGCCTCATAATGAGTGTTACATTTACAAGATAGATGGATTAGGCGGAGCGCTGCGGTCCACTGTTTAGAGTCAAAGGTGATTGCCAGGTCTGTCTCCCAGGAGGAATAAGGATGAGATTTGCTAAATTGTGAATGTGAATCAATCAATCCATATATATGCCTCAGGATTTTAGACTTCCCTTTGAGGCATCGCAACAGGTCAGTGTTGCCCGCAGTGAGCCCCATAGGGTTGTCCGATAAGAAATGTCTTATTTGCAGATATTTTAAAAAGTCTGATATAGGGAGGGAATAGTTGTCTCTCAATTGCTCAAAGGATAGGAATACATCATCTTTGTACAATTGAGAGATATATGAGTAAGTCCTCTATCCACCCAGGGCCAAAACATCCAGATCCGAAACAAAGATACTCACACATACTGTAATGGTACAGTGTACAGTGTCCCACAATTTAGGAGCGGTCTCAGTTGTATGCAAATGGAACTCCCTCCAATATCTCAGAGTATTGGACGTGAGTGGAGACAGTTTCTTTTGCATAGGTGGGGGTTTGTGAAGAACAAAGGTGAGAGCATTGAGAGAAGTGGGATGTGCCATAGAGTTTTCAATATGGATCCAATTGGTCACTATTCCTTGTTTCCATTTAGAGATCACTTCTAGCTGTAATGCCATATAGTATGCCTTAATGTTCGGTACTCCTAAACCACCAGATGACTTATGTTTTGATATGATGGAGTAAGCAATCCTGGGTTTATGATTAGACCAGATAAATCGTGACACACATTGTTGGACATCATGAAAGAATCTGTTTGGGATCTGTATGGGAACCGTGCGGAACAGGTACATGAGTCTGGGCAGTAGGAGCATTTTAAAGGTAGCTATCCTACCTGTCCAAGAGATTTCAAATTTAGAAAGACGATCAATTTCAGTACGAATATCAGTTAGAAGGGGAAGGTAGTTCTGTTTATATAATTGTTGGAAATCAGAGGTGATCTGGGTGCCAAGATAGGTTATTTTCTCTGTCTGCCAGTCCAAAGAGAATGCACTTTGAAGGTCACAGACCACAGAGGGGGAGATAGAGAGTGCCAAGGCTTGCGACTTAGAAGTGTTAAGCTTATATAGCGATATACATCCAAATTTCCTTATCCATTCTAACGCACTTTCAAGGGATCGAGCAGGGTCTGTTAATGTTAGTATCACATCATCAGCATATAGCGAGATGGTGTGTTCCCTATCACCTATTCGAACCCCTTTAACCTCCGGATCTCCTCTTAGAATCATCGCCAGTGGCTCCATACATAAGACAAATATTAGTGGTGACAGGGGACACCCTTGTCGGGTGCCATTGGTGATGTCAAATGACTCCGATAAGGTACCATTAGTGAAAACCCTAGCTGAGGGGGCAGAGTATAAGGCCTTTATCGCTCCTAAAATTGGTCCTTGGAACCCATATTGTTCAAGCGCCGAAAAGGCATACGACCATCCTATGCGGTCAAACGCCTTCTCAGCATCCAGCGACACAAACAATGCAGGGGTTCTCGTACGGTTAACATAGTGCAATACATTTAGCACTCGCCTCGTATTTTCATACGCCTGACGGCCTTTTGTGAAGCCCACTTGGTCCTCATGAATGAGGTTAGGGAGCAGTGCTGCTAGTCTCAGGGCTATGAGTTTTTGCATAGAGTTTAACGTCCACATTTAAAAGTGATATTGGCCTGAAGTTTTGAGGTCTATCAGGGGATTTGCCAGGTTTAGATAGATAGGGTAACAATTAAGGCTTCCTGGTTTTCATTAGGTAGTTTACCATCTAGCATAGCTTTGTGGCATATGAGTCGCAGATGGGGAGACAGTACAGATTTAAATGCTTTATAGTATTCACCTGGCAGGCCGTCTGGGCCGGGTGACTTACCAGACGGCAAGGAGTTAATGGCAGCTGTGAGTTCTGACATGGAGAAGTCAGCATTCAGTTGCTCAAGTTGTGCGGGCGTGAGAGTAGGGAGATTAATCCTATCGAAAAACGTTTGTATATCTGTGTGAGAAGGCTGCGCTGTGAAAGGATCAGAGGCCAAATTATACAATGAAGCATAGTATTTCCGAAATTGTTTTGCAATTTCAATGGGATGAGATATTTTAGATTGGTCTGTAGGGTTCACCAAGAAGGGGATACGTGATTTCGATGTTTGCTCCTTGAGCCTGGCTGCCAATAGTTTACCAGCCTTGTTGTTTTGTGAGTAATATCGTGCCTTAGTATAGAAAAGGTGTTTATTGTAGTCGTCTAACAGATGGTCTCTAAGTTGTTGTCTTGCTTTAACAAGTTGGGCTCTCAGTGTTGGGGACTGGGTCTGTTTATTGCACGTCTCTAGTTTACGTATATCTTGTAAGAGGGTACTGGTTGTCTGCTCCCTTTTCTTTTTAAGGACATGTGCGAGTTTTATAAAAGATCCCCGAATCACCGCCTTATGTGCATTCCAAAGAATGAACGGATCCTGGACTGATCTCACATTCAAGGCGAAGAATGACTTGAGATCATTTTCGATGGACTGTCTATGTGCAGGGGTTAGTAATACATGGGAGTTACACCGCCAAGGTGAAGTGGTGG
>ONZH01027678.1:0-31727 GCA_900303285.1 Rhinella marina
CTCTGAACCCTCTCCAGCTCTACTATGTCTGCCGTGTTTACAGGAGCCCAGAACTGTAACACAGTATTCCATGTGTGGTCTAGTGATTTGTAAAGTGGCAGGACTGTTTTCTCATCACAGGCATCTATGCCCCTTTTGATGCAACCCATTATTTTATTGGCCTTGGCAGCAGCTGCCTGACATTGGTTTCTACAGCTTATTTTGATGTTTACTAAAATTCTTAAGTCCTTTTCCATGTCAGTGTTACCCAGTGTTTTACCATTTAGTATGTACTGGTGACTTGTGTTCAGGGCCGCCATCAGGGGGGTACAGCAGAACCTGCTGTGGGGGGCCCGGGCGCAGAACCTGCTGTGGGGGGCCCGGGCACAGGGCCGATGTCAGCACCCGGCAAACCCGGGCATGTGCCGGGGCCCTGAGCTCCTCGGCAGTGGCGTAGCTATAGGGGTCGCAGCGGTCGCAGTTGCGACCGGGCCCCTAAGCTAGGGGGCCCCGAGGGCCCCCTTGCCACTTGCAGGGCCGCACCGCCAATTAGGCAAGGTGCGGCGCGGCCCTGCAGAGGGAGATGAGTGCTTCCATTGTGGAAGCGCTCATCTCCATAGTCATCTGTATCGCCGTCCTCAGGACGGCGATACAGATGCCTGCACTGCGGGGCAGGGGAGGGAGAGGCGTCTCCCCTGCCCGTTCCTCTGATAGGCTGCAGGCACTAGGCTGCAGCCTATCAGAGGCTGGCTCAGGCGGCGCAATGACGTCATCGCGCCGCCTGAGCTATACAGCGCGGGACACAGGCCGGAAGAGGCCTGCATTGCATCGCTGCCAGCCTGATGGAGGTAAGTATAAGGGTTTTGTTTTTTTTTTTATTGCTGAAATTGCGGACCGGAGCTTTATTGGGGCACTGGGGGAATTTTTACGGGCACTGGGGGCATTTTTACGAGCACATGGGGGCACTGGGGGCATTTTTACTGGCACATGGAGGCACTGAGGTCATTTTCACTGGCACATGGGGCATTTTCACTGGCACATGGGGGCATTTTCACTGGCACATGGGGGCACTGGGGGCATTTTCACTGGCACATGGGGGCACTGGGGGCATTTTTACTGGGACATGGGGGCACTGGGGGTATTTTTACTGGCACATGGGGGCACTGGGCACATTTTTACTGGCACATGGGGGCACTGGGGCATTTTCACTGGCACATGGGGACATTTTTACTGGCACATGGGGGCACTGGGGGCATTTTTACTGGCACATGGGGGCACTGGGGGCATTTTTACTGGGACATGGGGGCACTGGGGGTATTTTTACTGGCACATGAGGGCACTGGGGGTCTTTTTACTGGCACATGGGGGCACTGGGGGCATTTTTACTGGCACATGGGAGCATTTTTACTGGTACATGGGGGCACTGGGCATTTTTACTGGCACATGGGGGCACTTGGGGGCATTTCTTACTGGCACATGGGGGCACTGGGGGCATTTGTTACTGGCACATAATTTGGGGGGCATTTCTTACTGGAAAATAATTTGGGGGGCATCTATGGGGGTGGGACACTTTACTGGCACATGATTTTGGGGGGGGAATCAATGGGGGGAACTTATGGTGCATTATTGGGGGCGTTTCTTACTGGCACATAATTTGGGGGGCATCTATGGGTGGGGACTACTGGCACATTATTGGGGTGAAATTTTGGGGGCACTTCTGGCATATTATTGGGGGGTAGTGAACTAGTAAACTTAGTAGTAAACTAAGATTTTTTTCTGTCAAACTGCAGAGATGAGAAATGGCTGAAAAATGGCGTCTGGTCTGAAAGGAGAAGATGAGGAAAGAGAAGATCTATATTAGAGGAGACGACACTGGATGTACGAGGTATGGGGCGCTGTATTATACTGGATGTAAGAGGTATGGGGCGCTGGATTAGGCTACATTCACACGAACGTTGTGTTTTGCAGTCTGCAAATTGCGGATCCGCAAAAAAAGGATGATGTTCCGTATGGCATCCGTTTGTTTTTTTGCAGATCCACTGTAACAATGCCTATCCTTGTCCGCAAAACGGACAAAAATAGGAATAGACATACAGATGCGGACAGCACACAGTGCTCATTGAAGTGAATGGGTCCGCATTTGAGCCGCAAAATATGCAGATCGGAGGCTGCAAAAACAACTGTCGTGTGAATGTAGCCGGGGGGGGGGCCCAAGCTGAACTCTTGCACCAGGGCCCATGAGCCTTTAGCTACGCCCCTGCTCCTCGGGGGCCCACTCAGCCGCTGGCTTTTTTTTTTTTATTCATTTTTTATTTTCGCTGCTCCCTCCCGAGTCCCGTCCCACTGAGCCGCTTTAATGCCGGCTCCGAGTCCTCACTCACCCCACTGCCCTTTAAAGGGTTTCTGTCACCAGTTTTTTCAGTATGAATCAGGCTGACATTAGAGATGTGCTAATGTCACCTGATTCCAAATATATATCTGTTTTATTTACTGGTGCCCCCATTTTTATATAAAATGAACTTTTATTTTATGCTAATAAGGCTCCTAGGTGCAAGGGGCGTTACCTCTGCTCCTAGAGGCTCTGTTGATTGACAGGACCAGGCAGAGAAGAAACACTCAGTTCACCATAGATTTTAAGGACCTTCAATGATGTCATGACCATGTGATCAGTCACATGGTTAGGATCACACAAACAGCCTGTCTCCTCCTAAACCATGTGACTGATCACATGGTCATGACATCATTGAAGGTCCTTAAAATCTATGGTGAACTGAGTGTTTATTCTCTGCCTGGTCCTGTCAATCACCAGAGCCTCTAGGAGCAGGGGTAACGCCCCTTGCACCTAGGAGCCTTATTAGCATAAAATAAAAGTTCATTTTATATAAAAATGGGGCACCAGTAAATAAAACAGATATATATTTGGAATCAGGTGACATTAGCACATCTCTAATGTCAGCCTGATTCATACCGAAAAAACTGGTGACAGAAACCCTTTAACAGTGCCCAGCCACAGTCTTCTCCGCGGCTCAGCGGGTGCCGCCTACCTCCTTGCCGCGCTTCAGCTGTCTCCTCCTTCCCACCGCCACCAGCAGAGGAGGAGACAGCTGAAGCGCAAGGGAGAGATGAAGACTGAGGCGGCGCCATCTTAGTGGCAGGTGCAGCGACAGCAGCCCAGCAACGCGGTGCAGTAAGTAACTTGCCCCAGCCAGCCCAGTCTGAAGGGTCATTTTGCTTGTATTTTCATCTCCAGCTCTGGGTCATTATTGAATAAGGTCATCTTCTGTACTTCTGCATTGCAACCTGGGGGATGTAGGTCTGATGGGGGCACAAGACGCCAACCTGAGGTCTAATAGGGGAGGGGGAAGACCCTGATCTGAGGTCTGATGGGGCACAAGACGCTGACCTGAGGTCTGATGGGGGCACAAGACACCGACCTGAGGTCTGATGGGGGCACGAGACGCTGACCTGAGGTCTGATGGGGGCACGAGACGCCGACCTGAGGTCTGATGGGGGCACCGAGGATGCCGACCACTGAGGTCTGATGGGGGCACGAGACCCAAACTGAGGTCTGATGGGGGCACGAGACGTCGACCTGAGGTCTGATGGGGGCACGAGACGCCGACCTGAGGTCTGATGGAGGCACGAGACGCCGACCTGAGGTCTGATGGGGGCACAAGACGCCGACCTGAGGTCTGATGGGGGCACGAGACGCCGACCTGAGGTCTGATGGGGGCACGAGACGCCGACCTGAGGTCTGATGGGGGCACGGGGGGGGGCGAAATTTGCCTGTAGGGGGCCCCGAAATTCATGATGGCAGCCCTGCTTGTGTTATTCCTTCCCAAGTGCATAACCGTACATTTGTCAGTGTTAAACCTTATCTGCCACTTCTCTACCCATGCGTCCAATCTATCCAGGTCAATCTGTAGCAGTATACTGTCCTCATTTTACGCACTTTAGTGCCATCTGCACGAATTGATATTTTATTGTGCAAGCCTTCTACAAGATCATTAATAAATATATTGAAGAGAATATGGCCCAATACTGACCCCTGTGGACATAACATTAATCAATTAAAATTTAGGATAATTGATTTCTTCCCCTCTGTCACGACAGGAACACGGGGGTGAAGTGCACCCTGACTTAACCCCACCTCTGTCCCTGCCTATTTGCCACACCCAAGGCTAAAGGTCCAAGGGGAACAACTGGACGGCAAACCCTACTCTGCTACGTGAGGGTGCAGGGAATGGAGAACAACAAACGGACACGGAAGAAGACACAATAGTCGAATAGTCAGGCAAACAAAGGTCAAACCAGGAGTGTACATCAGGATCCGAGGATGAGGCAAAAGCAAGGTCGAGGTCACAAGCAATAGGTCAGGTAATACAGCAGGTCACAAGAAAAAATACGCACAGCACTGCAAGGAAGGAACTTCAATAACAGGCAACTTGCTAGGCAGTTGCCATCTTTAAATAGCCCGCCCAGGATCATGTGATGTGGCCAGCATCACATGAACTGAGGTGGAGCATTGCTGCCAAAACAATATGCAAAGTAGCCATGTGGTGTGATCAGCACCACATGGCTAAAAACCCAAAAGAAAATTAACTGATGAAGTGCTGGCTGACCAGACCAGCACTTCAATTTCCTACGGCTCGTCTCTAGGGGGGTGGAGAGGTCCGGCGGCGCTGCACGGAGGGAGCGGGTCGCTGGCCTCCCGTTACAGTACCCCCCTCTTCATGAGGGGCCACCGGACCCTTACCAGGGGGAATCGGCTTATCGGGATGCAGCAAATGGAAAGCTTTAATGAGGCTGTCCGCATGAATCTTGGTCAACGGCACCCAGCATCTATCCTCTGGTCCGAACCCCTTCCAATGTACCAAGTATTGGAATGAGTTTCGGACCCTTCTAATATCCACAATATCCGACATCTCATGCTCCATCTGCCCATCCACCTCTACCCGAGGTGGAGAATGTTCCTCAGGCAGAACCGGAGCAATAAACCTTTTCAGCAGGGACTTGTGGAATACGTCATGTATACGGAAGGAGTCAGGCAGGCACAACTTAAAGGACACAGAATTAATCACCTTAATAATCTCATAAGGTCCTATAAACCGGGGTGCAAACTTATGGGATGATACCTTCAGATGCAGGTTTTTAGTGGAAAACCACACCTTGTTCCCTACCTTGAATTCAACCCCTTGGGAACGTCTCCTGTCCGCTTTAGTTTTCTAACCCTTTGGGCTCTTTCCAGGTTCGTTTGAACCCGAGCCCAAACTGTGCACAGTTCCTAAAATACCCCCTTAATCTCTGGTACAGTGGAATGCGATGGGGAGAATGAGCCAAACCGAGGATGAAAACCCATATTGCAAAAGAAAGGAGAGACCCCAGAGGAGGAGTTAACACGGTTATTCAGAGCAAATTCGGCCAGAGATAAAAATTTGACCCATAAATGTTGATTCTCAGCAACATAACATCTCAAGAATTGCTCAACAGACTGGTTAACCCGTTCGGTTTGCCCGTTAGACTCGGGATGGAAGGCCGACGAGAAGGACAGGGAGGTACCTATCTTCTGACAGAAGGCCTTCCAAAACCTAGACAGGAATCGCACCCCTCGGTCCGACACAATATTATCTGGAGCCCCATGTAATTTGACAATGTGATCAACAAACACAGCAGCCAGGACCTTGGCCGACGGAAGCTTACACAATGGGATTAGATGACACATCTTGCTAAAACGATCAAGCACCACCAAGATAACAGTTTTACCCTCTGAACATGGAAGGTCCGTGATAAAGTCCATAGACAAATGGTACCATGGTCTATCCGGTAAGGGCAAAGGGTGCAACTCGCCCATAGGTCGTGTTCTGGGGGTCTTAGATTGGGCACAAACACTACAGGCGGACACAAAAGATTGGACATCTGTGGACATGGAAGGCCACCAAAAATTCCTTGCAACTAATTCTCTGGTGGCATTGATCCCGGGATGTCCACTCAAAACAGAGTTATGACACTCACCCAGCAAACGAAGACGCAATGAAACAGGTACAAACAATTTGTCAGTGGGGGTACCGTCTGGAGCGAGATGTTGACCCTCCAGTATCTCGTTGATCAGGTCAGGTGATGTTGCAGCCACAAAAATGTCAGCCGGTAGAATAGGTTCAGGAGGAGTCTCAGGCGGTTGATATGCCTGAAAACTACGAGACAAGGCATCCGCTTTAGTATTCTTGCTTCCCGGCCTAAAGGTGACACAGAAATCAAATCGGGTAAAAAACAAGGCCCACCTTGCCTGTCTGGGATTCAACCTTTTGGCAGATTCGAGAAATAACAAGTTCTTATGGTCCGTAAGGACCGTAACTCGATGCAAAGCCCCTTCCATAAAATGGCGCCACTCCTTAAATGCCCATTTAATGGCTAGTAACTCACTATTCCCTATATCGTAATTTCTCTCTGCTTGAGAAAATTTGCGGGAGAAGAATGCACATGGTCTGAGATTGGTAAGAGTGGAAGAACCCTGGGACAATATGGCCCCCACACCGTCCTCAGATGCGTCTACCTCGACCACAAATGGTTTGTTCTGATCAGGCTGGATCAGGACTGGAGCTTTAGAGAAGCAACTCTTTAGATCCTCAAAAGCCTTCACAGCAGCCGGAGACCAATTCACGACATCTGCCCCCTTATGGGTGAGATCGGTGATAGGCTCAACAATTACCGAAATTTTTTTTATAAACCTCCGGTAAAAGTTGGCAAACCTCAGAAAACGTTGGAGCGCCTTCAGGGATGAAGGTCGCACCCAATCTCGGATAGCCTGCACCTTGGTGGGGTCCATCTTGAATGCAAAGGGAGTCAATATATACCCCAAAAAGGCCACCTCCTGGACCCCAAAAGAACACTTCTCACTCTTAATAAATAAATTATTCTCACGCAACACTTCAAGAACTTGTCTAACGCCATATGAGATTCCCAATCAACAGAAAAAATGAGGATATTGTCGATATAGACAACCATAAATTTGCCAATGAAAGGTCTAAAAATGTCATTAACAAAATTTTGAAAAACCGCAGGAGCATTACTTAACCCGAAGGGCATTACTAGATACTCATAATGACCCTCCGGGGTGTTAAAAGCGGTTTTCCATTCATCCCCCTCACGGATTCAGATTAGGTTGTACGCTCCCTTCAGATCCAGCTTGGTAAACCAACAGGCACCCTGAACCTAATTCAGCAAGTCAGGAATGAGAGGTACTGTTCTTAACAGTAATTTTGTTGAGCTCTCTATAATTGATGCAAGGTCTCAACCCACCATCCTTTTTTGTCAAATCTCTTTTTATTGAATTTTTAAACAAGGGTAACACAATACAGAGTATTACAGTCGTTGCAGCTTAGGGAGAAGGAAGTTATCTCCCAAATGAAACTTGAGTGTTGTGGGGACGGGAGGGTGAGTCTGAAAGGCCCATTTGATAAAGCTTGTGTGGGTCATTATGCCATCTTGTCATGGTTTTATATGAATGTTCTTTCGTGGTAACGCATCTGGAGAAACCATGCGAGTGGAGATGTATCTGAGAGACCTCTGATTCTGTGAAAGTCCTGCCCAAATCCACCTCCCAAGACTTAATATATGCCAGAGATTCACAAGTATGTGTAGAGAGCAGTGATTTATATAGTATAGAGATACAGTGCCTTGGGATAGCAGAGCCATGGATCAGTTTCTCAAACCAGGTCCTGGTAGTGTACGGATGTAACCTAGGTACAAGATCAGAACATGAGCGAATAAACTCCAGCTTGTCCAAAAACGCCTCTGCTTTCACATAATTGGAACTGATATCTTCAATGGACTCTCTAGTAGGGGAGTCTCTCAACAAGTCAGCAATGGTTATGCCACTTAAGCCTCTCCAGAAAGGTGGAGCAGTCCACGCGAGAGGGTTTAGTAAATAAGGTATTAGTGAAGCAGGAAGGGCCTGTGGAGGTCTGGAGAACATAGCAGAGGTGGGACACAAAGCCTGTATATTAAGATAAATACCCTTCATTAGACCAGTGGGCATAGTGTCTGGTTTAGAGATGCCCCAAAGACTCGCCATCTGTCGGTCAGTCAGCATAGCCGCCTCCAAATCAACTCCAGCGTGCCTAAATCGGGGGATACACAATTGCATCCATCTTTTGAGTTGAATTGCCTGATAATAGGTGTGCAGATCTGGCAGGCCAAAGCCTCCCTGATGCCGAGACCTCATAAGACGACTGTATGCAAGCCTAGGTTTTTTCCCCTTCCAAAGGAATTTGGTAAATAGTGACCTAATATGTTGGAAGAAGTGGCGTGGTAAATGTATCGGGAGCATCTGAAAAAGGTAAAGGAATTTGGGCAGAACATATGTCTGCAGGAGGTTTTTGCGTCCCATCCATGATATATAGGGTATGGATAAATTGGTGAGTTGTTCCTTAACTTTTTTCACTAAAGTGGTGTAGTTATATAAGTATAATGAATTAAAATCTTTAGTGATAGAGACACCTAAGTACGGTAGATCACTTGGGCGCCATTTGAAGAGGAAATTTGTTTGGCGATGTTGGGCAGTTTTTGTGGGGAGAGATATGTTCAGAACCTCAGATTTGGTGTAATTTATTTTGAAATTGGAGAGTGAGCCAAAGGAATCAAATAGGGACATTATTTGGGGGAATGCTTGCAGGGGGTTAGTGATTAGGAGTAAAAGGTCCTCCGCAAATGCGGCACATTTGTGTTCCACACCCTTTACCGTAAGCCCTCAGATGTTAGAGTTATTACGGAAAGACTGAAGCAGGGTTGCCATAACCAGGATGAATAGAGTAGGGGAAAGGGGACAGCCCTGTCGCGTGACATTACTGATATCAAAAGGGGCTGAGAGAGTTCCATTAACATGGACCCTCGCACTTGGGTTATTATATAATGTCATAATTGATCTAATAAAGGTGTCAGGAATACCAAATGCTTGCAAAGTGTACTGCATATATGACCAGCTTATTCTATCAAACGCCTTCTCGGCATCAGTACCAAGAAGGATCAAGGGTTGGAGATTTTGGGAAGCTAGCCTCACCGCATTCACTATTCTACAGGAGTGAAAATTTCCTTCCCTACCTTTCACGAAACCTGATTGGTCTGGGTGAATAATAAGAGGTGTGATGGAATTTAGTCTGGAGGCCAATATTTTGGCCCATATTTTTACATCTATATTGAGGAGAGAAATTGGTCTGTAGCTACCACAATCCCTATCATCCTTACCTTCTTTATGGATAACAGTGATTGTGGCTTCCAGCGCTTGTTTAGGAGGGGTTTTGCCTTCAAAGAGGGCAGTACACCATTCTGTCATATGGGGAAGGAGGGTTTTGAGACTTTAAAGGGTTTCTGTCACCAGTTTTTTCGGTATGAATCAGGCTGACATTAAAGATGTGCTAATGTCACCTGATTCCAAATATATATCTGTTTTATTTACTGGTGCCCCCATTTTTATATAAAATGAACTTTTATTTTATGCTAATAAGGCTTCTAGGTGCAAGGGGCGTTACCTCTGCTCCTAGAGGCTCTGTTGATTGACAGGACCAGGCAGAGAAGAAACACTACATTCACCATAGCTTTCAAGGACCTTCAATGATGTCATGACCATGTGATCAGTCACATGGTTAGGATCACACAAATAGCCTGTCTCCTCCTAAACCATGTGACTGATCACATGGTCATGACATCATTGAAGGTCCTTGAAAGCTATGGTGAATGGAGTGTTTCTTCTCTGCCTGGTCCTGTCAATCAACAGAGCCTCTAGGAGCAGAGGTAACGCCCCTTGCACTTAGAAGCCTTATTAGCATAAAATAAAAGTTAATTTTATATAAAAATGGGGGCACCAGTAAATAAAACAGATATATATTTGGAATCAGGTGACATTCGCACATCTCTAATGTCAGCCTGATTCATACCGAAAAAAACTGGTGACAGAAACCCTTTAATACTGCGGAGGTGATCTGTGAGTGGTTTGAGGGCTCTTTTTTTCAGAAGCGTAGAGGGTGCTAAGTCCTGATAGAGGGAGATAGGGTCTCCATTAAGAAGAATGTCCCTTTTGTCTCTGGCAGCACAGAGGATGGCCGCCGTGTCTCTGAAGCTTAACAGGCCGCAGATTATGTCTCTAGGTGGGTCGCCCTGCTGAGGTGGTGGACGTAGGGATCTGTGAATTCTTTCTATAATCACCGTTTGTGCTCTATCAGCTCCAAGCAGATCAGCAAAAATAGACATGGCGGTAGTTTCAAGAGCTGTAGAAGGGATGTCTTCTGGGAAACCGCCTGATATTTCTGCGTCTGCTTCTATTTTCCTGATCTTCGATCAAGGAAAAAGCGGTGTTCAGGGAAGTCACTTGGGCTTCCATGGCTTGCACAACACCCGCGCTATGATCCACCATTAGGCTTTGGTTACCTTCTAGAGCTTCAACTCAGTGGCCGAGGGCGCGGACATCTTGCCTGAGGTCCTTCATTTCTCTTAGCAAAGGGGCTAAGGCTTGAGAGAGGGTATTTTTAAAGATGAGTGTGGCGTTGTCCTCTTGGAGCGACGGCTCTTCTGGGTCAGTGTGACTACTCGCGTCCACCTCCGTCTCCTCATCTGTTTCACGCTCCAGGGCCTGCTGCGCCATCTTGTTTGTGCGCGCCGGAGAGACAGAGAGAGGTTTTCTGAAGAAGCGATCCATCTCCTGTTGGTTCTTCTTTTGTTTGGGCATCGAGGGAGGGTCCCTGGTCCTGTCTCGACCGATCTTGACCATTTTTGTGCGCCTGTGCTGTCTCAAATAAGAGAAGTGCAGGAGTGTGTAGCGGGAGCTCAGGATCAAGCTTCCATCGCGCTCAGCGATCAGGCTCCACCCCCCCAACACACCATCCTTTTTGCTCACAAAAAAGAACCCAACACCCATGGGAGAGACCGAAGGTCGGATATGTCCCTTGGCCAGACTCTCCTTGAGGTAATCTCTCATAGCCTGATGCTCTGGTGTTGAGAGATTATAAATCCGGCCCTTAGGATATTTGGACCCCTCAATAATTTTGATGGTGCAATCATACTGACGGTGGGGGGGAAGAAAATCTGTTTCAGACATAGTAAATACATCTAGAAAATCCTCAATATACTCAGGCAAACTTGAGGATTTACCGGTAAGACCTAACTGCAAAAGAGACTTGCAACAATTTATACAATTTGGTCCCCACCTCTCCAATTCCCCTGATGCCCAATTAATTACCGAGTTATGACTCTGTAACCATGGTAAACCAAGCACCAGGTCGGCAGGCAAATTCTTTAAAACCAAAAACGAACAGGTTTCAAAAGTGACCTCAGAAGTACAAAATTCAGCTCCGCCACTAGTAAGACGGGTGGAGTCAAGTGCTATGATCGGGATAGTCTCCTTAAGGGAAACCAAAGGGACACCCAAGGCTTGAGCAAACTCAAAATCAATAAAATTGCATGCCGAACCTGAATCAATGAAAGCCCTCCCAGATCCTCTGGACTGATCGAAGGAAATGACATAAGGTAATAAGATCTTCTTCCTTACCACAGTCGGAAGTACCTTAACAACTGAGGATGATCTCTTGAAAGGAGGAAGTTTGGGACATTGCTGACGCCAATGGGTCTTGTCTCCACAGTAGAAGCAGACCCCCTTTAATCGTCTCTGCTCCCTCAGGGTGACTCCAAGTTGCATTGGTTCTTCAGGGATCATGCCAGGAGATGGAGTTTGAAGAGTAGTCTCTGGAAGAATGGCCACTGGAAAGAGAGTTGAGCATTCCTTCTGCCTCTCCCTGACATGTCTGTCTAGCTTAATGGCTAGCATCATAGTCTCCTCTAATGACTCAGGGGTAGGGTAACTAACCAGGAGGTCCTTAAGCTGATCAGAGAGCCCCAGTCTAAACTGACTCCTTAATGCAGGATCATTCCAATTAGAGGAAATGCACCACTTCCTGAATTCGGCACAATAATTCTCTACTGGACGGTTACCCTGCCGAATGTCCCTTAGCTGAGTCTCCGCCACCGCGGCTAAGTCAGGCTCCTCATACAACAGTCCTAGGGCTTGGAAAAAAGCCTCCACCGACTGCAGACAGGGGGAGTCATGGGGCAAGGAAAAAGCCCACTCCTGCCGGTCATCCTGCAGCAAGGAAATAATAATTTTTACCTGCTGCAGCTCAGGTCCCGAGGAGTTTGGGCGCAACTCAAAGTAAAGCTTACAGCTTTCCTTAAATGAGCGGAAAGCCTTGCGATCCCCAGAAAAACTATTGGGGAGCTTGACATGAGGTTCCAGAGAGGTACTGGGAACCACAGAAGCAGCTGCAGGGGTGGTCTGCTGCTGCTCGTAAAATTGGAGCCTGTTATTCTGTCACGACAGGAACACGGGGGTGAAGTGCACCCTGACTTAACCCCACCTCTGTCCCTGCCTATTTGCCACACCCAAGGCTAAAGGTCCAAGGGGAGCAACTGGACGGCAAACCCTACTCTGCTACGTGAGGGCGTAGGGAAGGGAGAACAACAAACGGACACGGAAACAGACACAATAGTCGAATAGTCAGGCAAACAAAGGTCAAACCAGGAGTGTACGTCAGGATCCGAGGATGAGGCAAAAGCAAGGTCGAGGTCTCAAGCAATAAGTCAGGTAATACAGCAGGTCACAAGAAGAAATACGCACAGCACTGCAAGGAAGGAACTTCAATAACAGGTAACTTGCTAGGCAGTTGCCATCTTTAAATAGCCCGCCCAGGATCATGTGATGTGGCCAGCATCACATGACCTGAGGCGGAGCATTGCTGTTAAAACAATATGCAAAGTAGCCATGTGGTGTGATCAGCACCACATGGCTAAAAACCCCAAAGAAAATTAACTGATGAAGTGCTGGCTGACCAGACCAGCACTTCAATTTCCTACTGCTCGTCTTTAGGGGGGCGGAGAGGTCCAGCGGCGCTGCACGGAGGGAGCACGTCGCCGGCCCCCTGTTACACCCTCATTATAAAGGGTTGGTCACAGGGAGAAGCTTTTAAAAGCAAGGAAATTATAGTGGATCAAAGAATCAGGTACTTTGAACCCCAAAACTCTAAATGCTGATTTTTGCCTCAAACTTTTCTTGTAATGAGGAGGGACTTTCATGATTTAATAGTGATATTTTTGCACCATTAGAGTGGGTCCTGGTTATATAACCTTGATAAGTGTATGCACTTGTTTTAATGTTTTCAACCCCTCTTTCTCTATTTATATTTTTGGATTTGTGATGGAGTGGTACACATGCCAGATGATTCCTGGTGAATTGCTTTTCATTGTGCAGAGTGGATGCAAAGATGGGGAACAGCAAGCCCCCCTCCCCCCATCATTTAAGCCCTCAGATGATGCGTTCAACACTGATTGCAGCATCTGAGACTCACATTTATCTCCTCAGGGATTAATCTGGTGTTAAAAAAAACCATACTCACCTCATTCACTTGTAGAGGCCGTCTTGATTGAAGAGAACTCACAATTCGACCTGCAACTATAATGCAACCAGCATGATCACGTGGTGATGTCTTCACACTCGCCACAGGTCCTTTGGCTGGGTTTCTTCAATCAATATGGTAGCAGATAAACGTTTTGCGATCGAGTGGATGAGTTGAGTATAATTTTTTTTTATTTTTAGCCCCCATTTTAGGAAAAATTGATTTGTTACCACTAGTGTTGACTAAATCAAAACCAATTGAATTGTCTTTGATTCAAATTTCAGGAAATATTGGATTCACCGCAAAGCTGAATTTCCTCGTGCTTCTCTAGTGGTGCCTTCAAGCAAGTTGGCCACGACGGCCTCTACGTGGGCAAATGGAGAAGGTGAGTATTTTATTTACCCTGAATAACCCCTGAAAGGCCTAAATTGTAGCCTCAGATGCCAGCAATGATCACGATATCTGAGGGGTTCAATGACGGGCGGGGTGTCGGGGGGTGGTGTGATTGCCGTTCCCCATCATTGCACGCACTACATACAAAGGAATGCACTTTATGACAAATTAATTCCTCACAAATCAAATTTCTCTGTGAAATTCGGCAAAACAGTCAAATCAAGTTTTTCATTATTTCGCTCATGTCTAGTTAACACAAAGCGCGAGGAAATTTTGCTTAGTGGAGAATTACATTTTTCATGAAATTTGGATCGAAGTCCAGTTTGAATACTTTTATATGCTCAACAATAAATAGTGACATTAGAATATTTATAATGATAAGTAGCATCAAGAACACTGTTGCTTACTTAATTCTTTTTGCTGACATATACAGTAGAGACCAAAAGTTTGGACACACCTTCTCATTCAAAGAGTTTTCTGTATTTTCATGACTATGAAAATTGTAGATTCACACTGAAGGCATCAAAACTATAAATTAACACATGTGGAATTATATACTTAACAAAAAAGTGTGAAACAACTGTGAATATGTCTTATATTCTAGGTTCTTCAAAGTAGCCACCTTTTGCTTTGATTACTGCTTTGCACACTCTTGGCATTCTCTTGATGAGCTTCAAGAGGTAGTCACCTGAAATGGTTTTCACTTCACAGGTGTGCCCTGTCAGGTTTAATAAGTGGGATTTCTTGCCTTATAAATGGGGTTGGGACCATGAGTTGTGTTGGGCAGAAGTCAGGTGGATACACAGCTGATAGTCCTACTGAATAGTGTGAGAGTAATGGTCAATGTACAATCTCATCTAATGGTATAAACTAAATGTGACATTTATCATGAATTCCACGGAGACCAAGCAACAAACAATGGTCAACTAAATTAGAACATAGATGAACAGATGAAATGTAGGAGTAAAAGGATATTGTATTGAAACTCAAGGGTGACAGGAAGGAGTGTGGTTGGGAGTAAAACTAAGGCCATGAGAAAACTGCAGATGTGGCAATTAATGTTGTTATTTTGCTAGAAATGTTCTCATACAATTCTGGGAAATGCTAAATGTGATCTTTTTGGTACTTTCCTAGGTCAAAATCATACATCAATCCTGTGGCCAATATTTTGACAAATAAACTTTTACCTAGATATGATTAGACTAAGTTTATCAGCATAAATGTCATGTGAAATGATTTGTAACCTTTTGCTTAATTTTAATGAATGTAACGTCATTTAATCCGCCTATCTACTCCTATATTCATGTGGTATAAATAATGGTAGTCTTGGGGATCCACCCCAGACTTTCTTGGGTAGAGCTGTTGTCTCTGTCTAAGTTTTTCTCCGGCCATAACAACTGACTGAAATCTGCCTGAATCCTGAACTACTCTGACAATTTGGAGGCCCCAGCGAGATACTCCGGAGGTTTCCAGGACTGGACCAGGAGGAAGTAACCCCCAGGTTGAGGAACGCTAATCCTAGGTAAGTGAGCCATTGTCTAACTGCTTTCCTAAGGCTGAGGGGTGCTTTCGGAATCAGTCCTGTTAACAGGGTTCGGGTATCGGATTTCAGGTAGATTGCAGTTATTACTTGATAAATTGAGAACCTGTTTATTTCCAAATGTTTGCTGTATGGACTGATGTGCAATGCTATTTTAAGGTTGTTGTGTATATCATTGTAATACTAACCAGCACTACCTTTAGAAGGCGTATGATTGATGATCTGATTGTTGTCTTGTCATCTTGTTCCCTGTGAACGGTGACTGGCCACAGTAACCTGGATCAGGAGACTGCGTGAAGTGGCAAGAACCCTTAAGGGGGTATTGTCCAAGTGAGTCGGGATAGGGCCCCTGCAGTTCTTGGTGTACAACCCGAAATGGGGCATCAAGTCAGGTGTCAGTCTGTTGATCACCACATCTAATTGCTGTTAACCCTGAGCCTGAAATTAATTTGAGTTTAGTAAGCCAATACTTTACGATTGATTGTCATACTCTAAGCTCACCTAATGTATGAGGAATATAAAGGAGTCACAATTGGGATCTGCACATATATATTTGTTTGTGTTTATTTGTGGTATAAAATTTGTGTACAAGCACAGGAGACTCCACACCCGAGCATCCAGCTTATTTCCTATAAAGACATTACGAGTGCCCCGCTTGACCAGCTGGAAGTACTGTAACCTCTTGAATTTACCACATAGCAGGAGAACCAGAAGTTCAGGGATCACTACCCTGAACAGGTTGCTATGGGAACTGCCTCTACCAAACCAAGACGGGAAAAAGAGGTTGAACCCAGGACTACCATGATAGGTTTGGTAAAGGCAGAGCATGGAAAATGGGCAATTAAGGATGCGGCTGCTATCCTTAAGAGAGCAGGGATGCCCAAAGCTGGATGTTTGGATGCTGAGAGGTGGAAGAAGTTTATGATAAAAGAAAAAGAGTGGTTTGGGAAACATGGGTATGAAACCCAGGTAAAAGCGTGGCTGGTGACCTCAATGAGGCATGATCCCCTTTATAATACAGAGAATGATGAGGAAGAATATGGTATACGGGTGCCATTGAGACAGCTACCCGAAAACCTAAGATCTAGTTCAGTGGCTGCAGAAGCTCGGGCACCAGCCCAGATAACTACCTCATCTCTTCCTGTAACTACCTCATCACCCGAACATACACCCACGCCAGTATCCCAACTATCCACGATTTTCCCACCTATGCAAAGTAGTCTTTACCCAGGACTACCGTAGTTCTAGCACAGAGTATGGGGATATGACAGGACTAGAGAGAGTACATAGCAAGCCACCCGCCTACTCTTGTGTAACGAGTTGGAGATCACCCCCCCCAAGTACCTCCATCCAGTCCCTCTGCTGAAGAGGAGGAAATTGGTTGGAGGTGCAATGAATGCAAAATTTGTAACCTAGATGGCCATAACATCTGTGAACGTTGCAAAGCTCAGAGGAGTGAATATGCGCAAGGATGTTGGCGACCGGCTCCTGAGGATAAGTCTGACTCATCAGCCGATGAAGTACGATATCCACTTACTTCTCCCACTGCAGCTTCGTTCAGTGCTTCTACCACCCTAAATTCAGATAATAAGGCCCGTAGGTTAGTCACAAGACTCATACAAGAAGGAGGGATATGGCATAATGTTCCTGATAGATCAGAAAGGCCCGTTCTGAACCTAAGATCACAAACTTCCCGTAGTGGTGACATGTTTTGTAGACCAACCAAGGGGAGCAAACAGGGAAGGTATGATGGGTATTCAAGGAAGAAGGGATAACAGATCGAACAATTATGACGAAAAAGGAAATCAGATACTAACTCGGAAGAGTACAGGCGTAAGGGATTGCGTTTTGGATGTGGGGGGAAGGGGCCACATAAAAAGAGTTTGCCCCTCACGGAAACCGGCTAACCAAATGAATCTCCAGCGTACCCAAGTTCAAGTGGTTTCACTGGAGCAATCATTTGATGACTAGAAATTAGGCAGCCCCCGAGACAACAAAACCATGGTAGTCAATATACCACCCCACCCAGGTCCAAAAGCATACATAAAAATGACACTACCTGATGGGAATGATGTTAATTGTATAGTTGACACGGTTGACACGGGGGCGAGCCAAACGATCTTAACTGCCCAAGACATATCCAAGAGTTATTTGAGCATGGACCATGTGACGGGGTGGGGTTAGGAGTAAAAACAAGAGTTTTAAAGGAAACAAAACCATTACGGGCACGACTTGCCGATACTACGGATGTATGTATGCAATTGTTAGTATCTGAAAGTTGCCCTGTGAATTTATTCGGAGCCAACATACTCAATGCTATCAATGCAGTTATCAGATTTGGTAAGAAAGGGGTATCGGTAACAGGGCCCCTTATGGAACCAATTTTGACCGTGCTCAGCGCATTTGTAAATCCTCTCGATGCACCTTCAAGAGAAAGTCCAATGCCGGACCCTGAGGTTGATGCTATGTTATCTACGGTTCCTTCAGAGCTCTGGGTAAAGAATAAGACTGATGTGGGTTTCATTCAAGTCACACTTGTGAAAATCAGACTTAAACCTGGAGCAGTACTTCAAATACCTATATATGTGTGTTGGATAAGCACTCCACAAACCCCACAACTGGCAAAAAATTACCAACACAAACAATTGAGCTAAACTGAACAATCTTTATTATTATCAAGAGATAAAAATAGTGTACTAAAACCGTATAAATACAACAATGAAGTGGCAGGAACAGCACAAATAAACAGATTGTCTAGTACAGGATACTAAATATTATGCAAATAGAGTCACTTTTAACACAACAATCCACAAGTACATCATAATAGTGAGCCACAGAAAGACCCAACAATAAAGTGCTTAGTGCAACATAATCATCCGAATGTTGTGTGATCCACTCTGGTCAGGGTGCCGCAAAAACATGCACCTCAAACCAGGTGGATATAAACATGATGAAAAATGTAATAAGATAATAATACCGACCAGTCAATCCATAACCCCAACGTACGTTTCGCACTATGGCTTCCTCAGGGAGTCTCAGACTCAGTCTCAGTGCGAAACGTATGTTGGGGTTACGGATTGACTGGTCGGTATTATTATCTTGTTATTTGTGCTGTTCCTGCCACTTCATTATTGTATTTATACAGTTTTAGTATACCATTTTTATCTCTTGATAATAATAAAGATTGTTGAGTTTAGCGCAATTGTTTGTGCTGGTAATTTTTTGCCAGTTGTGGGGTTTCTGGAGCAGTACCTATAAAAATGAAACAATATCCATTGAAGAAGGACCAAACCATTGCAATATCTATACAGTTGAATGAGTACCTCAAAATGGGTGTGTTAAGGGAATGCCGATCCGCTTATAATATGCCTCTTTTTCCAGTAAAGTAAAAGCCAGAGCCAGGTAAGCCCCAAGCATATCGGATGATACATGACTTGAGGAAGTTAAATAAATTAATGATAATTGACACCCCCATTGTTCCAAATCCTCATACTTTATTGAATCAGATTCCTCCCACGTCCCAGTATTTCACAGTCTTTGATTTGGCAAATGCATTTTTCTCAGTCCCAGTAGATGCAGAAAGCCAAATAATTCTGGCATTCACTTTCAATGGGAAGCAATATTGCTGGACAAGATTACCACAAGGAGGGGCCACATCCCCTTCTGAATTTTTAGAAGCTATGGCAAGAGTCCTGCTGTTTTGGCATCCTGCGGACGAAGATACTCAACTACTACAGTACGTTGATGATCTTCTTCTCTGTACAAGGAACAAAGCAACATGTCTTAAGGAGACACACTCTCTCCTATTGTTCTTACAGGTGGAGGGATGTAAGGTTTCGAAAGATAAGTTGCAGGTTGCCAGACTGAAGGTAGTATTCTTGGGCCATTGCATATCACAACAAACAAAACACATAACATCAGACAGAAAAAAAGCTGTTGCTGCACTGGCTGTACCTGCCTCTGTTTGAGAGTTAAGAACATTTGTAGGTTTGGTTAGTTACATCAGAGAGTGGATTCCATCTGCATCAATGCTCATGCAGCCACTTTTTGATGTATTGGCTAGTTGCAACAAAGGACAAGTGTACGTTCTCACAATGGAAGCAAAAGAGGGGTTCAGGGATCTGAAACAAGCAATAATATCCGCCCCCTGTTTAGGAATCCCAAATTATGACATAGATTTTAACCTGTTCTGTCATGAAAGTGCTGGGCATGCCAAGGGGGTATTAACCCAATCACATGGTGGCAGACATCGGCCTTTGGGGTACTACTCTGCTCAGTTGGATGTGGTAGCCCATGGTGCCCCCTCGTGTGTAAAAGCAGTGGCTGCCTGTGCGCTTTTGACGGGAAAGGTATCTGATATAGTTCTGGATCACACTTTAATCATCTACGTTCCTCATGCAGTCCAAGAACTATTGTCACAAGCTAAGATCCGTCATCTTTCGATGGTGATGTTGACTAAATATGAGGTGGCTCTTCTTACCCCACCAAACATCATAATCAGAAGGTGTACAATACTCAATCCAGCTACCCTGCTTCCTGAAACAACCCAGGGAGAGGAGGGTGCTGGGGAAAAAGACCATGATTGTATTGAATTGATGAAAACTGAAACAAAACAACTTGATAATGTGACAGAAATACCAATTCCTAATGCTGATTTTGAGTTTTATGTAGACGGATCGCGATACTACAAAGATGGTGCCCCCTACACCGGTTATGCTGTTGCCACCTTGGAGGAAGTTGTGAAGCAAGGATCACTCCCACCTGGATGCTCAGCTCAGGAAGCGGAGTTGAAAGCGCTCACTGAGGCATGTATAATGGCTGAGGGCCAGACGGTAAATATCTACACTGATTCTCAATATGTTTTTGGCATAGCACATGATTATGGGCCCATCTGGAAGAGCAGGGACTTTGTTGGGTCCTCGGGCAAACCTATTAAAAATGCAGAATCTGTTGCACAGTTGTTTAGAGCACTAAAATTGCCAAAGATGGTGGCCATAGTCAAGGTACAAGCCCATACTAAGGAACAAACAAAGGAGGCAGAAGGAAATCATAGGGTGGATGCTGCTGCAAAGCAGGCTGCTCTGCTGCCTCTCAGTACCGAATATACTGTGGACATAGTACCACCAGGAGGAGAGATTAATTCAGATCTCCTCCTCAAGCTACAGGAGCAAGCTACTGCATCGGAAAAGGAAGACTGGGAAAGAAGAAAAGCTGAGAAGAATCAGGAAGGTCTGTATGCCATAGATGCTAAACTTTGCCTTCCCAGAGTGCTGTATCCTATGCTGTGCACATTATCACATGGTCCTACTCATCAGTCCAAGGAAGCAATGGTGAGTCTGGTGAATCAGGGATGGGTTGCCCCAGGGTTCAACAATGCTGCATCAAAATATATCCAGAGGTGCATGATCTGTGCGTGCCATAATGTGGGGAGAACAGTTAAAGTGCCTATGAAGTGCACCCCAAGGCCATTATACCCGTTTCAGAGACTGCAAATTGATTTCATACAGCTTCCAAGGGTGGGCACATATGAGTATGTACTGGTGTGTGTGTGGACCTCTTTTCAGGATGGCCTGAAGCCTGGCCCACTGCCAAGGCAAATGCAAAATGAGTAGCAAAGAAGATACTATCTGAAGTGGTGTGCAGATACGGAGTCCCTGAGGTAATTGAGAGCGACAAGGGAACTCATTTCACTTCAGAAGTATTGCAAGAAATACTCCGTGCTTTGGGGGTCGAGCAAGCGTTCCACATTCCCCATCGGCCCCAAAGCAGCGGAAAAGTTGAAAGAATGAATGGGCCGTGTAAGCTAAAGATTCAAAAGGCTATGGCAGAGACAGGCAAGCCATGGACAGATTGCCTGCCCATAGCCTTGTACACTATCAGAGTAACTCCTCATAAGAAGACAAAATTAAGCCCCTATGAGGTGTTATTTGGTATAGCACCAAGAACAGGTTTATACTTCTCACAGCAGCTCCAACATTTGCATTCTGACTTAACCCAATATGTGGGAGCATTGCAAAAACGGTTACAGTTAACTCATGATCGTGTTTACAGTTCCATTCCAGATCCCTCTTCAATAGAAGGGACACATAACCTGGAGATTGGGTCACTGTAAAGAGGCATGTGAGGAGGGCATTGGAGCCTCGATTTGATGGTCCTTTCCAAGTTCAGCTGACAACGCCAACATCTGTTAAATTGGAAGGAAGGCCTACTTGGATTCACGCCTCACATTGCAAAAGGCTGTACCAGGCATAATGCTGGGAAAGTATTTAATACTCTTTTTATTATCTGAAGGTCTTTATGTTGCAACAGATACGGATCATGACAACTGGGAAAATAAATTTATTAAGTACCATAAAATAGTAGCACAATTGAGGAATCTATCTGACTGTTGGATATGCAGTCATTCACCAGTGTCAGCAAATGCTATGCCGTATGTCGCTAAACCACTTTCAGAAGAAGAGGTGATAGGCCTTCCCTGCTGGGATCTGCCCCCACTGAGCCTAAACTCTCCTCATAAGGAAACAGCAGTGGCATTGCCTATTATTGGATGGTGTATCCATGGTGGCAGGTGTATATAATTACAAGAATAGGAACATGGTTTAGTTATGGTAGAGAAGATACAGGATGGGGAAGCCAACCAGTGGCAGAGTTAGAGATGGGAGAAATACCTAATCATGAGTTAAAGGTGAACTTTTCCAGCCAAGATATTAAGCATGAAGCCAAGGCAAAATACTGTCTAACCAAGGTTCTATATGATCCAAGTTGGAATTATACGGATATGTTCCCATCTGGCAATAAGACACTTTGTGGTGAATTGGGGGCCTATTATAGAGCTGATGACTCCACCATAGATATAGATGAAGAAATAGAAGGCATCAAGGGGAAAGGAGCGGCAGACATGAGCATAGACCCCAAACGGCAGCAGACTGACCATAAAATTTGTGGTCCCTTAATATATTATCCGCTCATTAGAAGCGATGAGAGATTAGACTCTTGGTGCATATTTAATGAAACTACAATGTTGATTTCCATTGTTGATGCACTGATTCGAAAGAATCAGTTTATGTTGCCCAGAGATGTCTATCTTGTTTGTGGAAGTAAGGCTTTCAAGTGGCTCCCAAAAGGTGCTGGAGGCACCTGCACATTAGCCCGGTTGGAACCTGCAAACTGGGTGTGGAAGCCAGAAGATATTCCATATCAACATTTACCAGGACACAGTGGTGTACGGCCAATGGCAGCAGATCATGCCATTGCTATGGGGCCCCGTGAGGGTGGGGGGCACGGCAGGGCTGAATGGCCGTACCACCCCCTCACTTTCTAGTGTTACTGATTGCCGACACAGCAGCAGAGGAAGGAAACATCATCCTCTCTGATGTTCCCTCCTCTTGTACATCCACTCACCTCTGCAGTCCAGGGATAGATCCTGCTGTGGGCTAAAGGACCTTCCTGAAGACCATGTAACCAGTGGGGGAGGAGCCAGAAGAACTGTAATGCTGTATGGAGAGGAGCCAGGCTGGAGTTTGGTGAGTCCTAGCTGTGTGTGTGTCCCTGTGTCTGTCCCCCCTGTGTGTGTCCCTGTGTGTTTGTCTTTTGCAATGGTGAAAAGATGCTCAAACATGCGCAGTTTAACAAAAACAAAACGACCCTTTGTCTGTCCCTGTGTGTCTGTATGTCTGTCCCTTTGTGTGTCTTTCTGTCCTGCTGTGTGTTTGTCTGTCCCTGTGTGTCTGTCTGTCCCCCTGTGTGTGTCCTGTGTGTGTATGTCTGTCCCTGTGTGTGTCTGTCTGTCCCCCTGTATGTTCCCCTGTGTGTCTGTCTGTCCCCATGTGTGTGTCCCTGGGTGTCTGTGTGTGTGTCCCTGTCCCTGTGTGTCCCTGTCCCTGTGTGTCCCTGTCCCTGTCATGTGTCGGTCCCTGTGTGTGTCTGTCCCCCCCGTCTATGTTTGTCTGTCCCTGTGTCCCTGGGTGTTTGTCACCATCACCATGCCCACAGTGTTCCTATGTCTTGACGCAGCTGCATCAGGACGTTCTGTACGGGGCAAGAAGAAGAAGATGGAAAAGTAGACAGCGCCGCCAGCATGGAGTCCCGTGAAAGAGGCACAGGGAGGCACACTAAGGACGCAGGTAACACTACCACATGATGTACACTAGTGTTATCTGTGGTTTTACATAGGACTACAGGTAACACTACCACATAATGTACACTAGTCTTATCTGTGGTTTTACATAGGACTGCAGGTAACACTACCACATGATGAACACTAGTGTTATCTGTGGTTTTACATAGGACTGCAGGTAAGACTACCACATGATCTACACTAGTTTTACATAGGACCGCAGGTAACACTATAATATATATCCCTGTGTGTGTGAGTATATATATATATATATATATATATATATATACACACAAATATACAGTTACAATAATTGTACTTTATATTTGGGTGGGGGGCCCAGTTCTGAGAATCGCTATGGGGCCCCTCGATTTTCTATGTACGCCCCTGCCAGGACATATGTTAGTAAGGAGGAGGAGAGAAATGTTAGCTATACCAACCATGCCACCGCCTCCTCCCTACAAGCGCCCAAGTACATTAAAACACACCCAACCCTCAACAGTTGAAAAAGTAATATGCAAATCAAAAAGAAAACCACGGAGACACCAACACGTGTCTCAACGACTGTCAAAACTAGCCAGGCCTTTCACCGGGAAGGAACAACCAAGGGAAGGGTCGTCTCAAAAAGGAAACCACCTATGCCAAAGCATGGTATCCATCCACAGACAGCTGTTTCGGGGTATTTGCCCCTCATCAGTGTGGAGTAGGAATCTGGCTAGTGGGAGCAATGCCTAGTAGAAGATTATTTAGGAAAAGATGATTGACCTCAGGGAGATCAACCATCATCACCACAGAGACACCATCACGAGTCTCAATGTTGGTGAATCTAAAACAAGGCTCCCTGGGAAAAGCAATATGCAAATCAAAAAAGAAAACCACGGAGACACCATCACGTGTCTCAACAACAGTCAAAACTAGCCAGGCCTTTCACCAGGAAGGAACAACCAAGGGAAGGGCAGTCTCCAAAAGAAAACCATCTATGCCAAAGCATGGTATCCATCCACAGACAGCTGTTTCGGGGTATTTGCCCCTCATCAGTGTGGAGTAGGAATCTGGCTGGTGGGAGCAATGCCTAGTAGAAGATTATTTAAGAAAAGATGATTGACCTCAGGAAGATCAACCATCATCACCACAGAGACACCATCACGAGTCTCAATGTTGGTGAATCTAAAACAAGGCTCCCTGGGAAAAGCAATATGCAAATCAAAAATTCCTACTCCACACTGATGAGTGGCAAATACCCCGAAACAGCTGTCTGTGGATGGATACCATGTTTTGGCATAGGTGGTTTCCTTTTGGAGACTGCCCTTCCCTTGGTTGTTTCTTCCCGGTGAAAGGCCTGGCTAGTTTTGACCATCGTTGAGACACGTGATGGTGTCTCCGTGGTTTTCTTTTAGATTAGTATATTGCTTTTCCCAGGGAGCTTTGTTTTAGATTCACCAACGTTGAGACTCGTGATGGTGTCTCTGTGGTGATGATGGTTGATCTCCCTGAGGTCAATCATCTTTTCTTAAACAGTTGAAAAAGTAGGCATGGATGAGTACATATTTCTTATCATCAGGTATATTAAAGAATGCTCACCAAATTGAAGATCTTGGGGACTTATTTGATATTACTGATTATTTGTTTGATGCTGTGGAAATTAATTCAATATATCTTCGACAATTGGTGATCAATCTAATCAACATGCCATGGTACTAGATTATCTCCCAGCAGCTCAAGGAGGGTTGTGTCAAGTAATAGGAAATGTATGTTGTCATTATATTGATCCTTCAGGATTGATTAGGGTGGCACATGATTTGAAGCAGGCCAAGAACCTAAAGGAGGGATTCCGAACTGTTAATCAGGTTCCACCAGATGTAGGGTTACCTGATTGGATATCGTGGATTAACCCAATAAATTGGTTTAAAGGGATTGGAGGTTGGTTCTCTGGCTTGTTTCACCTATTGCTGCAAGGATGCTTCCTCATTTTGATAGTTTTCCTGGTAATTAAATTATGCCTTTTACTGATTAAAAGGATGCTAAAGTCTAATTGTTTTTCAGGTAAATTTAAAGGTGCTAATGTGACAATAACTCATGATTCCTCTATGCAAGTTATGGTGATGATGCCCCCTCTTTCTGCACCTGATGTTGCTACAACCACTGATGAAGGATTTGACCAAAAATACAAGTGTGAACAGTGTGGGCAGCAAGCAGTGGAGAATCTGACCGACTGCATCTATTGTGGGACCCCATTATGAAGAAAACATTGAAATATACTGGAGGACTTATCTATAAGAATATTTAAAGGACTCAATTACTCAAACTTGTACAAGATTCATTAGTTAAAGACATAAAACAAAATATATGACCAGAAGCTTTTGCAGTAACCTCCCTTTCTGTGTGGTTGCATTGACTGTGCAAATCTGAAAATGGGCGGGGGAGAAAGAAGAAGACCGTCTGGATGGATGCTGGTCATCCCACAATCTATGGGAATTAGCATTCTCGTACTTTGTGTAGGAAGGAAGGTTCTTCACAATCCACCCTCTTCTTCTTTTTAGGGAGTGTAGGGATCTTGCTTTGTACAGTCCGTGAAATCATAATAAAAAGAGGGGAGTAATGTGAGAGTAATGGTCAATGTATAATCTCATCTAATGGTATAAACTAAATGTAACATTTATCATGAATTCCACGGAGACCAAGCAACAAACAATGGTCAACTAAATTAGAACATAGGGCCTCAGATGAAATGTAGGAGTAAAAGGATACTGTATTGAAACTCAAGGGTGACAGGAAGGAGTGTGGTTGGGAGTAAAACTAAGGCCATGAGAAAACTGCAGATGTGGCAATTAATGTTATTATTTTTCTAGAAATGTTCTCATACAATTCTGGGAAATGCTAAATGTGATCTTTTTGGTACTTTCCTAGGTCAAAATCATACATCAATCCTGTGGCCAATATTTTGACAAATAAACTTTTACCTAGATATGATTAGACTAAGTTTATCAGCATAAATGTCATGTGAAATGATTTGTAACCTTTTGCTTAATTTTAATGAATGTAACGTCATTTAATCCGCCTATCTACTCCTATATTCATGTGGTATAAATAAAGGTAGTCTTGGGGATCCACCCCAGACTTTCTTGGGTAGAGCTGTTGTCTCTGTCTAAATTTTTCTCCGGCCGTAACAACTGACTGAAATCTGCCTGAATCCTGAACTACTCTGGTAATAGACTGTTAGAATTTGTATTATGGCAAGAAAAAAGCAGCTAAATAAAGAAAAACGAGTGGCCATCGTTACTTTAAGAAATGAAGGTCAGTCAGTCCGAAAAATTGGGAAAACTTTGAAAGTGTCCCCAAGTGCAGTCGCAAAAACCATCAAGCGCTACAAAGAAACTGGCTCACATGAGGACCGCCCCAGGAAAGGAAGACCAAGAGTCACCTCTGCTGCAGAGGATAAGTTCATCCGAGTCACCAGCCTCAGAAATCACAGGTTAACAGCAGCTCAGATTAGAGACCAGGTCAATGCCACACAGAGTTCTAGCAGCAGACACATTTCTACAACAACTGTTAAGAGGAGACTGTGTGCAGCAGGCCTTCATGGTAAAATAGCTGCTAGGAAACCACTGCTAAGGACAGGCAACAAGCAGAAGAGACTTGTTTGGGCTAAAGAACACAAGGAATGGACATTAGACCAGTGGAAATCTGTGCTTTGGTCTGATGAGTCCAAATTTGAGATCCAACCACCGTGTCTTTGTGCGACGCAGAAAAGGTGAACGGATGGACTCTACATGCCTGGTTCCCACTGTGAAGCATGGAGGAGAAGGTGTGATGGTGTGGGGGTGCTTTGCTGGTGACACTGTTGGGGATTTATTCAAACTTGAAGGCATACTGGCTACCACAGCATCATGCAGCGGCATGCTATTCCATCCGGTTTGCGTTTAGTTTGACCATCATTTATTTATCAACAGGACAATGACCCCAAGCACACCTCCAGGCTGTGTAAGGGCTATTTGACCAAGAAGGAGAGTGATGGGGTGCTACGCCAGATGACCTGGCCTCCACAGTCACCAGACCTGAACCTAATCGAGATGGTTTGGGGTGAGCTGGACCGCAGAGTGAAGGCAAAAGGGCTAACAAGTGCTAAGCATCTCTGGGAACTCCTTCAAGACTGTTGGAATACCATTTCAGGTGACTACCTCTTGAAGCTCATCAAGAGAATGCCAAGAGTGTGCAAAGCAGTAATCAAAGCAAAAGGTGGCTACTTTGAAGAACCTAGAATATAAGACATATTTTCAGTTGTTTCACACTTTTTTGTTAAGTATATAATTCCACATGTGTTAATTCATAGTTTTGATGCCTTCAGTGTGAATCTACAATTTTCATAGTCATGAAAATACAGAAAACTCTTTGAATGAGAAGGTGTGTCCAAACTTTTGGTCTGTACTGTATGAGCTTTAATATTTAACAACTGGCCACCTTCTCAACAGCCGTAGTGTTAGTGCTGCAGTTTGATATGCAGGGAATGTCCCCATTCAAGTATAGCACAATAGTGCTCTGCCTGCATGCATATTGCACACATAGCGAGAAGCCTGAGGGAGTGTCATTGGTTGCACTTGATGGGAGTATATTTGGTGCAGGTTATCAATAAATGCCCTATCTTGTCACTTTAGATGATGGAATACAGTATATACTGTACTTAAATACATAGTTTTTCTTTAGTTCATGTCAAGATCTGGGATACAGTATATGCGATCAGACAACATTGTCAGGTATTTGTACCTATCCTCCAATATTCCTCATGTGTTTTCTCACATTTAGTCATTTGTGTATATATAGGTTAGCATGGTATTTAATGAGATATTGGAATCATATGTGGTATATCAAATAGTCTTGGATTGAGGGGTATATATATATATATATATATATATATATATATATATATATTAGAGATGAGCGAATCGATTCGTCGATTTGTTGATTCGTATCGAATCTTGGGAATTTTTAGCTGCGAAGCGAATCCAAATATTAGGTGATTCGCATTCGCTACGTAGTTTGTCCTATCAATTATACGTTATTGCTATGTATAAGTTACTCTACAGTATACGCTGTTGCGTACGAATTCAATTCATTTGCGATGCAGACTCCTCCCTGGTAGCTCCGCCCCCTTCTCCAGTGCGTGAGGAAGACGAGGCAACTCAGGAAATTAAGATGGCGACGCAGCGAGGTCCTGACTGGGGAGACATGGTGTAGGGCACCGACCCCTATAAGGAGAAGGAACCGGAGGAGATCTACGTCTCTCAATATGTCTGGCAGCCTAAGAAGTCGGTTGAGGTGCCGGCTGAGGTGTTTACTCCGCTGGCTGACACGGCGGAGGCAGCAGGAGTTCCCCCCTCTGCCGCGGAAGGACTACTCCCTTCGTCAAAATTCTATGGTTGCGAGGCTGTCACCTGGAACACCCTGACCCTCTGGGAATACAAAAAGCTGGTAGAGGAGTGGGTTGTTCAGGTGTTGGAGCACCCACGGTCCGGTGACCTTAAGCTGGAGTGCCGAAGGGGTACCGTTATTTGGTTCAAAGTGGAACGGGGAGTAGGTTTTATCGGCGATGAGGAGACGGCGGAAGAGTTATATGTGAACCGCCGCTCTGTAAAGCGGCCGTATCTTCTGCCCGTCCGCCACAATCCCCACGCAGGGGATTACGTGGAGTATACCCCCATGAAGAGCCTCCAAGGCCCATTTGCTACTGGGGTGAAACTACTTAAGCGACCAGCTACTCCTGAAGCGCCCCCGGAAGATTGGACTGAGGAGGCCCAGGCTGCAGAAGAGGCTCGGTGTTCCCATGGGACTCTGCGATCTGAGGAGAAATCCCATTCCCAAGCTCAGCTGGAATCCCTGATACCCGATTTGCCACCGCCGCCAATCCTTCATGTGGGACAGATGACCACCAACAGTTTTGTGTACCAGCCATCGGTGGTACAATACCAACTGCCATGGCAGGTGCAGGCCGCACAGTCTGCCGCTCGTGGAAGACCGTTACCGGAGCCCTTGCAGCCGAAGATTATATCACCTTGTATGCCGGCGGGAGGATCTGGCCACTACAAGGCCCAAGTTGCCACGGCCCTTGCCAGTGTGACCGCTCAGTCACTAGCAAGACCATCCCTGAGAGGTCGGTGGGAGTCTGCTGCCGCAGCCAGTGTCGCTTTCATGAGGCAGGTGCGCCCTCTCATGTCTTTTAGCTCCAGCAGCAGTGAAGAGGACCTGCTGGCCCTTAAGCAGCTGTTATGGGAGCCAAAACGTGGACTTAACCTGAAGGGTGAGCACTAGTTGGCGTGTGTTTTTATTTTTGTTGCCCTGAGTTTGTCCTTACTCAGATGGCCATGGATTGTCAGGACTCCCCCCATAAAAAAAAAAAAAATTTAACCAAGTTGCGCAGACGTGTGCCTCATCCCTTTTTTCCCCCTTTTCAGGTTATTGGGGAGCCCCTTGAAAGAGGGTTTTAAGGAACCTTTGCTGCTATTTTCTTACCCATTTGGATTACAATTTTACCTATGTGGATTACAAATTGCAACTGAGTTTGGGACTCTGCTCCAGTTCTATGACAAGCGTCAGAAAGAAGAAAAGAGACTTAAACGTGTCCGTGAGCAGACTAGGTAGGTGATATTTAAAATGTTTACATTATACATATAATGTATTTGCACTATATTGTTTGCACTAATGTTTTTACCTTTCAGCAACGTTTTCAATTATGTTGCCCATTGTGTGTATTTCTTTACAGGTACCGCAATGGGTCCTCATATTCACTTTATAGTATTATGGATGATTGTACTATGCCCATAGCCAGATAGACAGCACCTTACTTGTTCTACCTCAAATATACATACTGCCTCTGAGGGCGATTTCAGATCTGACCATTTACGCTGGATCTGGCCCGGGGTCCGCAAGGTGTCAAAACAATGGCGCAAGCCTCGGATCACCAGCTGGATCACCTCCTTTTTATGCTGGCGGTCCATCAGCTGGACTATGTATTTCAGCTGTGCAGCAGAGCTAAATGATGAGGATCGTCTGGATGCCATTTTCGAATATTCGCTCTGCCTCTGAGGAGTGCACGCCGCGGCCTCTTGTACGTGCCTGCGTATTACGTAATGGCGTAGACAATAGTACGCTGAGGATTTGTAAGCTATTTGTACGCTCATGCGTACGTCTTCTAAGAAGTTGCATACTTTTTTTAACTGTACGTTCGTTATTAGTGCGCGAATGTTCGCTAATAGCACATAATAACATATATTTTGTATGCAAATACAACAAATCTATTCGTCGAATATACGAATCTTAGGAAAACTTCGGCAAATTTTTTGACTGATTCGCTCATCTCTAATATATATATATATATATATATATATATATATATATATATAGTGGTATTTCCACCAAAATGTTGCAATATTTTTGTGGTGGATGTACCTGCTGAAATATATGGTTTGGAACAAGATTTGGAGCCTGAAATGCTGTGATCTGTTCATATACTTTGTAATATTTAATGGTCATCCTGATTGCTCCTGCAGTGTCCCTGAGAAATTATCTGTCATTCTGTTTTGCTTAATGTGACTTGATTTAGGTAATGTGTTTGCACATGCTTCAATCATCTGAGGTGCACTATCAAACCTTTTGTGTTTAAAACATTTCCAGTGGCTCAACAAACATGAAGACCTTTGTTCCTATTTTTACCACTAGACACTCTTTCATGAGCTGTCAAAAACTTAACAAAGCATACCTTACTGAAGTCATCGTTTAAATATTCTTTTAATAACTTAACTGATACCTTTTTTGCTCCTGGAATCCTCTCCTGTGTCTTATTGACAGTGTGACCTTCCATCTCACTGGCTCATCCATCATACATTGAACTTTTCACTCTTCTCCATACTTGTCTCATCCTGGCAGGGGAACCTTTGTCTATATCCCTGTTTACTACTCACAGGGGATTCTGTATTTCCACAACTATGTATCACAAAGCAAAGGATTTCGGAGGCAAGCTCACCACTTCAGCATCATTTAAAATTTTGTATGGATGGTTACCTTTGGAAACCATCTATCATCTTTGTTTTTGGTATGTTAGCTAATAAGCATGGAATAACATTTGATCAAAAGAGCATGTCTAGCATGTCAGCAACATAAAATAACTAATTACTCAGCCTTTCCCAATGGGTAATGATGAGAAAAGGCACAACAGATAAATAGAAAACACTGTGAATATTATGCTAAAACAATTATCCAGATGAATTATTGTGGC
>ONZH01027679.1:0-14082 GCA_900303285.1 Rhinella marina
TTTTTTTATTTTACCTACCTTCTACCTCAGTTAGCTGGGCTGGTGGTGTATTAGGGGCCGGTGGGCTCCTCTCAGGGTGGGGTGGAGGGGCAGAGGAGCTCCTCTGTGGTGCAGCAGCTGTCAAAATTAAAATAATGGCATTACATTCAACTCAAATGAACAGTTGTATTATTCTGATGTTGATACATCTGAATAGTTTGGGGCTGGATCCCATTCCTAACCACTAGTGCTCCTATATCACTGCTGCTGCTCTCCCACATAGCCTGGATTAAAAATAAATTAAATATGTTTACACTTTCTAGAAGGTCCTTCAGGGGCCATCCGGGGACGACGCTGCCAGCGACGTTCGTGACGTCGTTGACCGTTGCTCTGCAACATAAATCCATACACAATTGTTTATGATGATGACCGCTTTAATACTAAACACTTTATACTACTATGAAGATATTATGGGTAAGAGGAGGGCGATATGATGTGGAGTGGGCATTTCATGTGAAGGGATCATCATAGAATATCTGGGGTGCATAATTGATGGAGGGAGCATTTGTTGGGAGGGGTGGGGGCTTGAATGAATGACCAAAAGATTGTGTGTCACATTCTGCAGGTACAAACATAACAAATATGAATACAGCACATACAATGCACTAGTATACCATAGTTCCAGTCCCAACCATTCCAGATTCGGCGGGACAGTCAGGATTTTATCGGCTGTGTCCAGGAACGGGTGGCTATGTCCCGTGGTCAGCTGTCTTTGCATCCATAGGAAGCAGAGACCGGTGACGGTAAGCAGGGAGCAGTCCCTTCACCTTCCCCGACGTCCAATATAATGTCTCCTTGTGGCCCCCATACAGTATAATGTCTCCTTGTGGTTGCCCCCATACAGTATAATGTCTTCTCCTTGTGGCCCCCATACAGTATTATGTATTCTCCTTGTGGCCCCAAGTGTTTTATTTCTTCTAAATGGGTATTTATTGTGATAAATTTCTTAATATCGTTATCGTGGGAATATATTTTATATCGCCCACTCCAGACACATTAGCTGCAGCATTGAGCACATCTTTTAGGAGGCAGCGCTAACTATGAAGGGGCATATATCTAAGGGGACTTTCTTTCACACTAGTGCATTTGCCTGATACAAATGGGAGAACGGCCAGCCCCTTTAACAATAACAGAGGACGGCGCTGATCCGGCCACAACACTGGCAATTGGCAGGACAAATACTGCAGAACAGCCTGCCGGATCACCACCACATATGTGAAAGTAGCCTAAGGCAAATTACTGTGAAGGGGCACATATCTGAGAATACCTTCACTTGTTTGAGTGGAGTTAGAGGCGTGGCCTAGCATGAAAGAAAATTGCTGCAGCGCACTACGCACACCCATGTTGTCTTTCTATACAGTTTTCATTATTGGCACTGGTATATATACAATACAGTAAGGCTTCATTAACACGACCGTATGTGAATGGGGCCGTATCTATCCTCAAAATTGCGGATAGATACAGCCCCATTCACTTCTATGGGGCCGGGAGCCGCGGCTCCTTTGCAGCATGCTCTATAGTTGTCCGTGCGCACGGATAACTATAAGCATTTTCAATGGGGGCGCCCGGCATGTGTTCCATGCGCTCGGAGCATGGAACACATGCCGGGCTGCAAAGGAGCCACGGCACGGAGCTAGCTCCGTGCCGTGGCTCCCGGCCCCATTGAAATGAATCGGGCGGTATGTATCCACAAATTTGCGGATACATACGGCCCCATTCATATGGTCGTGTGAATGGGGCCTAAACTAATTTTTTAACATGTTTTTACTTTTCAAATATTTTATTACTCACCCTCTCGTATCTCCTCCCGGATCTGACTCAGCCGCTCTGGGCACTTTAAGTTCAAATCTGACCATTTACGTTGGACCTGGCCCGGGGTCCGCACAATTTGAAAATGATGGCGCAGACCTCGAATCACCTGCTCCACAATGTGCTTTTTTTGCTGATGTGGGTGTTAGTGGGTGCCATTATAATCCAGCCTGTCCATCTTATTTACCATATATTTCAGCTCCTCAGAGCTGAAAGCAGAGGAACGCCTACGATTGCCTGCCATCTTCCTCTGAGGACTGTACGCCGTGGCATAGCGTCGTGCGTGTATTCGCGAGACTGGAATTCGTACGCAACAGCGTACAGAGTAAAGCGTATAGTAGCGTATAGTAGCAATAGCGTACGCTTCATCGGACAAGGTCATGTCGCTCCTTACACTGTCTCTGCCTGCTCCATGCATGCTGCCCCTGGTGTTCCCTATCCATTTCCGTTGTGTTTTCATCACTTTCAGAGGTTTTCAGGTGTTTAGGCAACCTTGCCTGCAACGAACTTTGGTCCCCTGCAAAAATATTCGTATTTCCCATTGACTTCAATAGGATTCGTTTTTACGTACGAATATACGAATATTCGGAAAAATTCGTTCCGAGTACCGAGCACACGAATATTTTAGTATTCGCTCATCTCTACAAGAGAAGCCATGTAGTGTATAGCTAGTTGACAATGAAAGAAACTGGAGTTTGTAGCTGATATCTATGAAAAACCACAGTCAGGGTTACACCATCTCTGTGGACCTAGAACAGCCAGCAAAAGACTGTAGCAAGTGCCAACCTCTGAGAAAGATAGAACTGCATCATTGCAGCAGGGAGAGGGCCATTTAAAAGGGAAAGTGCATGGACAAGAAGTCAGTGAAGGCAATATACGTGTCAGGCTCTGGAGTTCACTGAATTTGGTTGGGTTAGAAGCTTCTGGCACTCTTCCATACCCAAGAGACAGACTGGTCATGTGTTAAAAGACTACACCTTGCAGCTGGGCTTTGTAGTACTGTGTCTAGAGAGAGGGAATTTGAACCTATTTGGCTGAATTGGGAAGATGGTATTGCTATCATAAAAGGAACTCAGAGAAGGCCTTAATATTACTTAATGATATGCCCCTCCCTTCACTGCATGGCCCAGGGTGCTCCAGAGTAAGGCCCGTTACCGTGTAGCACTACTACCACTACTAATTGTTTACATTATTTAACAGTTGTTGTCCCTGTACATAACATCAAATGTCATCCCCTATTCACTTTTTTCTACTCCCTTTAATAAATCCCCAACCCTATTTTACCTTTGTATATTTATCCTGATGTTTTAGGGATGAGAAAATATAAAAGAAGTATGGCTGTATTAAATCCAAATTTCAAAATGATTTAGTATAATCCACTATCTATTACATTTAATGACAGTTGTCCCTATCCACATCACTAAATTCCTCAACAGACAATTTACAATTTGCTCCTGAACAATAAAAAACACTTTAGATGTGTACATATCCTATCCTGACATGTCTATTTTATAAAATATGACTTTTATTTCCAAGAAAATAACTATTCTTGAGCATTGTTTCTTAAAACCTTGTATGCCATTCCTCCAGTATTCCTCCTGGAAATGAATGAATAATTTAACAGTTGTATCACCAGTAATTTTGTCTTCTTTTCATCATGATTTGTCCTTACACTGCTATCACTGGTTGCTAACTGTGTTGGAACACACTCCAGTTACATGTGAAATGGTAATACAGTACACAGTTTACAATTTAGTCATATAGGAGGAATAACATTTGAGAGGAACAACAGACAGTACAGCACTCATCTGTTTCTTCTTTACTCAAACTCCTCCACATCTCATGAATTCTCACAAATTGGAAATTAGGGACCTCTATGGTAGTGATTGGAGGAGTCCCTAGTGATCATACTGTACATTCATCACTTATCATATAGATAAGAAATGTACTTTGTAAGTAGAGATGAGCCAATCTATTCGCCGATTCATATCGAATCTTGGAAATTTTCAGCTGCAAAGCGAATCCGAATACTTGGAGATTCGCTCCGTTAAGATTCGAAAATTTTCCTAAGGCTTTCTATGCATTCACTACGTACTTGTCCGATAAATTGTACGCTAATGCTACGTATAAGTTTTTCTATACGCTGTTGCATACGAATTCAATTACTTACCGAACTTTTACTGTTAGTTCGTTATTTGTGCGCAAAAGCTCGGAAAGAAAGCGGTCACCTGACCTAGTAGGCAGGGATTGATCTGATTGGCTCAGGCTTGGTCAGCCAGTGACGCATCACTTCTGCTGCAACTCCTGAGACGAGCAGAAGCACTGTGTGTGAAGTTCCTAAAGACTGAGACCTGTGTTGTTGAAATTGGGGGGAATTGTTCTGGGAATCCATATTACACATCAGGGATACTGCAGGGCAAGTGTAGGGCAAGTGCAGGGCTAATAATTAATCAGGCAGGGAGAGAGAGACAGGGAGAGAGATAGGGAGAGAGACAGGGACAAAGACAAAGACCAGCTGCAGGGCCACAGAGTCAAGTGAAAAATGTCTGGATGGATAAGCAAAAGGGGTTCAGTGCCAGCCAGACCTCGAGCTCTAAAAAAAAAGGAGAAGGTGGCACAGGGCAGCAGTGCCAAAGGACCTGTAGCTGGAGCTTCTACTTGTAGTATTCTGAATACTTGGCCGGTGTTCCACCAGGCTAACCCACCAAGGCGCAAAATTGTAGTGGAGGAGAAAGTGGATGAGGTAGTGGAGTGGATGGCACGCTCATCTCAGTCTTAGCCGGATGATCTGCTGTCATCTCCTGATACAGTATCCATATGTAGCCAGGTGTCAAAGCGTTCCTCCTGCTGCACCATTCCTCTCCAGCAAAGCCTGTCATTTTCATACACAATTTGTACGCTCATGCGTACGTGTTCAAAGAAGTTGCGTACCTTTTAAAACTGAACGTTAATTATTAGTGCGCGAATAACGTATGATTTGTACGCAGATTCGTCTAATATATTTGTAGAATATACGAATCTTATGAAAAGTTTGACGAATGTTCGGCGAATAAAATTTTGAATGAATCGCTCATCTCTATTTGTAAGAAAGCCCCTGTAAAGTAAGCCTATGCTGAAGGTCTACCTGCCATCCTAGATAGCGTAATGTAATATCATGATGAGCTGTGACAAAATAACAGCTTGTCTCTACTAGCGCTGTATCCATTTCTATACGAATTGCAAGGTAATCAGCGCACATGCTTTAGGACTTTGTATGTAGATTTGATCATGGTTAGGGATGAGTGAACCCGTGGAAGTTGAACCCGAGGAAGTTGGGCCAAACTTCAGGTCAAAGTTCGGATACCAAACTTGACCGGGAACCCGGACTCCACTGAAGTCAATGGGGACCGTTATAACATAGTTATAGCATTCTTAAGAGAAAATGCAAAGGAGTATGGCAATTTAGGGGTAAAAAAAACTCACCTCATTCATTTAATCACGCTGCAATAGTGTCTTCTATCTTCTTTCAGCAGGACCTGAAAAAGGACCTGCAATAACATCACCAAACTCACCACATGAAGGCGCGGTGACGTCATTGCAGGTCCCTTGGCAGGTCTTGTTAAATGAAGATAGAAGGACCTGTGATGACATGACCACGCTTATCACGTGGTGAGCGGGGTGACATCATAGCAGTTTTTTTTGCGGGTCCTGCTGAAAGAAGATAGACGACACTGTGGCAGCGCGATCAAATGGATGAGGTGAGTTGTTTTTTATTCTGTCTTAGGAAAGCTATTATCTCTTGCTATAACCATGTTACAACGAAAAATAATAAAATGACCAGAACACCAAACCCCATCTAGGACTTCAGTGAAAAAGTCCTGGTTTGGGTTTGGGTATCCGAACTCGCAAAGTTCAGTACGAACCCAAACTTTGCAGCAGGGGCGTCACTAGGGCATTTTATCCGGGGCCAGGGCCCCGAATCAAACTGCCACTGCCCCGAACCTCGGGACTGGTGGAGACTGGCTGGCAGCTGCGCAGTGCTGCACTGCGATATTACATCTATCAAGCATGAGCTGAGCTTATGTTACATTGATTCTCCTGGGCTGGCTCAGCTTAGTTCACTTCACTCGCTGGGGAAGGACCTCCAGACGTCAGACTATTATGTGACATATCTAGGTCACATGGGTCGGCAGCCGGCGCGCTCTGTAGTAGGAAGGTTATGGATGGCTGCTCAGCAGCCTTTATAGCAGTGAGAAGGGAGAGAGGATCTGTCTGCTTGAGAGATAGATGTGAATCCTGTGGAGGGGCAGACAATTCTATGAAGTGGGATTGTATGATGGAGGAAGGGGGGGTAGCTGTGTGGATTGTATGATGAGGGGGCAACTGTGGGGATTGTATGCTGGGGGGCAACTGTGGGGGATTGTATGCTGGGGGGGGCGACTGTGTGGGATTGTATGCTTGGGGGGGCAACTGTGGGGATTGTATATTGGGGGGACAAGGGGACAACTGTGGGGGATTGTATGCTGGGGGGCAACTGTGGGGGATTGTATGCTGGGAGGGCAACTGTGGGGGATTGTATGCTGGGGGGGCAACTGTGGGGGATGGTATGCTGGGGGGGCGACTGTGGGAGATTGTATGCTTACGGGGGCAACTGTGGGGGATTGTATGCTGGGGGTGCAACTGTGGGGATTGTATCCTGGGGGTGGAGGACAAGGGGACAACTGTGGGGGATTGTATGCTGGGGGAGCAACTGTGGGGGATTGTATGCTGGGGGGCAACTGTGGGGGATTGTATGTTTTGGGGGGGACAACTGTGGGGGATTGTATGCTGGGGGGGCAACTGTGGGGGATTGTATGATGAGGGGGCGACTGTGTGGGATTGTATGCTGGGGGGCAACTGTGGGTGATTGTATGCTGGGGGGCCGGACTGTGGGGGATTGTATGATGAGGGGGCGACTGTGGGGATTGTATGTTGGGGGGGCAACTGTGGGGGATTGTATGATGAGGGGGTGACTGTGTGGGATTGTATGCTGGGGGGGCGACTGGGTGGGATTGTATGCTGGGGGGCGACTGGGTGGGATTGTATGCTGGGAGGAGCGACTGTGGGGGATTGTATGCTGGGGGAACAACTGTGTGGGATTGTATGCTGGGCGGACAACTGTGAGGGATTGTATGATGAGGGGCGACTGTGTGGGATTGTATGCTGGGGGGACAACTGTGGGGAATTGTATGATGAGGGGGCGACTATGTGGGACTGTATGGGGGGGGCAACTGTGTGGGATTGTATGGGGGAGGGGCAGCATTCTGTTTTGCATTCCATCATATTAGACGTCTATGCACATTTCAACACAGTGGGCTTGTGCCCCGGATGTTTTCAGACCCTAGCAATGCCCCTGCTTTGCAGTTCGGGTTCGCTCATCCCTAATCATGGTCATTTACTGTATTCACTTGAGATAATCAGAACTCACCTATAGATGTTCTCAAAATTTACAACCTACAGACACCATGCCCAATCATTTTCCTTAGAACATATGTTACATGATTTTGCTTTTCACATTTTTGCAAAGTGCTTTATGCCAATATTTTACAGATACTATTGTATGATTGACCAGGCATAAACCATGTAAAGACTAGAGAAATGATCTTGCTGGTCAAAGTTCTCACACAAAAAAAAAGTACTTCTTGAGAACTAGACTGAAGAAAGAGTTAGGCAGTATTTAACATTTGTGCTTGAACTTGTAAGTAGTTGCTTGCATTAATTTCTATGTAAACAGATATGTCTGCTTAGAAGACCAGAGACAACTTTGTAAACCATACCTGCCCACCTCCTCAGCATGATGTCCAAGAGATGAGCAGATGTTTATTACCTTTCCCAGCAGCTGGACACCATAGATCTAGAATGTATCACCTATTCAATTGATAGGTAATAAATGTGTGTGGCTGTAACACCCTTTTAACAGACATATTCTGACACACATTAGGTTAGCAGCAACTTTTAATAGTGATCAAAGTCTCTCCTGTGCAGTTATGATGTTTTCCAAGAAACACAGTTGTAACCATATTTTGTGGTAAGGCAAAAGGTAATAGGCTGATCATACAGTACTTACAGCACATGTAAGGCTCTCTATTGTGGAACATAGTATTATTTATTACTATGTATATTCAGTGTAATTCACAGTGATCCAGTTATAGAACCTGAATGTTTTACAATGTGTGTGGAAAATTATATTACCTTTATTAAAACATGGTTTAAAACAATAAATACATCTACTGTAATAGCTTATCAATGCTGCAGTGCATCTCTATGCTATAGGGCGGAAAATGGGTCCCCCTGGTGGTACCAGAGGCTAAGTACACTGCAGTATTTTTTTCTTGCGTAGACATAAATTATTGTCATCATTGGCAAAATGTATTTTCCTACACTGCAGTAAATTCAGCATGAATATCTATTAACACTATACCAACCAACTTGAAGATTTCTTTGTTCTTTGGGCCAACTATAGAAGAAAATATTGTTGGAATATATTACACCTACAGAAGCTTTTATACCATCTAATTCAATAGACATTAATATAATATAAGCAAGGATTTGGTTTCAATTTTGCAGCTAAAACAGCTTCCACTCTTCTGGAAAGGCTTTCTACAAGAGTTCAGAGTGTGTCTGTGGGAATGTTTGTCCATTTATCTAGTAGAGCATTTGTGAGGTGAGGCAACGATGTTGGATGAGAGGGTCTGGCATCTTCCTCTTCCTGCATGTTAGGCTCCTTTTCTCAGCCAATCAACATGCAGGAGAGTCTTTGGTACCTCCAAGCATCACGTGGGACCCCTACAAGTCGATAGCAGGGATTGGCTGGCCAGAGCAGATGACCTGGGAACACTGGCATACCACCCATAGAGGCAGACTACGCAGTTGCTATGGGGCCCGTGAGCTGAAGGGGCCCGGCAAGGCTGAATGGCCCCGCCCCCTTTTCAACCTGAGTAAACAGCTCCCTTGCCAGCTGCTTTGGCCCCCAGAGGAGAAGGGAGCAGTGTAATTTCTACTACTTTTCAAGCCAGTCCAGGCCCCTGTGTGACTGTATCTAAAGGGGGCCCAGTCTGGCTTGAAATGTACTAAGAAATAGTGTAAATACTAGTATCAAGGACCTTTGGAATACAGTAATCTGTAGGCTAAAGGACCTTCGATGATGTCATCATGTCACATGATCGAAGGTCCTCTATCCTACTATTACTGCATTCCGAAGGTCCTTTAGCCTTCAAAAGACATCAGATGAGAAGGAAGAACCTGCAGCCTGTATATATATGTATATATGTGTATGTGTGTTATTATGTGTACCTATGCCATCTGCAATCTGCTTATTCTGTGTATAGGATATATCTGGATATGGGTAGTAGTGTGTGTATATATATATATATATATATATATATATATATATATATATTTATTTATTTGAAGCACTACTACTAATATCCAAATATTTAGGACACTGAGGATAGGTATCAGAGGGGAGAGGGGGATGGGGTCTGTAGAAAAAATGGTGTGGGGCCCATTCAGTTGTAGCTTCTCCTGCATGATGTACATTACAGGTTTAGCAGCAGCAGCTGCCCTATGAGAGAGCGGCCCTGGCAGGGTTAGCAGCACTTTACTGCTCTGATCTCCTGACATGCAGTGCCCGGTCGGAAAGGTATTTCCAGCATCCCACATTGCACACAGCACAGCAGACAGTCCGCACATGTGCTGCAGGGTGGAAGGGAGGTGGACATAGTGAGTTTACACTCTGTCATTAGTGTGTGTGTATATATACAGTATATATATATATATATATATATATATATATATATCACTGCTTACCACACAGCAACCCCCATAACCATATGCTTCAAATTCTGAAAGGGGGGGAGGATGTCAGTCCCTGCCCTTCATTGCCTAATTACTAATAGCCTATTTCTAAGAAGGTAATAGGAGGAAGGCGGTACTGAACCCCCCTTTAGAATTTGTCTATGTAATATTATATATACGTATATATATGTATATATATATATATATATATATATATATATATATACACACATACTCACATACATATATATACACAAACACATATACACACACAAACATTATGTATTTTAAGACCTAAATGTGTAGTGCGCAGCCTGTTTAGCCTATGCCATCAGCTGTTGGTGTCATCTATACATGGCTGAATCTAGCAGGACTGGAGTAAGCACCAGTTCTGCCATCTTAACCCGGTGCTTCATGTGAACATAAACACAACGCACATAAAATGTACCTATAATGTTCTTATAAGGGCACATGGCCATAGCCGTTTTTGTGGGTAGCAAAACACGGACACTGTCCGCATTCTGCATCCGACCTGCCAAAACTGTGGATAGGAGGTGGACAAAAAGACGTTTGTGTGCATGAGCCCTTAGCTTAGTTCAAGAATTCAACTTTTTTTTTTTTTTTTTTTAGGGAGGGGGGGGGGGCCCAAAATTGTGTCGCGTGCTGCACATTAGCCGGAGTGTAGAAAATATATGTTTTTTCTCTCAGTTATATATCCTACAGTGCAGTGAAAAATTGAGTGGTTTGCGGTGCAATAGCCTCCGTCTAAAGACTACATTTTTCCTCTCAGTCATATATACTACAGTGCAGTCCAAAATTCTGTCGTGTGCTGCACACTAGCCGGAGTGTAGAAAATATAAGTTTTTTTTCTCTCAGTTATATATCCTACAGTGCAGTGTAAAATTGAGTGGTTTGCTGTGCAATAGCCGCCGTCTAAAGACTACGTTTTTCCTCTCAGTCATATATACTACAGTGTAGTGCAAAATTGTGTCGTGTGCTGCACACTAGCCAGAGTGTAGAAAATATAAGTTTTTTTTCTCTCAGTTATATATCCTACAGTGCAGTGTAAAATTGAGTGGTTTGCTGTGCAATAGCCGCCATCTAAAGACTACGTTTTTCCTCTCAGTCATATATACTACAGTGTAGTGCAAAATTGTGTGTCGAGTGCTGCACACTAGCCAGAGTGTAGAAAATATAAGTTTTTTTTCTCTCAGTTATATATCCTACAGTGCAGTGTAAAATTGAGTGGTTTGCTGTGCAATAGCCGCCATCTAAAGACTACGTTTTTCCTCTCAGTCATATATACTACAGTGCAGTGCAAAATTGTGTTGTGTCCTGCACACTAGCAGGAGTGTAGAAAATATACGTATTTTCTCTCAGTTATATATCCTACAGTGCAGTGAAAAATTCCGTCGTGTGCTGCACACTAGCCGGAGTGTAGAAAATATAAGTTTTTTTTCTCTCAGTTATATATCCTACAGTGCAGTGTAAAATTGAGTGGTTTGCTGTGCAATAGCCGCCGTCTAAAGACTACGATTTTCCTCTCAGTCATATATACTACAGCGCAAAATTGTGTTGTGTGCTGCACACTAGCCGGAGTGTAGAAAATATATGTTTTTTTCTCTCAGTTATATATCCTTCAGTGCAGTGAAAAATTGAGTGGTTTGCAGTGCAATAGCCGCCTTCTAAAGACTACATTTTTCCTCTCAGTTATATATACTACAGTGCAGTGAGAAATTCTGTCGTGTGCTGCACACTAGCCGGAGTCTAGAAAATATAAGTTTTTTCTCTCAGTTATATATCCTACAGTGCAGTGAAAAATTCTGTTGTGTGCTGCACACTAGCCGGAGTGTAGAAAATATACGTTTTTTCTCTCAGTTATATATCCTACAGTGCAGTGAAAAATTCTGTCGTGTGCTGCACACTAGCCAGGTGTAGAAAATATACGTTTTTTTCTCTCAGTTATATATCCTACAGTGCAGTGAAAAATTGAGTGGTTTGCGGTGCAATAGCCGCCGTCTAAAGACTAAGTTTTTCCTCTCAGTCATATATACTACAGTGTAGTGCAAAATTGTGTAGAGTGCTGCACACTAGCCGGAGTGTAGAAAATATACGTTTTTTTCTCTCAGTTATATATCCTACAGTGCAGTGTAAATTGAGTGGTTTGCTGTGCAATAGCCGCCGTCTAAAGACTACGTTTTTCCTCTCAGTCATATATACTACAGTGCAGTGCAAAATTGTGTCATGTGCTGCACACTAGCAGGAGTGTAGAAAATATAAGTTTTTTCTCTCAGTTATATATCCTACAGTGCAGTGAAAAATTCTGTCGTGTGCTGCACACTAGCCGGAGTGTAAAAAATATATGTTTTTTCTCTCAGTTACATATCCTACAGTGAAGTGAAAAATTGAGTGGTTTGCGGTGCAATAGCCGCCGTCTAAAGACCACGTTTTTCCTCTCAGTCATATATCCTACAGTACAGTGCAAAATTGTGTCGTGTACTGCACACTTGCCGGAGTGTAGAAAATATCAGTTTTTTCTCTCAGTTATATATCCTACAGTGCAGTGAAAAATTGAGTGGTTTGCGGTGCAATAGCCGCCGTCTAAAGACTACGATTTTCCTCTCAGTCATATATACTACAGCGCAAAATTGTGTCGTGTGCTGCACACTAGCCGGAGTGTAGAAAATATATGTTTTTTTCTCTCAGTTATATATCCTTCAGTGCAGTGAAAAATTGAGTGGTTTGCAGTGCAATAGCCACCTTCTAAAGACTACATTTTTCCTCTCAGTTATATATACTACAGTGCAGTGAAAAATTCTGTTGTGTGCTGCACACTAGCCGGAGTCTAGAAAATATAAGTTTTTTCTCTCAGTTATATATCCTACAGTGCAGTGAAAAATTCTGTTGTGTGCTGCACACTAGCCGGAGTGTAGAAAATATACGTTTTTTTCTCTCAGTTATATATCCTACAGTGCAGTGAAAAATTCTGTCGCGTGCTGCACACTAGCCGGAGTGTACAGTCATAGCCAAAAGTTTTGAGAATGATACAAATATTAATTTTTACAAAGTCTACTGCTTCAGTTTTTATAATGGCAATTTGCATATACTCCAGAATGTTATAAAGAGTGATCAGCTTAACAGCAATTACTTGCAAAGTCAATATTTGCCTAGAAAATGAACTTTATCCCCCAAAACACATTTCAACATCATTGCAGCCCTGCCTTAAAAGGACCAGCTAACATCGTTTCAGTGATTGCTCCATTAACACAGGTGTGGGTGTTGATGAGGACAGGGCTGGAGATCAATCTGTCATGATTAAGTAAGAATGACACCACTGGACACTTTAAAAGGAGGCTGGTGCTTGGCATCATTGTTTCTCTTCTGTTAACCATGGTTATCTCTAAAGAAACACGTGTAGTTATCATTGCACTGCACAAAAATGGCCTAACAGGGAAGAGTATCGCAGCTAGAAAGATTGCACCTCAATCAACAATCTATCGCATCATCAAGAACTTCAAGGAGAGAGGTTCCATTGTTGCCAAAAAGGCTCCAGGCGGCCCAAGAAAGACCAGCAAGCGCCAGGACCGTCTCTTAAAAGTGTTTCAGCTGCGGGATCGGGCTACCAGCAGTGCAGAGCTTGCTTAGGAATGGCAGCAGGCAGGTGTGAGTGCATCTGCATGCACTGTGAGGCGGAGACTCTTGGAGCAAGGCCTGGTCTCAAGGATGGCAGCAAAGAAGCCACTTCTCTCCAGAAAAAACATCAGGGACAGACTGATATTCTGCAAAAGGTACAGGGAGTGGACTGCTGAGGACTGGGGTAAAGTCATTTTCTCTGATGAATCCCCTTTTCGATTGTTTGGGACATCTGGAAAACAGCTTATTCGGAGAAGACGAGGTGAGCGCTACCACCAGTCTTGTCTCATGCCAACTGTAAAGCATCCTGAAACCATTCATGTGCGGGGTTGCTTCCTAGCCAAGGGAATCGGCTCTCTCACAGTCTTGCCTAAAAACACAGCCATGAATAAAGAATGGTACCAGAATGTCCTCCGAGAGCAACTTCTCCCAACCATCCAAGAGCAGTTTGGCGATCAACAATGCCTTTTCCAGCATGATGGAGCACCTTGCCATAAAGCAAAGGTGATAACTAAATGGCTCAGGGAACAAAACATAGAGATTTTGGGTCCATGGCCTGGAAACTCCCCAGATCTTAATCCCATTGAGAACTTGTGGTCAATCATCAAGAGACGGGTGGACAAACAAAACCTACAAATTCTGACAAAATGCAAGCATTGATTGTGCAAGAATGGACTGCTATCAGTCAGGATTTGGTCCAGAAGTTGATTAAGAGCATGCCAGGGAGAATTGCAGAGGTCCTGAAGAAGAAGGGTCAACACTGCAAATATTGACTTGCTGCATTAA
>ONZH01027680.1:0-27443 GCA_900303285.1 Rhinella marina
GTCCAGTTAAAACTTCTGTGGTGGCGGTACAGTAGCCGCAGTCTAAAGAGTATGTTTTTTTCTCTCAGTTAAAAATACTACAGTCCAGTTAAAACTTCTGTGGTATGCGGTACAGTAGCCACAGTCTAAAGAGTAAGTTTTTTCTCTCAGTTATATATACTACAGTGCAGTGAAAAATTCTGTGGTGTGCGGTACAGTAGCCGCAGTCTAGAAAATATGTATTTTCTCTCAGTTATATATACTACAGTGCAGTGAACAATTGTGTGGTGTGCGGTACAGTAGCTGCAGTCTAGAAAATACGTTTTTCTCTCAGTTATATATACTACAGTCCAGTTAAAACTTCTGTGGTGTGCGGTACAGTAGCCGCAGTCTAAAGAGTACGTTTTTTCTCTCAGTTATATATACTACAGTGCAGTGATCAATTGTGTGGTGTGCGGTATAGTAGCGGCAGTCTAGAAAATATGTTTTTTCTCTGAGTTATATATACTACAGTGCAGTAAAAGATTCTGTGGTGTGCGCTACAGTAGCCGCAGTCTAAAGAGTAAGTTTTTTTCTCTCAGTTATATATACTACAGTGCAGTGAAAAATTCTGTGGTGTGCGGTACAGAAGCCGCAGTCTAAAGACTAAGTTTTTCTCTCAGTTATATATACTACAGTCCAGTTAAAGCTTCTGTGGTGTGCGGTACAGTAGCCGCAGACTAGAAAATGCGTTTTTTCTCTCAGTTATATATACTACAGTGCAGTGAACAATTGTGTGGTGTGCGGTAAAGTAGCCGCAGTCTAAAGAGTACCTTTTTTCTCTCAGTTATATATACTACAGTGCAGTGAACAATTGTCTGGTGTGCGGTACAGTAGCTGCAGTCTAGAAAATAAGTTTATCTCTCAGTTATATATACTGCAGTCCAGTTAAAACTTCTGTGGTGTGCGGTACAGTAACCGCAGTCTAAAGAGTAAGTGTTTTTCTCTCAGTTATATATACTACAGTGCAGTGAAAAATTTTATGGTGTGCGCTACAGTAGCCGCAGTCTAGAAATTACGTTTTTTCTCTGTTATATATACTACAGTGCAGTGAACAATTGTGTGGTGTGCGGTACAGTAGCCGCAGTCTAAAGAGTACATTTTTTTCTCTCAGTTATATATACTACAGTGCAGTGAAAAATTCTGTGGTGTGCGGTACAGTAGCCACAGTCTAGAAAACATGTTTTTTCTCTCAGTTATATATACTACAGTGCAGTGAACAATCGTGTGGTGTGCGGCAAAGTAGCCGCAGTCTAAAGAGTAGGTTTTTTCTCTCAGTTACATATACTACAGTGCAGTGAACAATTGTCTGGTGTGCGGTACAGTAGCTGCAGTCTAGAAAATACGTTTTTCTCTCAGTTATGTATACTGCAGTCCAGTTAAAACTTCTGTGGTGTGCGGTACAGTAGCCGCAGTCTAAAGAGTACGTTTTTTCTCTCAGTTATATATACTACAGTGCAGTGAAAAATTCTGTGGTTTGCGGTACAGTAGCCGCAGTCTCGAAAATACATTTTTTCTCTCAGTTATATATACTACAGTCCAGTTAAAACTTCTGTGGTGTGCGGTACAGTAGCCGCAGTCTAAAGAGTACGTTTATTCTCTCAGTTATATATACTACAGTGCAGTGAAAAATTCTGTGGTGTGCGGTACAATAGCTGCAGTCTAGAAAATACGTTTTTTCTCTCAGTTATATATACTACAGTGCAGTGAACAATTGTGTGGTGTGCGGTACAGTAGCCGCAGTCTAGAAAATAATTTTTTCTCTCAGTTATATATACTACAGTCCAGTTAAAACTTCTGTGGTGTGCGGTACAGTAACCGCAGTCTAAAGAGTACGTTTTTTTCTCTCAGTTAAATATACTACAGTCCAGTTAAAACTTCTGTGGTATGCGGTACAGTAGCCGCAGTCTTAAGAGTACGTTTCTTCTCTCAGTTATATATACTACAGTGCAGTGAAAAATTCTGTGGTGTGCGGTACCGTAGCCGCAGTCTAGAAAATACATTTTTGGCCTCAGATAGTAATTCTACAGTTTAGTGAATACACAAAATGTTGAACCCCAGAGCTAAGGGTCGAGAACGTGGTCGTGGGCGTTCAAGTAGTGTAGGGGGCAGAGGCCGTGGTCCTGGGCAGGGTGACACAGTACCTGCTGATGAGGGAGTAGTGGAACGCCGCAGAGGTTGGCTCCCTAGCTTCATCTCGCAACTTACAGGGACACGTGGTAGAGCACTATTGAAACCACAACAGTGCGAACAGGAGATGACGTGGATAGCGAATAATGTGTCCAGTAATTTATCCACCAGCCAGTCTTCCACGCAGTCCACCCACGCTAGCCAAGGGAGTAGACCTCTGGCTCCTCCAGCTCAACCTCCTTCCCCCCAGCCTGGCTCCCCCATGGAAATTATGGATTTAGATCCGGCATACTCCCAGGAACTCTTTTCAGGACCCTTCCCAGAGTCACAAACCACTGCTCAGCAGCAACTTGAGCAGTTGCTCTGTCCCGATGCCCAAATTGTAGAACTTTCGCAGTCTGTGGGTGATGAGAGTGTGGACTTAGTGCAAGTAGTGTGTAAAGAGGTGTCGGATGATGATGATAATGAGACACGGTTGTCAGACAGTGACATTGTTGTCAGGGCAGTAAGTCCGAGGGGGGAGCAGAGTGAGGAATTGGAGGAAGAGCTGGTGGATGATGAGGTGACTGACCCAAGCTGGATTGGTAAGCCTAGTCAAGACAGTGCTTCTGAGGGGGAGGCAAGTGCAGCACCAGAACAGGTTGGAAGAGGCAGTGGGGTGGCCAGAGGGAGAAGCAGGGCCAGAGCAGGTAGATCAGCAACTGTTTCACGGAGTCAAGCTCCCGTGCCGAGGCCTAGATGTTCGCAAGTCTGGAGGTTTTTCAAAGAAAGTGAGGATGACCAACGGACTGTGGTGTGCAACCTGTGCCACACCAGGATCAGCAGGGGAGCCACCACTACCAGTCTAACCACTACCAGCATGCGCAGGCATATGAGTGCTAAACACCCGACTCAATGGAACCAAGGCCGTTCACCTCCTGCGGGTCACACCACTGCTCCTTCCCCTGTGTCACATGCTGGCTCTGTGAGTCAACCCCCCGCCCAGGACCCCGGCACAAGCGCCTCCCACCCTACAACCACCCCTTCACCTCCACGATCCTTCACACCCTCCACCAATGTGTCCCAGCACAGCGTTCAGCTGTCTTTGCATCAGACATTTGAGCGCAAGCGCAAATACAATTCAACCCATCCACATGCACAAGCCCTAAACGTCCAGATCTCCAAACTGCTGAGCCTGGAGATGCTGCCCTATAGACTGGTAGAGACTGAGGCTTTCCGCAACCTGATGGCGGTGGCTGTCCCTTGGTACTTGGTCCCCAGCCGCCACTATTTTTCCCGATGTGCCATCCCAGCCCTACACCAGCACGTGTCAGAGAACATCATCCGTGCCTTGACCAACGTGGTTACTGAGAAGGTCCACCTAACCACGGACACGTAGACAAGTGCTGGCGGGCAGGGACACTATATCTCCCTGACGGTACATTGGGTTAACTTAGTGGAGGCTGGGACCGAGTCTGATCCTCGGGCTGCTCATGTACTGCCCACACTGAGGATTGTGGGGCCTACCTCGGTCATGGTTCCTCAGACTTATTATGCCTCTTCCTCCAACCCCTCCTCCTCCTCCTACTCTCAATTACCATCCGTGAGCACGTCGCCTTCAGTCGGTAGCTCTAGGCGCAGCAGCACTGCCGTGGGTAAGCGCCAACAAGCGGTGCTGAAACTGCTGAGCTTAGTTGACAAGAGGCACACCGCCAAAGAGCTGTTACAGGGCATCACGGCGCAGACCGATCTTTGGCTGGCGCCGCTGAACCTCAAACCAGGTATGGTTGTGTGTGACAACGGGCGTAACCTGGTGGCGGCTCTGCAACTCGGCAGACTCACGCCTTGGCCATGCCTGGCCCACTTGTTCAATCTTGTGGTTCAGCGGTTCCTCAAGACCTACCCCAATTTGTCTGATTTGCTCACCAAGGTGCGACGCATCTGTGCGCATTTCCGCAAGTCAACCACAGATGCTGCCACTCTCAGGGCAGTGCAACGGCGCTTACAACAGCCAGCTCACCGACTGTTGTGCGACGTGCCCACGTGATGGAATTCCACATTACACATGTTAGCCAGGGTTTACCAGCAGCGCAGAGCGATTGTAGACTGCCAGATGACAACTTTCATGAGAACTGGTAGTCAGGTTAGTCAGCTTCCTCAAGTCTGCAATGAGGAGTGGACGTGGATGTCTGATATCTGTCAGGTGTTAAGCAACTTTGAGGAGTCAACACAGATGATCAGCGGCGATGCCGCCATTATCAGCGTCGCCATTCCGCTGCTTTGTCTGCTGAAAAACTCACTGCTCAGCATGAAGTCAGAGGCTTTGCGCTTGTCACAGGAGATGGGGGAAAAAGATACGTTGCTTGATAGCCAGAGCACCCTCAGGTCTGTTTCTCAGCGCATATTGGAGGAAGGGGAGGATGAGGAGGAAGAGGAGGAGAATGTTGGCAAGACTGAAGAGAGTACCAATGCTCATTCCTTCCTATCTGTTGAGCGCGTATGGGCTGAAGAGGAGGAGTTGGAGGAGGACTAAATGGAGAGTCAGCCTATTGAGGAGAGGGAATTCTTGCGTGTTGGGACTCATGGCTGACTTCATGTTAGGCTGCCTTTCCCGTGACCCTCGCGTTAGAAGCATTTTTGCCAACACCGATTACTGGGTGTTCACCCTCCTGGACCCCCAGTACAAGCAGAACTTTTCCACTCTCATTCCTGTAGAGGAAAGGAGTATGAGAGTGAATCAATATCAACAGGCCCTGGTGCACAAGCTGAAACTATCCTTCACATCTGACACCGCTAGTGGCAGAGGACGTAGTTCTGTGGGCCAACTAGCAGGGGACAGGAGGGGAGCAGGCAGCTTGTCAAGCACTAGCAGGGGAATCCTGTCCAAGGCCTTTGCCAGTTTTATGTCACCCCAGAAAGACTATGTCACCCGTCCCCAGTCTAGGCAGAGTAGGGGGGAGCTGTTCAGAAAGATGGTGAGGGAGTACCTAGCTGACCATACCAGCGTCCTGCGTGATCACTTTGCTCCATACAACTACTGGGTTGCAAAGCTGGACACGTGGCCTGAACTGGCGCTGTACGCCTTGGAGGTGCTGGCCTGCCCTGCCCTGCCGCTAGCGTGTTGTCAGAGCGGGTCTTCAGTGCAGCTGGTGGCATCATCACTGATAAGCGTACACGCCTGTCAACTGACAGCGCTGACAGGCTGACGCTTATTAAAATGAATAAAGCCTGGATTTCACCGCAATTCAAATCTCCACCGGGGTAAAGCAGCTGAACATGAAGATTCTTTATGTATCCTCTCCTCTCCTCCTCCTCCTTCTCTTCATACACAAACGCTGAGCCAACAGGCAATTTTTCAAAGGGCCAACTGGCGCTCTTTACAAACAATGTTTACTGAGGGCCACCTACAGGCCCTCTCTCCAATCAATTTTTTAGGAGCGTCAACTACAGACACTCAAAAACAATTTTTCAGGAGGGTCAACTACAGACACTCCAAAACAATTTTTCAGGAAGGTCAACTACAGACACTCAAAAACAATTTTTCTGGAGGGTCAACTTCAGACAATCCAAAACAAATTTTTGGGAGGCTCACCTACAGCCATTTGACTGCAATCTCAGTCTGACCAAGGCATTGGTGGTGTCACCGCCATGCTGTGTCAGGGTAAATTTTTGGGTGGTTCACCTGCTACCTCAGTCTAACTTGGTCACTCTGTTGTCACCGCCATGCTGTGTCAGGGTAATTTTTTGGGTGGTTCACCTGCTACCTCAGTCTAACTTGGTAACTCTGTTGTCACCGCCATGCTGTGTCAGGGTAAAATTCTATGTGCTTCACCTGCTACCTCAGTCTAAATTGGTCACTCTGGGTTCACCGCCATGCTGTGTCAGGGTAAATTTTTGGGTGGTTCAACTGCTACCCCAGTTTAACTTGGTCACTCTGTTGTTACCGCCATGCTGTGTCAGGGTAAATTTTTGGGTGGCTCACCTGCTACCTCATCTAACTTGGTCACTTGTTGGTGTCACCACCATGCTGTGTCAGGCTTATGCCTGCGTCGTGGGGCGGGGGATAGGACAGCAGTGCCAGCATGGGCAGTGGTGTCACCCGCAGGCGGTGATGGACCTTCGTTGCACCTAGTTAGGTGCTTTACTAACATGTGATGGGCATGTGCCTTGCTCATTTTGGTCTGGGTCAGCACAATTGTCTTGAGGGTCACCACCAGGCTGTTGCCCAGAATTTGGTGTAATGGTACGATAAGGCAGCCTCAGAGGCATCCATATATGCTGCCCTTGTTGTTTCCTGTCCATTTCCGTGGTGTTTCCATCATTTTCTGAGGTTTCCAGGTTTTCACCCAACCTTCCCTGTGCAGAGCTTTGGTCCCCTGCAAAAAATGCTCGAGTCTCCCATTGACTTCAATGGGGTTCGTTATTCGAAACGAGCACCCGAGCATCGGGAAAAATTTGACTCGAATAACAAGCATCCGAGCATTTTAGTGCTCGCTCATCTCTAGTTATAAAGTCCTGTCGACAGGACTTCTTGTCTTTCCTGGATAACAGAAACCAGATGGATCCGCTATGGTTGCCCATAGACTTTTATTATGACAGATCAAAATGGAATGCCTCTAAAGGTTTCTGTTTTGAATTCCGTCTTACAAATTCTGTTATTTTCTGTTATAACCATGTTATAGCGAAAAACAATAATGGAATTCGTAACGCTGATTTGAAGCCACCCTTAGGCTGAATTCATATAACTTTAGCTTTCTGTTCTTCTGATCCGTCAGAAGAAGAGAAAAAAAACAGGATTCTGTAAAAAAAATAGTTGGCATCCGTTTGAGCCATGTCCGTCTGGGTATGACTTGATCACTTTTTATTCAATTTTCTTGGGAGATAAAGTGATAAAAAAGCCTATATGGTGAATGTCATGTTTTTCTTTCAATAGTTAAACAGTGTGGGCGTTTTCGCATGCAGCGATGCCCATAATGCAATTTTTTTTGTTTCTTTTTTATTTTAGGGAATGGGGTTGATTTTCATTTTTAAGTTTTTTTTTTAAATTTTTTTACACAACTTAAGCCTCATTCACACGTTAGTGTTTCACGGACGTATGCTGTACGCGTTCTCCACGGACAGCACACGTTCCCATTCATTTTATGTTTCAAAATATTTTTATTGAAAGGCATTTTAAAAGTTACATAATATAACAAGAAAAAGAAAAATAGTATCTGGTGTACAATAGGGACACCTCACGCAGGAGGTCGCATATAAAGAGGAATACAGCACCAGGACAATGACAAATATACAATGTCAGTGTGTAATAATTAACAACCAAAAAGTAGGAACATTCATAAACCAAAGACCTACTGCATTACAGGCCAATAAGAACAACAATACCTAGAGTGGGGACTGGGGAACAGTGCCATGATATTATTTATCTTGAAAACATAAATGAGATATGACGGGATTTACACCCTAGAGCGAAAGAATGGAGGGTGAATGGGAGGAATGGGAGGAGGACGTCCATGGCTGTTACAGTTTCATACAGTGCCTTGCGAAAGTATTCGGCCCCCTGGAACTTTTCAAACTTTTGCCACATTTCAGGCTTCAAACAAAAAGATATAACATTTTAAATTTTTGGTGAAGAATCAACAACAAGTGGGTCACAGTTGTGAAGTGGAACAAAATTTATTGGATCATTTAAACTTTTTTTGTAATAATAAAACTGAAAAGTTGGGCGTGCAAAATTATTCGGCCCATTTACTTTCAGTTCAGAAAACTCACTCCAGAAGTTCATTGAGGATCTCTGAATGATCCAATGTTGTCCTAAATGACTGATGAAGATAACTAGAATCCACCTGTGTGTAATCAAGTCTCCGTATAAATGCACCTGTTCTGTGATAGTTTCAGGGTTCTGTTTAAAGCACAGAGAGCATCATGAAGACCAAGGAACACACCAGGCAGGTCCGTGATACTGTTGTGGAGAAGTTTAAAGCCGGATTTGGATACCAATAGATTTCCCAAGCTTTAAACATCCCAAGGAGCACTGTGCAAGCGATCATATTGAAATGGAAGGAGTATCAGACCACTGCAAATCTACCAAGACCTGGCCGTCCCTCTAAACTTTCATCTCAAACAAGGAGAAGACTGATCAGAGATGCAGCCAAGAGGCCCATGATCACTCTGGATGAACTGCAGAGATCTACAGCTGAGATGGGAGAGTCTGTCCATAGGACAACAATCAGTCGAGCACTTCACAAATCTGGTCTTTATGGAAGAGTGGCAAGAAGAAATCCATTTCTCAAAGATATCCATAAAAAGTCTCGTTTACAGTTTGCCACAAGCCACCTGGGAGATACACCAAACGTGGTGAAGGTGCTCTGGTCAGATGAAACCAAAATCCAACTTTTTGGAAACTATGCAAAACGATATGTTTGGCATAAAAGCAACACAGCTCATCACCCTGAACACACCATCCACACTGTCAAACATGGTGGTGGCAGCATCATAGTTTGGGCCTGCTTTTCATCAGCAGGGACAGGGAAGATGGTTAAAATTGATGGGAAGATGGATGGAGCCTAATACAGGACCATTCTGCAACCCCTAATACAATAGGATGAAACAGTTGGATATAGGCGATGAAGGCGTTCTGGAACATAATAGACCCTGTGGAGAACCTTCACCTCTGTTTCAACCAGATTAAATTGCCAACTTCCCTTGCTAATGGATTCACAGTATATATGCCATTTAGGGATAGGCAGTTGTTGCTGGAAGTCCTCCTCCCATCGGCGCATAAACGGCAATTTAGTCTCAGTGGTGGGGGTATTAAGCCAGGAGTTTACCCGGGATATTAATCCCCTTCTATAAAAGGAGTAAAGAATAAAACGTTCCAGAGCAGAATAAGTTGTATCGCTCAGAGTGCCTATTCTAGCCCTCCAAAATGAGAGTATTTGTGATAATCTGAAGTGTTAACTAGAGGGGGGGGAGAATTGTTCCTTAATCTGTGAGGCTGAAAGTAAATAACCCCTTATTAAAAAGTCATGCAATCTAGTGAGAGAATTGGATTTCCAGCAAGAGAAGGCTAGGGAGTTCCCACCAGGTGGGAATGTTGGATTGTGAAGTAAAGGAGTAAGGGGGGAAAGATCGGATTGAAGATTGAATTGAAATCTCACAGTTCTCCAGCGTTGCAATGAATAGAAGGAGAGAAGGGAAAGAGTCTTCACAATAGTGGGGATAAGGTCAGTAGACCAGAAGAGATCCGGTAAGGACTAGGGGGTTAGTAACTCTGTTTCCAATTTGACCCAGCTTGGAATCCTGCTTTGTAAATTAAATAAAAGGAATTGTGGCAATCAGGCAGCTCTGTAATATTGGATAAAGTTAGGGACTGATAGGCCTCCCAGTCTTTTGTGTAGAAACATAGTGGATAGCTTAATCCTAGGCCTTTTGTTGGCCCATATAAACCTGGAAATGGCCTTATGTAGATTTTGAAGAACCTTAATGGGGATTGGAATTGGAAGGGCCCTGAATAGGTATAGCATACGAGGGAGGGTCATCATTTTGACAGTATGGATTCTACCAATCTATGATAGTAAAGGGGTGTCCCATTTAGTAAGATCAGCTTTAATAGAATTAATCATAGGGGGGTAATTGGCCAGGTATAGGCCATCTAGTGAGGGGGTGATGTGCACCCCAAGGTGAGGGAGGGAGTCCCTACGAGTCACAAAGCCAAAGTTTGAGTCCAATTGACAGACGACAGAGGATGGGAGGTTGCAATATATAGCTTCTGATTTAGATGCGTTGATCTGCAGACCAGACACAAAGGAAAAGTCATCTAATAACTTCCATAGATTAGGGATGGATATCAGAGGATTAGAAAGGGTGAGGAGCATGTCATCAGCGAATAGGTTGACTTTGTATTCATGTGAGTGGATTGTAACTCCAGATATATTCGCATAGTCTCTAATTAAATTGGCTATGGGCTCCATTGCTAGGGCAAATAGAGCTGGGGAGAGAGGGCACCCCTGGCGAGTGCCTCTATGGATTGAGATCTCAGAGAAGCTAGTACAGGGAAGTTTAAGCAATGCTTTTGGAGATGAGTAAATGACATGTAGGTCATCAACAAAAGGGCCTCTGAAACCCATTGCTTGTAAAACACTAAACATATAGTCCCAGGACAGGCTATCAAAAGCCTTCTCAATGTCGAGGGAGAGAAGCATTAGGGGGTGTTTGTGGGCATGTGACCAGTGTATAACATTAAGAAGCTTACGTATATTGACCGGAGCCTCCCTACCGGGAATAAATCCCACCTGGTCAGCGTGGATTAGATCAGGGAGTAGTTGATTCAATCTATGGGCTAATATGGCTGTGAATATTTTGGTGTCTACATTTAGCAGGGAGATTGGGCGATAGTTAGCTGGTAATAGATGGTTTTTCTTAGGTTTGGGTATAACAGTTAATAAAACGTCTAAGTATTCGCTGGGAACCTCATTACCCTGTAAAATGTGGTTGCAAAGGGCACAAATATGGGGGGAAAGAATAGAGAGATACTTTTTATAATATAGAGTTGTAAGACCGTCCGGGCCTGGTGCCTTACCCCGGGCTACAACTTGAATGGTAAGATCAACCTCAACAGGTGAGATTGGTCTATTCAAACCGGAAAGGGCCTCAGAGGAGAGGGTGGGGAGCCTCGCCCTAGCCAAAAACCCGGAGATAGTAGTAGATGGAGCCGAGGTTTTCTTTTTGTAGAGAGACTGGAAGAATCTTGTAAAAACCTGATATATTCGGTTGGGGTTAGATGTAGTATGACCCTCCTCAGTCTGAATCTTAAAAACTTGGTTCAGACGTTGTACATCTCTGAGTTTACGTGCCAGAAGCTTATAAGGTTTATTGGCCTATTTGTATAAACCAATCAGAATAAGGTATCTCGCTTCAGGGTCCCTTATGACTTCGGAGACTTGCATAGGAAAGGTGCAATGGAGCAGTGTCACCACTCCTCTGGATTTAGTCGGGAAAGAGACTAAATAATAAGTTGGGTAATGGTGGTGGGGTGAAGTGAGACTCTTGGATACATAAAATATCTGGGGAGTGTTTCGTGTAATCCCTAAAAGCTTTTGTCCGTTTGGACGGGGAGTTAAATCCCCTTACATTACGGGAAATAATGCAACACATCTTGTAAAGGTAGTGGATAAGCACAAAGAAGGTGAACCCAATCCCTTGGTATTAAAATCTGTAAATTAGAGGTCTTTTTAAACCTAGGACATTGTGTTGCAGAGGTCAAACAGGTTATAACATCACAAAAACTGGTAATGAACACGAGTATCAGAATACTCTGCAAAAAAACATTATAAACTAAACTAAGCAATAAGAGCAAAGGCCTGGAGTGAGAGACCTGACAAGCAGACCCTCGTGTCCAGGTATAGGTGGGCAACATGATAGTCCAGGATTCCATTGGACCTAGTAATAGGAATAAAAAAGGGGTAGTAAGTGGTAGAGGAAAGAACAGGTATAGAAACAAAAAGATATCAGGAGAGCAGCTTGCCAGCGACGTCTATTCCAGGCTTGATAGCACTTGGGCGATGGTGAGGTTCATTATGTTATCCATTGGAGTGGACAGGAGAGGTGGGCTGGAGATCTGGAGAGTTGAATCCATGATCGAGCAGGTCTCGATCAGATTATGTACAGTATAGTAGCAGGAATGTATTTGAAAAGTCAGCGAGAAAGGAAATCCCCATCTGATCTCTAGGGAGATCAGGGTTGCATGGTTTAGTTAGAGCTCTATGGATTCTATTCATTCTGAAGAGCGACTCCTCTAGCTGTGGGAGTTGCGTTTTGAACAAAGTGGCCGCCATTTCTGGTAAGTTGGAGATATTCTCCAGGACCCCTCTAATGCGTAGGTTAGCTCTCCTGGAGCGATTTTCAAGGTCCTCCAGTTTGAGCTCCAAGGCTTCTATTTTAGCAGGTTGGTCGCTGCAATGGCGTCGACCATACTGTCAGCTTTGGCCTCTACATCCGCCACCCTCTGCCCCAAATCTTTTATTTGTCTGTTAAATTCCGCTACAGTCTGTGATAGTTCTTCCCGAAATACCTTCTTGATATCAGTGAGGAGATCCTCACTGCCTTTCCAAATCTTCGCTGGGGGAAAGCGCGCCTGAAGAGGAATCCCGCGCTTTCAGTTTTTTAACACTCTCAGATGCCATGTGTGAGGGAATCTCATCGCTGTGAGAGGAGGAGGCATGTGGAGTATTCTGGGGCCATGAGGGTGAAGAACTGTGTGAGGAGCTTTATGGGGTGTAAATCTGTGAGGGAGGGCCAAAATCGACAGAACGTAACTGGGTTGTCAGTAAATTATTACAAGATTTGGGGCCCCACTTTTGATTTTGCACAGGGCCACATTTTGTCTAAAACCAGCCTTGGACGGCAGAGACAGACCAGCAGTAGATTGTGAAAAGCAGCTCCCACAGTTTTTTGTCCACCACCCAGACATAGGTAGCACCTCTATTACTCTCCCCTGTCTCTTGCCAGACCATTTCCAAGCACTTAGCAGAAAGAAATTTGGTATCATGGGACCCGTTATATTTCCTGCCTTTGACAGCCAGCCACCATCTCTTTTGTTTGCAGTGGAGTCATGACCGAAAAACCTGGTCTGCTATGGACTGAAACTGTGTCATCTTTAGCAATCAATCAAGGTTCTGTTTGGGATACCACAACAGTCAGGTTCAAGTATGGAGGCCTTGTGACAAGCACTTCAATCCTTCCGCCCCAACTGCTGTTGAGATGATCTGGGGAGCCACTGCATATGACAGACGATCACCCCTAGTATATATATCAGGGACACTAACAGTTCAGCTACAGATGTGAATGACATCCTGTAGCCATGTGTGTAACCTCTTATGGCAGAGCTTACAACTGGAATTTTCCAGCAAAATAATGCTCATCAATTGCACATCAAGGGTTTCCCAGGAATGTATCTGCCAGAGTACAACATTTTCTTGGCCTGTCCAATTGCCAGATTTATCAGCAATGAAGCATTTATGGAACCAGCTGGGAAGCCGACTTTAGCATCCTGCGAGAGTCCAGGATCTACACGCCCAACGGTGGGATCCGACAACCCCACCATTCATCTGTTTTGAGAAGGCATCATGTCTCCTGTGAGCACCACTGCCTTGAGATTTGAAAATGTATTTGCCAAGAATCTCAAATTTACAAAAGAAGCGTAGCATTAGCACCATAATACTTACTATTACAATAGCAATATTGTGCTTTATTTGGTTTGCAGAGTGCTGTTACATTGTATTTTTTTCCCTTTGTGTATCTAGCCATGGCAGCATTCACCTGCGCATTGGGATGTCTGACTGACCCCGTTTTTCTCTGCAGTTTGTACTGGAGGTGTGGCTGACTCCATTTAGTCTTGCACCCCTGACCAGCCTGTCTGCCCCATAAGCTGATTTTAATTAGTGTAAGCATTAGGGTGCATTCACACGACCGTATAAATGGATTGCGGAACGGGTGCGGACCCATTTCATTCCTCACATTGTAGAACGCACATGGCCGGTATCCGTGTTTTGAGGATCTGCAATTTGCGAACCGCAAAACACTTACGGTCGTGTTAAAGCTGTAGCCTGCTCCCCCTGCACTCACTGGAAGCCTTTTGGCACCAGGAGACGTATAGAGTGGACTCTCATTGCATACATTGGAAGCCATCTGGCACCAGAAGAGGTTTAGAGTGGGTTCAGCATGCCTGTTTGTACCTGCATTCCCTTGATTTAATGGAGGCCATTATGGCACCAAAAATGGTAAAAGGCAGAGTAGACCCAGCATGCATGTGGAACATGCATTCCCTGTATTTTATGGCGGCCAGTATAGTCCTATAACAGGTAGTATTTAGTGTTAGGTTCCCATTTTACAGAGATCGCCTTGACGTGTCAGATGGGCCTAAATAATTTTGTAGAAAATGTATTTGCCAAGAATCTCAAATTTACAAAATAAGCGTAGCATTAGCACCAGAATACTTTCTATTACTATGCCATTATTGTACTTTATTTGGTTTGCTGTTGCATTGTATTTTTTTTTCTTTGTATCCAGATGATAGGTCATCATAAAAAAAATCTCGGAAAGCCCCTTCAACTGAAGTGTACAAGGCAGCAGACAGTCACTGTTCAATGTAATCTTATTGAGTGCGTAGATAATTACAACTCTGTGTAATCCATACTGGTAAGGTAACCAACCAACCAACTAACTAGCTAACTACAGTGTATATTGTAATCCACATGTAAAGAGAGAATTTGTATATCCTCAGGGCATCTTCCTATAACATCTGTGCAATGGTTGTAGTAATCCAGAAAGCTAAAGCAAATAAATCCTTTTGTAATCCACACGGATGAGGCAGATATTGTGTAATGCATACTGGTAAAATAACAAACTAGTTCTATTGTAATCCAGAAAGAAATGGGCAATTGGTATGAACCCAAGACATAGACATCTTCCTTTCAAAGCTGGTAAAGTAAAGCTCCATCTTCCTAGCTAATGTAGGTCATTCCCTAAGAGATGGGTAAGGCATGTGGGGTCATTTATCAAACTGGCGTAAAGTAAAACTGGCTTATTTGCCCATAGCAACTAGAGATGAGGGAAGCGAAGTTGATGAAGTGGAATTCAATCTGAATTTCAGGAAAAATTTAATTTGTACTGAAGTCGAATTTCCTTGCACTTTGTGGTAACGAATCGCATTTTTTCTAAAATGGCTGCTGCACATTTTACAACATGAAAGTAAGCCCGGGAACGAGGAAGCACCCATAATTCCATGTAGACAGCCAATCAGCAGATAGCCAGCCCCTCTGCCATTTTACAGTGAACTTAGTGCAGGGAGAGATGATGCAGGCACTAGGGACAATGATTAGGAAAGACTTTATTCCAAAACAAAAAAAAAAAATTGATAAGTTCAGGGAAAGATTATTCATAGTGTGGGGAAAGGATAGGGAGCATTATCCACACTGTAGGGATAGAGCAAGGACCAATAGGAGAGTGTGAAGCCTGAGTAATAGGAGCTATTCTATTACATCTTGCTGCACTAATTGGGGTTACTAAAAGTGATCTGTAAGTACAGATTTTAGGTTATTTTAAACAGTAATTGCAGTTATCCTAGCATCTGTTATAGGGGTGAATTTGTGGTCTGATACAACCAGTTTTTGGGGTGTGTTTATACCATATATGAAAGTATGTCCATTCATCCTTGCCTTTGGGGTCAATTTGCGGTCTGATACAACTAGTTTTTGGGGTGTGTTTATTTCATACTATATGAAAGTATGTCCATTCATCCTTGCCTTTGGGGTGAATTTTCAGTCTGATGCAACCAGTTTTGGGGTGTGTTTATTTCATATATAAAAATACTTTCATTAATCCTTGCTTTTAGGGTGAATTTGCAGCCTGATACAAACAGTTTTGGGGTGTGTTTATTTTAAATATATGATAGTACATCCATTCATCCTTGCTTTTGGGGTGAATTTGTCATCTGATACAAACAGTTTTGGGGTGTGTTTATTTCATATATATAAGTACTTCCATTGACCGTTTGAAACAACCAGTGATGGGGTGCATTTTGTTGCTATATAACTACTTCCATGCACCCTTGCTTCTGTAATGAAAGTGTGCTCTCATACAAACAGTTTTGGGGTATATTTAGCTTATATATAAGTACTTCCAATTTAAAAAAAAAAACATATTAGAGGTGATCACACCATAAAGGCCGAGAACAGATAACCCGAAAAAGGTTAGCCGCCAAGGCCACTGTTCGCCAAAGCAGAACACTTCTCTAAACACTTTTAGGGTGGTCAAATTCTTTATCACACATAATTTGATGCGTCAATCAGTAGTTGCGGAGTTGGTGTGAAATAGCGGCCTGATACTACACACTTTAGGGTGAGTTCGTACTTCAGTCATTTGATCAGTTATTACTATCATTTTTTCTGAGCCAAAACCAGTAGTGAAGCCTACTCAGAGATAAGGTGTAATGGAGAGATCTGCACCTGTTCTGTGTTTTTGACCCAAACCTGTTTTGATACTACGCATTTTAAGGCGTTCAAATTCTTTTACACTTTGATGCGTCAATCAGTAGTTGTGGAGTTGGTGCGAAATTGCAGCATGCTACTATTGCTTTTTTACCCTGCAACGATGAGAGTCACATGGGAGTTGCTGTTGTAAGCGGTCAGGCACGTGGCTCTGAGACTGGTGTGGGTGACATCAGTGATGTGCAGACAGTGGCGGACAATGATGTGGCCAGTCGCCCTCACCACTCTGTGACTGGGCCACTGTGTTGACTACTTGTTTCAGCATGTAACAGAACAGGTTCTGTAGATCTATGTGGAATCAGCTTGCGACAGTATAAAAGGAGTGTGCTTCTTCTTAACGCAAACATTGACCTGTAAGACTAAGAGTTCACACTTGAGTTATCTGATTGGTGGCAATGAGCAACTAAGCCTGTTCTACTTTACACCAGCTTGATAAATTACTTCAATAGTTTTCAGCTGCCCATTTTACAGGCATGGTGCTGTTAAGGGAGTCCCACCTTCTCCAGCACATCCTACCCCATCATCATCCTTATATTTCTTAAAACTATTTGTTGAAAATTGTTAAATAATTTTTGGGGTGGTAATCAGAAGGTCCAATTAATATAATTTCTACCCAACCTATCATTTCTACTAAACCTGATCAAATAATAATATCTATGTTGCTACTTGCATTACCAAGGGCATCACTAGCATCAGACACCTGGAGCACATGCCATAGATTTTTACATGATGCCCTAGGTGATTGCCACCTTCAACTGTATTTGTATCCTCAAAATACAATGCATTTGAAAATTATGGTGGAACACACAGCAACTGGATCCTTAACTAATTATTAGCTCTTTTAGGACACAGATTGTTTAGCCTGGGCCCTACATGATTCAGGGAGCACACTGAGGATGTAAATGGACAATGATGTCAATGCATTTTTCAGGCTGTGCCCCATCATTGATTGTGCAGACAGAAGAAAGCCTCGCTCGTCTTGGGAATAGGGTTAGGTAATTATAAGCAGTTTTTTTTTCTCGTCAGAGACACTTTATTTTTTTAAACTTTACAATGAATATTTACATACGGGGAATATAATTGAGACACAATTGAGATGAGCAATGCATTGCTGTGCTCAAACCACTGAGTGTAGTACAAATAACAGTAGTCGTTTCTTTTTTAATGTGTAGGAGCAATAAATGTGCTTTTGTAATTCACTTTATTAGGGCATGTTAATTTTTATTAGAAAACTGTATGTAAAATCTCCCCTTAGCAACTCCTCTGACAGTATCTAAGGAAAATCCATCTTCTGCATCTACTGTATGCTGAAGATGCCAGATAACTGTATGATGCAGAGGCTTCTCATCTTCTTTGCCACAGTCTCTGCCTCCCTATGTGTGTATGTAACGTACGTTAAAAGAAATTATTCCTTGCCGTTCTCAGTTTAGCATTGGGAAGCAAGGGAGAAGAGCTGTGATGCAGTGATTAGCACTGACAGTAAAGCCTGTATTAGACTGGCAGATAGTCTACCAGATCATTACTAACGATAACGTTAGCAATGATCTGGCAATGTAATACTGCAGGTCCAATACAACCTTAAGTGTACATAGTGCACCTTCTGTCAGAATGAATTGCTGCTGCCTCTCTCCTCTTCTTATCTTACTATTGCTAACCAGAGACACACTGGGAAGGCAGAGGGAAGCACTGCTTCAAGGGATTCTGCACTGACATTAGATAATCGTTAATAATTAGAGATGAGCGAGCACTAAAATGCTCGGGTGCTCGTTATTCGAGTCGAACTTTTCCCGATGCTCGGGTGCTCGTTTTGAGTAACGAACCCCATTGAAGTCAATGGGAGACTCGAGCATTTTTGCAGGGGACCAATGCTCTGCCTAGGAAAGGCTGGGTGAAAACCTGGAAACCTCAGAAAATGATGGAAACACCACGGAAATGGACAGGAAACAGCAGGGGAAGCATGCATGGATGCCTCTGAGGCTGCCTAATCCCACCATTACCCCAAATTCTCCTGCAACAGCCTGGTGGTTACCCTCATAGCAATTGTGCTCAGCCAGACCAAGAAAGGCGAGGCCCATCACATGTTAGGGAAGCACCCAACTAGGTGCAACGAAGGTCCATCACCGCCTGCAGGTGACACACCACTGCTCATGCTGGCACTGCTGTGCTATCCCCCGCCCCACGACGCAGGCGTAAGCCTGACACAGCATGGTGACAGCATAGTGACACCAACAAGTGACCAAGTTAGATTGAGGTAGCAGTCCAAAGTTGACCCTCCTAAAAAAATGTTTAGGAGTGTCTGTAGTTGACCCTTCTGTAAAATATTTTTTTTTTCTGTTATTAGTTTATGTACAACCCATGGCTGGCATGGTGGGAATATATAGGTTTTGCGTCACAGACGGTCCACTGCACCATTACATTTTCTTCATCATTGCCAATTACTTTTTCACCAACTGTTGTCTGGCAATGATAAAGGGGAAGGTGAATCCACTGCCGAAGAAAAGTGTCATCCTCCTACAATTCTACACTTGTTCTCAATTGAAAAGGGGATGTTCTTGCCATGGCCTTCCTCATAGTGGCTGCTTCTGCGGACGACAGCGGTGGTGTACCTACTGACAGCCTGACCGAACATGATGGCAGACGGGGAGACACTCCCTCATGTAAAATTGTTTTGGAGTATCTGCGGTTGACCCTCCTGTAAAATAGTTTTATCATTTTTTTTTGTTTTTCCTGTTATTAGTTTATGTACAACCCATGGCTGGCATGGTGGGAATATATAGGTTTTGCGTCACAGACGGTCCACTGCACCGTTACATTTTCTTCATCATTGCCAATTACTTTTTCACCAACTGTTGTCTGGCAATGATAAAGGGGAAGGTGAATCCACTGCCGAAGAAAACTGTCATCCTCCTACAATTGTACACTTGTTCTCAATTGAAAAGGGGATGTTCTTGCCGTGGCCTTCCTCATAGTGGCCGCTTCTGCGGATGACAGAGGTGGTGTACCTACTGACAGCCTGACCGAACACGATGGCAGACGGGGAGACACTCCCTCATGTAAAATTGTTTTGGAGTGTCTGTGGTTGACCCTCCTGTAAAATAGTTTTATAATTTTTTTTGTTTTTCTTGTTATTAGTTTATGTACAACCCATGGCTGGCATGGTGGGAATATATAGGGAAGCACCCAACTAGGTGCAACGAAGGTCCATCACCCATGCCCAGCCTGGCACTGCTCTCCTATCCCCAGCCACACGATGCAGGCATAAGCCTGACACAGTATGGCGGTGACACCAACAAGTGACCAAGTTACATGAGGTAGCAGGTGAGCCACCCAAAAATTTAGCCTGACGGAGCATGGCAGTGACAACAGAGTGACCGAGTTAGAATGAGGTAGCAGGACGTGAAGCACGGATGGTAATTCGAAGGTGGAGGAGGAGGGGTTGGAGGAAGTGGCATAGTAATTCCGAGAAACCGTGAATGAGGTAGGCCCCACAATCCTCCAAGTGGGCAGTACATGAGCGGCCCCAGGGTCAGACTCGGTCAGAGTATGTGAAATGCTCAGGGTGGCCGAACGCCGGACTTGACGGCGGACCCATTTCGGGTTATTGATTGTCGAAATGTTGGCTTACATCAAGTTTAGTATCTGTTCTTATCAGTTGCTGTGGCTGTTGGTGGTAAAGTGGTGAGCATAGCTGCTTCCCAAGCAGTTGACCCGGTTTCAATTCTCGTCTATCGCATTATGTGGCCCTGCGGAAAAAGAGAGAGGGTCTGTAGGTGGACCTCCGGAAAAATTGTTTGGAGAGAGGGCCTGTAGGTGGCCCTCCGGAAAAATTGTTTGGAGAGAGGGCCTGTAGGTGGACCTCCGGAACAATTGTTTGGAGAGAGGGCCTGTAGGTGGACATCCGGAAAAATTGTTTGGAGAGAGGACCTGTAGGGGGCCCTCCGGAAAATTGTTTAGAGAGAAGGCCTGTAGGTGGACCTCCAGAAAATTGTTTGAAGAGAGGGCCTGTAGGGGTCCCTCCTGAAAAATTGTGGTAAAAGAGTGCCAGTTGGACCTCTAAAAAACGGCGTTTTTTTGGTCAGCGTTAGGCAAAGACCACGAGGAGGAGGAGGAGTAGAGAAGAGGAATCGGATACATAAGTAATGTAAATCTTTAGCTGCTTTCCCCCGGAGGAGATTTGAATTCCGGTGAAATCCAGGCTTTGTTCATTTTAATAAGCGTCAGCCTGTCATCGCTGTCAGCACCCTCCAAGGCATACCAGAGCTAGTTTAGGCCACGTGTCCAGCTTTGAAACCCAGTAGTTGTATGGAGCAGAGTGATCGGTCTGGACGTTGGTATGGTCAGCTAGGTACTCCCTCACCATCTTTCTGTACAGCTTCCCCCTACTCTGCCTAGACTGGGGACAGGTGACAGTGTCTTGCTGGGGTGACATAAAACTGGCAAAGGCCTTGGAGAGCGTTCCCCTGCCAGTGCTGGAAAAGCTGCCTGCTCGCCTCCTCTCCCCCGCTACTTGGCCCACAGAACCATGCCCTCTGCCGCTAGCTGCGTCAGATGGGAAGGATTGTTTCAGCTTGTGCACCAGGGCCTGTTGATATTGATTCACTCTCATACTCCTTTCATCTGCAGGGATGAGAATGGAAAGGTTCTGCTTGTACCGTGGGTCCAGGAAAGTGAATACCCAGGAATCTGTGTTTGAAAAAATGCTTCTAACGCGAGGGTCACGTGATAGGCAGCCTAACATGAAGTCTGCCATGTGCGCCAGAGTCCCAACACGCAAGAATTCCCTCTCCTCACTGGCCTGACTCTCCATTTCCTCCTCCTCCTCCAAGTCCTCCTCTTCAGCCCATACACGCTCAAGAGTTAAGAAGGACTGAGCACTGGTACCCTCTTCTGTCTCTCCGACATTCTCCTCCTCTTCCTCCTCATCCCCCTCCTCCGATACGCGCTGAGAAACAGACCGGAGGGTGCTCTGGCTATCAAGCGACGTATCTTCCTCCACCGTCTCTTGTGACAAGCGCAAAGCATCCGACTTCATGCTGAGCAGTGAGTTTTTTCAACAGGCAAAGCAGCGGGATGGTGAGGCTGATGATGACGGCATCGCCGCTGACCATCTGTGTTGACTCCTCAAAGTTGCTCAACACCTGGCAGATATCAGACATCCACGTCCACTCCTCATTGTAGACTTGAGGAATCTGAGTGACCTGACTACCAGTTCTGGTGGAAGTTGACATCTGGCAGTCTACAATGGCTCTGCGCTGCTGGTAAACTCTGGATAACATGTTTAATGTCGAATTCCATCTTGTGGGCATGTCGCACAACAGTCGGTGAGCGGGCAGTTGTAGGCGGCGTTGCGCTGCCCTGAGAGTGGCAGCATCTGTGGTCGACTTGCGGAAATGCGCACAGATGCGGCGCACCTTGGTGAGCAAATCAGACAGATTGGGGTATGTCTTGAGGAACCGCTGAACTATTAGATTGAACACGTGGGCCAGGCATGGCACATGTGTCAGTCTGCCGAGTTGCAGAGCCGCCACCAGGTTACGCCCGTTGTCACACACAACCATGCCTGGCTTGAGGTTCAGCGGTGCCAGCCACAGATCGGTCTGCGCCGTGATGCCCTGTAACAGCTCTTAGGCGGTGTGCCTTTTGTCACCTAAGCTCAGCAGTTTGAGCACCGCCTGCTGGCGCTTACCCACGGCACTGCTGCTGTGCCTAGAGCTACCGACTGAAGGCGCCGTGCCCACGGATGGTAATTCGGAGGAGGAGGAGGGGTCGGAGGAGGAGGCATAGTACGTCTGAGAGACCATGACCGAGGTAGGCTCCGCAATCCTCGGTGTGGGCAGTACATGAGCGGCCCCAGGGTTAGTCTTGGTCCCAGCCTCCACCAAGTTAACCCAATGTGCCGTCAGTGAGATATAGTGTCCCTGCCTGGCAGCACTTGTCCACGTGTCCGTGGTTAGGTGGACCTTCTCAGAAACAGCGTTGGTCAGGGCACGGATGATGTTCTGTGACACGTGCTGGTGTAGGGATGGGACGGCACATCAGGAAAAATAGTGGCGGCTGGGGACCGAATACCGAGGGGCAGCCACCGCCATGAGATTGTGAAAGGACTCGGTCTCTACCAGCCTATAGGGCAGCATCTCCAGGCTTAGCAATTTGGAGATGTGGACGTTGAGGACTTGGGCATGTGGGTGGGTGGAACTGTATTTCCTCTTGCGCTCCAGCGTCTGCTGTAAAGACAGCTGAACGCTGCGCTGGGACACATTGGTGGACGCTGTGGAGGATCGTGGAGGCGAAGGTGTGGTTTTAGGGCGGGAGGCACTCGTGCTGGGGTCCTGGGCAGGGGGTTGACTATCAGAGGCAGCGAGTGACATAGGGGAAGGAGTAGTGGTGTGACCCGCAGGAGGTGAATGGCCTTGGTTCCATTGAGTGGGGTGTTTAGCACTCATATGCCTGCGCATGCTGGTGGTCTTTAGGCTAGTAGTGGTGGCACCCCTGCTGATCCTGGTGTGGCACAGGTTGCACACCACAGTCCGTCGGTCATCCTCACTTTCTTTAAAGAACCTCCAGACTTGCGAACATCTAGGCCTCGCCACGGGAGCTTCACTACGTGAAACAGTTGCTGCTGTTGCACCAGCTCTGGCCCTGCTTCTCCCTCTGGCCACACCATTGCCTCTTCCAACGTGTTCTGGTGCAGCACTCGCCTCCGCCTCAGAAGCACTGTCTTCACTCGGCTTATCAACCCAGCTTGGGTCAGTCACCTCGTCATCCTCCGATTCTTCAGTCTGCTCCCCCCTCGGATTTCCTGCCCTGACAACAACTTCACCACTGTCTGACAACCGTGTCTCCTCATCGTCCGACACCTCTTTACAAACTTCTTCCACTAAGTCAACATTGTCATCATCATCATCACCCACAGACTGCGACAGTTGGAAAACTTGGGCATCGGGAACGAGGTCAGCAGCAACCTGAGAAGTGGTTTGTGACTCTGGGAAGGGTCCAGAAAACAGTTCCTCAGAGTATGCTGGATCGCATTCCAAATTTTCCTGGGAGGGGGCAGACTGGGGGGAAGGAGGTTGAGGTGGAGGAGCCAGAGGAGTGCTCCCTTGGGTAACGTGGGTGGACTGCGTGGAAGACTGACTGGTGGACAAATTACTTGAAGCATTGTCCGCAATCCACGACATCAGCTGTTCGCACTGTTGTGGTTTCAACAGTCCTCTACCACGTGTCCCTGTAAGTTGAGACATGAAGCTAGGGAGTGTAGCTCTGCGGCATTCCCCTGCTCCCTCATCAGCAGGTACTGTCTCACCCTGCCCAGGACCACGGCCTCTGCCCCCTGCAGTAATTGAATGCCCACGCCCTCGTCCCTTAGCCCTGGGGTTCAACATTTTCTGTATATGTGTATTATATAAAAAAAAATAAAATAAATGGGCCTGCTGTACTGAAACCCACAAACTTGTTCAATCTGAACAAGAAAATATATAGGTGAATAAGTTAGAGAAAAATTACGTATGTTATTACGTACCGTGCAGTATGGAGCAATTACACTGAAACTATTAGATTAGGCAGACTTGGTCTGCTTAATTTCAACCCAGACAAATGTCGCACAGAGATTTTTGTAATGTAGCTGTATAAGTGAGAGCAAAAGACCTTTTTTACTGACGTGACGTACAGAATGGGTAACCTTGACAGAAATTACGGATTGTGGTGACTGAACAGCTGAACTGTGACACACAGAATGGTTACACACAGCTGTGTGAAATGGATTTGTATCACTGAGATAAAACAACAAAAAAACTATTTTTTTATATATTTTTGTTTTTTATATATTTTTTTTTTAACATGACGTGCAGAAACTATCAGAGAGCAAACTCAGCCCCTGCTGATGGTGGCTATTTTGACTGCAACCCAGACAAATGTCGCACAGAGAATTTTGTAATGTAGCTGTATAAGTGAGAGCAAAAGACCTTTTTCACTGACGTAACGTACAGAATCAGTCACCTGGACAGAAAATACGGATTGTGCTTTGTATATAGGTGGATAAGTTAGAGCAAAATTACGTATGTTATTACGTACCGTGCAGTATGGAGCAATTACACGGAAACTATTAGATTAGGCAGACTTGGTCTGCTTAATTGCAACCCAGACAAATGTCGCACAGAGATTTTTGTAATGTAGATGTATAAGTGAGAGCAAAAGACCTTTTTTACTGACGTGACGTACAGAATGGGTAACCTGGACAGAAAATATGGATTGTGGTGACTAAACAGCTGAACTGTGACACACAGAATGGTTACACACAGCTGTGTGAAATGGATTTGTATCACTGAGATAAAACAACAAAAAAACTATTTTTTTATATATATTTTTTTTAATATTTTTTTTTAATATTTTTTTTTTTAACGTGACGTGCAGAAACTATCAGAGAGCAAACTCAGCCCCTGCTGACGGTGACTATTTTGACTGCAACCCAGACAAATGTTGCACAGAGATTTTTGTAATGTAGCTGTATAAGTGAGAGCAAAAGACCTTTTTCACTGACGTGACGTACAGAATGGGTCACCTGGACAGAAAATACGGATTGTGGTTTGTGGTGAGTGGACAGCTGAACTGTGACACACATAATGGTTCCACACTACTGTATGAAATGGATTTGTATCACTGAGATAAAACAATAACAAAAAAAGTGTTATATATGGCGATAGCTGCACTACCAGTGCCAGCCAGCCCAGCCAGGAGACAAAAAAAAATGTCTTGTAGCCCTTAGAAGGGCTGTTGGGTTCTTTTGAGATTCTGCCTAACAGAGAACGAAATCCAGGCCCTAACACTCTCCCTGAAACGCAGCAGCTCTGTCCCTAACGACATCCAGACAGCATCTGAGCCGAGCACCGCGGGCAGTCACTAGTATATTCCAGGGTCACCTGATCAGGCCAGCCAACCCCTGCTATCGACATGTAAGGGCCCCACGTGATGCTGGGTGTACCGCAGAGTCTCCTGGCTTGTGATTGGCTGAGTTTATAGGCGCCAAAAATGCACAATGCGGAAGATGCCATTTCCTCGAGCATGGCGAGATACTCGTCCGAGCAGTAATACTCGAACGAGCACCAAGCTCGGACATCTCTATTAATAATGTCAGATTATTTTAAATAACATACATTACATTCATATGTACAGTAGGGGCCAGGGCTTGGATAAGGAGGCAGAGACTGCAGTAAAGTCCAGAGGCAGACTGGGAAACCTCTGCATCATAAAGTTATCTGGCACCTTCAGCGTTTAGTAGATTGCTGAAGACTGATTCTCCTTAGCAATGCTAGCTAAAGTAGCTAAAGGTTTGCTAATGAGAGATTTTATATACAGTTTTCTAATTAAAATTGAATATTTTTTTTCTAATAAATTATATTACAGCATCACTTATACTCACTGTCTCTACACATTAAAAAAAAATTAAATGACACATACTGTACACATTTAGTGCAATGGTTTCAAGTCCATATATGCAAGTGAGATCTGCTCAGTGACTTACTATTACTCTGGGCTGTGTGAAAAAAAAAAGAGCAACAATTACTATGAGGAAACATGTTCACATTAAATTGCAAATTACAATGCATTTGGACCATTTCAGACCCTTTGCTACGACATTTGAAATTTAACTATGGGGGCCACCGCTTTCTCTTGATCATGCTCTCACACAAGTCAACAGTGAGACACTCTTAACTATCTGCTGTAGTGCGTGGTGGGATTTTGTTGCCTCTTCGTAGGAAAAAAGAAGGTGCCCCACTAGGAGGGGGCAGTGAAGACAGAGAGGATGTCAATGAAAGGCTTCTCTGGGTCTGCAAGGAGAGGGAGCAGGAGAAATGTTGTGACCCCTGGCTCTAAGGTACAGTGTTAGACTCAGAGATGATCACCACATCATCCTGCTGTCACTGAGAGGAGGAGTGAGCCATCCAGTCCACAATCTCATCCTCTTTGTCCTCCATAATAATGTTGCACTTTCTGAAGCCAACGAGAACTTTGTACTACTACTACTGCTACTTCTTCTGGAGGTATAGCTGGTGCTGCTACTCACTTTCTGGCTATGGGAGGACAAGGTCTGCATCTTTAGTTTTTGAAATTTTCATATTTCAGACATTTTATTATGAGGCCTAATGAAAACTCATGTGTTTCCCAAATGACACAAGCCACACAAATTATGAAATAGTTATAGCAAAATTGCAAGTGTGTTTTCTGTAACACACTGAACACTGCCATTGACAATTTACTTTGGGAATATTGCAGTATTGCCACCGGTAAAATTTCTGCCTACTGTGCTCTTTGCTTTTAAAACACATATTGCAACTGAGAATATCCCCCCACCACCACCAATATAGAAATGCAGGAAAGGCCAGTAAGATTTCTGTCTAGAATTGATTCTTTGCCTATTACTCCATTGTGGAATTATCACTGTTTAATCTTTTTGTAATTCTGATTTAAAGGCTTTTTGGAAAAAGAGTGGGTTTGTTATTAGTATCACAATTATAAAATATTATTTTGTCTCTTTGTCACATTTGAAGATAGACAACAATTATTTGGGCTAACGAATACTTATAGGTTCTTTTATACTCAGTTGTATTATGTGTAAATGTATTTATTAACATGAAGTAAAACATTAGATTTTTGGTTTAGCACTCCCCTTTTTTGAAACATTTAATAAAATTGTTTCTATTAAGGGGGCTATATCCAAGTTATATTATGATTCTACTGAAGTCTCTCCCTCACTTAGGGAGAAATGGTGTAAAGATGGATTTTTTTCTCACTGAGGAAAGTTTGCGTAGGATTTTTGTAGTGCTTGTTAGATATTTACATAATATAATTAGAGATGAGCGAGTAGTGTTCGATCGAGCTGGTATTCGATCGAATACTACGCTATTCGGCATACTCGATTTCAATCGAGTATAACGGCGATGGCGCACTTAGAATTCGTTTCCCCTCCCACCTTCCCTGGCGCTCTTTTTCCACCAATCACCATGCAGGGGGGGTATGACAGGCCCGCGGAGCACGCTGGCAGCGCGAAAACGGCGTCTACATGGATTGGCTGGAAAAACCATGTGACCTCGAATATTAAAAACTCAGCTCTTCCTGCTCGTACGCATATGCTGCGTGAACTTAGTCAGGGCACAGAGGCTGGAGAAGGGAGAGACAGGTTTTAGCTGTTGGACAGGCAGGAGCGGGATTAAAAGCCCTTATCAGGGCTACTATAGTGCAGTACAGTGATAGCTTTACTACAATATACACTTTACA
>ONZH01027682.1:0-45908 GCA_900303285.1 Rhinella marina
TTAGCATACATGAGTGTCCTTATATGTAGACATACAGGTGTGTACATATAGGTTATTTTAATTGATTCCAGTATCTTTGGTTCTCAATCCATTATAATCTATTATATTTTATTATTGTTTTATCTGCAATATATACATTGTACACTGCCTGTGTCTGGAGTGTCTCAACTATCTCTCCATAAAATAACATAGCATTAAAGTACCCAGCTCTGGGGTATTGTAGATGCCTCAATGTGTGTTCTACCTTTATATTGTTGGTTGTATAGTGTACATACAGTTTAGGGTAGTCTGTAAAACGTATTTTATTATTGTTCACAATCTTTTTTAACATGTGAGTTTAGTAGTCAAAAGTTAATACAAGGCACTTACTAATCTATTGTTATTATCCTTATTGCTTCCTATGCTGGCTGGATTAATTTTTCCATCACATTATACACTGCTTGCTTCTATGGTTACAGATAACCCTGCAATCCATCAGTGGTGGCCGTGCTTGCACAATATAGGAAAAAGCGTCAGCCTCTCTGGTAGCCGGGACCATGGGAGTGCACACACAAGTGCATCTCAATAAATTAGAATATCATCAAAAAGTTTTTTTTTTTCAGTAATTCAGTTCAAAAAGTGAAACACATATATTATATACAGTCGTTACATACAGAGTGAACTTTTTCAAGTGTTTATTTCTGTTAATGTTGATTATGGCTTACAGCCAGGGAAAACCCAAAATTCATTATCTCAGAAAATTAGAATAATTAACCCAAAACACCTGCAAAAGCTTCCTAAGCCTTTAAAAAGGTTCTTTAGTCTGGTTCAGTGACACCCTCCACAAGGAGGGTAAGCCACAAAAGGTCATTGCTAAAGAACCTGTCTACTGCTGTTCACATGCTGTTTGATGTGCTGTATCAAAGCATATTAATGGAAAGTTGAGTGGAAGGAAAAGGGTGGTAGAAAAAGGTGCACAAGCAACAGGGAGAACCGCCGTCTTGATAGGATTGTAAAGAAAAGGCCTTTACTAAATGTGGGGAAGATTCACAAGAAGTGGACTGCTGCTGGAGTCAGTGCTTCAAGAGCCACCACACACAAAAGTATCCAGGACATGGGCTACAAGTGTCGCATTCCATGTGTCAAGCCACTCATGACCAATAGACAACACCAGAAGTGTCTTACCTGGGCCAAGGAGAAAAAGAACTGGACTGTTGCTCAGTGGTCAAAGGTGTTGTTCTCAGATGAAAGTAAATTTTCCATTTCATTTGGAAATCAAGGTCCCAGAGTCTGGAGGAAGAGTGGAGAGGCACTCAATCCAAGCTACTTGAGGTCTAGTGTGAAGTTTCCACAATCACTGATGGTTTGGGAAGCCATGTCATCTGCTGGTGTAGGTCCACTGTGTTTTATCAAGACCAAAGTCACTGCAGCCGTCTACTAGGAAATTGTAGAGCACTTCATGCTTCCCTCTGCCGACAAGCTTTTTGGAGATGGAATTTTTATTTTCCAGCAGGACTTGGCATCTGTCCACACTGCCAAAAGTACCAATACCTGGTTTAATAACCACATTATCACTGTGCTTGATTGGCCAGCAAACTTATCTGACCTTAACCTCATAGAGAATCTATGGAGTATTGTCAAGAGGAAGATGAGAGACACCAGACCCAACAATGCAGACGAGCTAAGGCTGCTATCAAAGCAACCTGGGCTTCCATAACACCTCAGCAGTCCACAGGCTGATCGCCTCCATGCCACGCCGCACTGATGCAGTCATTCATGCAAAAGGAGCCCCAACCAAGTATTGAGTGCATTTACTGTACATACTTTTCATTTGACCAACATTTCTGTGTTTAAAAAAAAATTACAGTTGGTCTAATATAATAATCTAATTTTCTGAGATAATGAATTTTGGGTTTTCCTTGGCTGTAAGCCATGATCATTAACATTAATAGAAATAAACACTTGAAAAAGTTCACTCTGTTTGTAATGACTCTATATAATATATATGTTTCACTTTTTGAATTGGATTACTGAAAAAAAAAATGTTGATGATATTCTAATTTATTGAGATGCACTTGTATGCTAGTGCTTTTTCCTATACTGTGCAAGCACGACCACCACTGATGGATTGCAGGGTGGTCTGTAACCATGGAAACAAGCAGTGTATAATGTGATGGAAAAATGAATCCAGCCAGCAAAGGAAGCAATATGGATAATCACTATACATTAGCAAGTGCCTTGTATTAACTTTCACTACATGATAAATGCCACTTACTGAAGTGATACAACCCCTTAAAGCAATCTCTTGATCTTTCCTTCATATCTTCCTATTTCGTGTTTCCTCAGTCTCACATATTACTTTATTTCTATACTACATCTCAAAAACAATTAGTTCTGACAAATATGAATAAATATAAGAAAGCAGGGAAGCTAGTTTCTAGCTAGTTATGATTTTATGCTGCCCTATGCCAGTTAATGTAACCATTGCCTCTGACCCTGCTGAGATCATCAGCCCTGCCCATGGCAGTCATTTTTTCTCAAGATCAACTGAAGGGCAGCAGTGTCAGAGTTCGTACACTCAGGCCCCATTCACACGACCGTATGTTCATTTCCGTATCTTATCCGCATTTTTGCGGATAAAATGCGGAACCATACGGACCCATTCATTTTTCCATAGGAGAAAAAAAATGCGGAATGCACAACGTGTGCATTCCGCATTCGTATATTACAGAAGTTCTCCCGCAAAAAAAATGAAACATGTCCTATACTTGGCCGCAAAACACGTCCATAGCCCTATTAAAAGTCAATGGGTCCGCAAAAATGCGGAACACTACGGAAGACATTGCGTATGTCTTTCGTTCCGTTTTTATACGGACACGGAATCCATACGGTCGTATGAATGGGGCCTCAGTGTGAATTTGGCTGTGTTAACCAGCCGACGCCTAGTCTCTTGCTAACCCTATTCACACTTCTAAGGGCTTGTTCACACATCAGTTATTTGATCAGTTATTTCTATCAGTTATTGTGAGCCAAAACCAGGTGCGGGTCAAAAACACTGAACAGATGCAGATCTTTTCATTATACCTGATCTCTGTGTAGTGTCCACTCCTGGTTTTGGCTCACAATAAGGCTTCATTCACACTACCGTATGTATTCCGTGTCCGTATAAAAACGGAACGGAAGACATACGGAAAGTCTTCCGTAATTTTGCGGACCCATTGACTTTAATGGGGCTACGGACGTGTTTTGCGGCCAAGTATAGGACATGTTTCCTTTTTTTTGCGGAAGAACTTCCGTGATATATGGATGCGGAATGCACACGGTGTGCATTCCGCATTTTTTTTTCTCCTATGGAAAAATGAATGGGTCCGTATGGTTCCGCATCTTATCCGCAAAAATGCGGATAAGATACGGAAATGAACATACGGTAGTGTGAATGAAGCCTAACTGATGGAAATAACTGATCAAATAAATGATATGTGAACAACCCCTAACTCTGCTAGGCAGTCGACGCCTAGTCTCTTTGTACCTTGTTCACACTTTTAGGCTAGGGCTACACGGCAACAGTTGTCGCGCGACACCCGTCGCAGCCAGGATCCCTGAGTAGCGGGGATTCCATAGAGATGAATGGGATCGCCGTGGCAGTCGCAAGAAATCCAACACGGTTGGATTTCTTGCGACTGCCACAGCATCCCATTCATCTCTATGGGATCCCCGCTACTCAGGGATCCTGGGCGCGCCAACTGTCGCCGTGTAGCCCTAGCCTTACTCATCTGCTAGGCAGTCGATGCCCGGCCTCATGTTTTGTCCTGGTCATGTTGGGTTAATTCTCAGGTGTTGATAATCGGGCTTCTGGAGCTTGGTCCATTCAGAGCACAGGGGGTGGGATGTCTGGTTGCATAAATACTCCTCTTTCCCTCCAGTGCATGGCCAGTGTTTGATTGTCCCTTGTGGCTCATCACTAGCGTTTACCCTTGTGCGTGATTCCTGGGTTTAACCTGTGGATTTGTATCTTGGACTGCGTCTTCTGCCTGCTGATTTGATACCTTCTACTCTCCTGTGTTTGACCCTGTATATTGGATTTGCTCTTGGATTGTGATTTTGCCTGTTTATGCTCTCTCGTTGCCAACCTCGGACTGTTAACTACTCTTCTGTGTTACGTGTTTGTTTAGTCTGTCTGTCATTCCAACTCCCCGCTCCCTAGCCAGTACAGGGTTTTGTTGTCCAGTTGTCGCCCTACGATCTAGCGTAGGGGGACAATAGGCAGGGACAGGGGTTGTGGGGAGCTCAGGGTCTGCCATCCTTCCCAAACCCCCAGACTCCCTGACAAGCAGCACATCTTATCCTCCTCACATCTAAACTATTGGCATCCCTGTTACATTCAGCATACCTCCCAAATAACCAAGATCTGATGGAACAGTCCCAGATTTCAGCGGGTGTCCCATAGTTCCAAGACATCTGAGGTATGTCCTGCTCTTAACTGTCTCTGCTCCCCTAGGAGACAGTTGATTGCAATGCTGAAGCAGGGAGCGGTCTGCCCCCTGCTTTACTATTCAACTCAACTACCAGCGCTCCCCAGGAGGCACGATATGGTCACACATCACACCTGCTAGGCTGTGTAGGAGGAGAGTGCAGGCCCGGGAATCAGCTGGTGTCCTTCTCCAACACAGCCTAGCAGGTGTGTTGTGTGACCGTATTGTGCCTGCTGGAGAGCACAGGGTGTGCTCCGATCATCAGGTGAATGCCTAGGTGAGTATATAGTGTTTTTTATTTTATTAACAGTACAGGGGGGCAGTACTGAAAAGAGGGCATAACTACTGTGAAAGCAGCACAATATGGGCACAACTACTGTGAAGAGGGCACATATTTGGATATAACTACTGTGAAGGGGCACATTATGGGCGTAACTATTAAAGGGGCATAATGTGGGCATAACTACTGTGTGGGGCACAAAAGAGGAATAATTACCATTTAGGGTCACTAAGGGGACTGGGTCCAATTGGCTATGTATGAATAGACATATGGCGGAGTTAGAGGCATGGCTTAGTATTTTTTTTTAAATGCACACTGTTGCTATTGTCCATTTTTGCACTTTTCAAAAGTTGGGAGGTATGCATTCAGAACGTTAGTTAACCTTGCCAAATTGTATATTCATGCATGTTCATATGCTGTACCGAATGTATCCTGTATTTCACACTAATGTTGTACTGTAATATTGTACCCCCCTAATCCTGAATTAGACCTCTCATCCAATTAAGCCAGTACTCTCTGCTCTGCACTGATGAGGGGCAATGACCCTGAAACAGCCATCTGCAGATGAGATGCTGGCTTATTTAATATATGAATCAATATCCGAGTCATGTCTCCAGGTCTTATAGAAAAGCTGCCTTACATCAGGTAGCATTCAAAGGCAGAGCTTGTTATGAGCTCATTTGCATTCCTTTCTTTACTGCATATTGCCAGGGGCGCACCGACAGAGGGGGTCCAATGGGTCTGGACCCCCCTAGAACCATTTACAGTATATATATTTTTTTTAATCAGTCCGGGCCGCATCGCCGATCGCCACAAGCAGTGCGGCCCTGGATCTAATTGCGGGTGGTGGTGTCAGCGGGCAGTAGGAGATGTGCGCTTCCGTTATGGAAGCACTCATCTCCATATTCATCTGTATCGCCATCCTTAGGCCCATTTGGGGGGTGGCACTAAGGGGGCATTTCTTACTGGCCCATTTGGGGGAGCACCTGGTGGCACTAAGGGGCATTTCTTACTGGCCCATTGGGTGGGGCACCTGGTGGCATTAAGGGGCATTTCTTACTGGCCCATTTGGGGGACACCTGGTGGCACTACGGGGGCATTCTTACTAGCCCATTTGGGGGGTATCTGGGGGCATTTTTTAACGGCCCATTTTCTGGGGGGGGCACTATGGGGCATTTCTTACTGGCCCATTTTGGAGGGCCCTATGGGGCATTTTTTGCTGGCCTATTTTTGGGGGGCACTATGGGGCATCTGGGGGCATTTCTTACTAGCACATTATGGGGTGGGCACTATGTGGGCATCTGGTGGGATTTCTTACTGGCACATTACGGGGGGCACTATGGCATCTGGTGGCACTAAGGGGCATTTGTTACTGGCACATTATGAGAGGCACTATGGGGAGAGAGTAGCACTATAGGGGCATTATTTACTGTCACAATATGGGAGGCACTATGGGGCATCTGGTAACACTATAGAGGCATTATTTACTGGCACATTATGGAGGGCACTATGCTGGAAAGGAGCACTATGAGCGCATCTGGGGGCACTAAAGGGGAATTTTTTACTGGCACGTCATGGGGCCACTATGGTCGTATCTGGTGGCACTAAGCGGGCATTATTTACTGGCACATTGTGGGGGGCACTATGGGGGCATCTGGTGGCACTAAGAAGGGGCATTTTTTTACTGCCACATTATGGGAGAGAGGAGAACTATTGGGGCATCTGGTGGCACTAAGAAGGGGGATTTGTTACTGGCACAGTATGGGGGGGCACTAAGATGGGGCATTTTATTGGCACATTATGGGGGAGAGGAGCACTATGGGGGCATTTGCTGGGGGCACTAAGAAGGGACATTTTTTTTACTGGCACATTATAGAGGGCACTATGGGGAAGGGGGAGCGGAGCACTATGGGGGCATTTATTGGGGCACTATATAGGGGTATTTTATACTGGCATACATTATGGGGACATTAGCTCAACTGCGGGCACTAAGAGGGGGTATTTCTTGTAATGTTATATTATAAGGAGAATTATTACTACTAGTGAGCTTTACTACTACTGGGAAATTAGTATGCACACTATGGGGGCAATATTACTACTAAGTGTGCTCTGGTAGAGAATTATTTCTATTGGTGGGATTTTGGGAAGCACTATTACTTTGGTGGGTAACCTTGCCCCAATATCAGCTTGGCACAATTATTTTTGGGGGACATTGTTTATACTATTATTGTCCAGGACACCATTTTCTGGGCGCAGTTATATTTTTTTAAAGAGCACCATGTACAAATAATCGTTGAAGGGGCACTATCTGTGTGGCACTAGTATTTTCAGGGGACAGTTTCTGCAGTATAGTATTGAGGAGCACAATATTGGGGGTGGCAGTAAAGGGTGTTCAGAAGATGTGAAGATGATGGAAAAGTGGGAAACTAATGTCTGTTTGTCAATCTCTGTAGAGACGAGAGATGGCTCAAACATTATCATGGCGGCCTGGTCTGAATTGAGAATGAGGAAAGAGAACATCTACATCAAAGGTGACATCATTGGATCTGCGTATATCTCTTAATTTCTTAATATTATAAAAATGAGTGTCTGTCTGTCTGTTCTATATGCGCGACCAAACTACTGGACCGATTTTCACCAAATTCGGCACACAGGTACATCAGGTGCCCGGGAATGTCTCATCTCTCTAGGACATAACATTCCCCAGATATACCCAAAATATAACCTGCATTAGCCAATATTAGCCTGACAGCATTTGTTTTAAACCCCAACTGCCATTCTCTGCACAGACACACACAGGGAGGGCAGGTTTCCATAACAACAGAGCCAGGTAATTAGCAGCCAGCTGAGGATCTCAGGTAACAATCCAGTCATTTCTATTCAATGCTTTAAAGGGGCAGAGCGCTGTGGATGATACTGTTAAAGAGGTATTCCGGTTACCATAAATATAACTTATGTTTTAGACTAATTTTAGACTATGACCATTCAGTAGTAAATCTTCCACTGCTACCCATTGCGTGTCCCCATAAATTACCATGGCATCGACCTGTGATTTACACCACTCTCAAAAGAAGGACTTACAACACCTGCTCCAGGTTTCACTAAGCCACACCCCAACGCTGTCAGGCCACGCCCCCATCCCCCTCCACAGCCAATGGGGATTGAAAAAATTAAGGTAAAAATAAACTTCTGTCAGCTGCAGGGGTGGGAGGGTGAGTTTCTCTCTGCAACAACACACAGAAACATCAGATGAAATAGACTAATATTAGACTACTACCGTTCAGTAGTAATAAAAGATGTTTTCTTCCAGTAAAAGGACTTAAAAGCAACCCCCCCAAGGTCCCGCTAAACCACGCCCCGGTCAGGCCACGCCCTCTCACCGTGGAGCCCCAGTTATGGGTCTACAACACAGTGAAAGCCAGATATCCCATAACTGGGGCTCCACGGTTATTTTGCATATTACTGTTTCCCAGGAAGCTTTGCATTTTGGATTGCTGTGTTGAGACTCTTAAATGAGGCTCCACGGTGTTTTTGTAGCTGGTCTCCCGGTTAGCCAGAATCCTACTCCACACTGATGAGGGGCAATACCCCGAAACAGCTGTCTGTGGATGGATAACTGGCTTAGGTTTTCCCAGTCATATCCTTAAAGCTTGTAAAAGAGCGGGATCTTGACATAGGGGCCACTTAATATGGTGGATTTGGTGATCTCTGTAATGGGGACACCCCTTTGCGTGGTTTTCCTTCCTTTGAGGGATATCTTGAGGGATCTGCTGCACTTACTGTGTGGACTCTCCAGTACCTGCTGTTATATCCTGTCTGATGTGTGAGGCTTCTCTGTGTGATAAACACCTGAGAGTTCACAGCAAGTCAGCAGAACACGTCTTATCTGACCCCAGCACTTCCCTGGAGAACAGAAATTGTTCTGTCCATAAGAAGATCCTGGAGTATTACTGTATTGAGGACTCTGCTTGTATCTGTGTGTCCTGCAGTTTGGCTGGAGAATATCATGGACATCGGGTGGTGATGCTGGATGAGGCCTCTGAGGAGAAGAAGAAACTAAGAAATATATTCCAGAAACTGACCACAAAGAGAGAGGAGACTGAGGAAAGAGTCCAGAACCTAGAGGAGCACAGGAGAAAAGTTCAAGAAAAAGCATCTAGAGAAGCAGAGAGAGTCACTGCCCTGTTTACAGACATCAGGAGAAGGCTGGACGACCTTGAGAAGAGGGTCCTGAGTGAGATCTCCAGGCAGGAAGAGTCACTTTCATTCTCCGCTCTGATCCAGAAGCTGGAAATAAAGAAGGACGTGCTGTCTAGGAGGATGAGACATATTGAGGAGATGTGTAACATGACTGATCCACTGACTGTCTTACAGGAACCAGACACACGTAACTTGTGTGATACTGAGGAGGGAGGTGATGAAGACATAAATAGACGTCTCCATGATGTAGATGATCTGGATGTGGCTGTGATCTCAGAGACATTACACACATTAAGTGACATAATAACAGATATAAGGAGAGGGATCTATATGGAGGGTCCGGGAGACATGTTACTGGATATAAACACGGCTGGTAATTTTATTCTTATATCAGACGACCTGAAAACTGCAACCTGGACACAAAATTATCAGAATCGTCCAGAAACAGCAGAGAGATTCCAGTATAATCAGGTGATGAGCAGCAGGAGATTTTCCTCAGGGCGACATTACTGGGATGTGGAGAGCAGTAGATCAGGGGTATTGAGTGTGGGGATGTGTTATCCCAGCATAGACAGGAGGGGAAATCGGTCACATCTTGGACAGAATAGCAAGTCTTGGAGTTTGAGGGGGTCTAATAATCTGTATGCAGTGACACATGACGGTAAAGATATCCAGTTACCTGACAAGATCTCCAGTAATCGAGTCAGGATATGTCTGGATTATGAGGCCGGGCAGCTTTCTTTTTATGAGCTGTGTGACCCCATCAGACACTTACACACCTTCACTGCCACCTTCACCGAGCCCCTTCATGCTGCATTATTTGTATGGAATGGTTATATAAAGATATCAGGGGGAAGCAGCTACTGGGAGAAACCATCATAACCTATGAAATCTGCTCTGAGTCTGGTGACATCACAGAGAGCGTCATGTAAAGGATGGATAGGATAAATGACCAGGTCAGGTTATGGTTGAGATCTCTTAGTTTTACACCTGATATAAATGTTTTCGATTGCACATATTAACCAATGTATATTCTGTAAGAGTCGCTACACACAGGAATTTGCACTGGAGTTTGCACTTTTACCACAAATAAAAACTCCATAGACATTGCATATAGTTCTTTGCATAATGTATGTGTTTTTTTGTAGTGTTTATTTTTTATTTTTTGTAAATGACTATGTAAGCCAGGTTTTACGCCAACAGAGATATCCATAAAACACTGCAAAGGTTTCCGCATGGTGTTTTTTTCAAAAAACACCATAGAGCCAAAAGACAGCACCTAATTAATATAAATGGCAGGAGCAAAAAATCGTTTGTACAGTATGTCCTGCATTTCACATTTCCCATAGACCTTCAGCTCACATTTGAAGCTGGTGTTTTACCTAAAAAAATACACCTAAAACAGCAGGCGCAAAAAAAAGCTCACAAAAACACAAACGTGCAAAAAAAACTACCGTTTAAACTTATGTATGAACCTTTAAATAAATGATGGGAATCTTCATTATCATATACAGAGGGCTAATGAAAGATTGAATCTATACATTACCTGCTGCTGAGTAGTCCACAGTTTATAATTCTGGTTTATGCTTCTGGCTTTGGCTTCAAAAAGCAGAATAGGGTAATCCAGCCTGAGGCTAGATTCAGAGGACCGTGTACGGTCTGGGAAGCATAGTCCATGTGACCAGACTGACCAGGGTTAATCTGACCAAACCCTCTGCACCATAGTGATGAGTTACAGGCAGGTCGACTATCTCTTGCTCACAGCATCTTTTGTACACAGACCAGTAGCCCCTCAGGCTGGAAATCACAGTGATATAGGGCACTATGATGCAGTGAATTTGGCTCAGACAAATCGTTGTTGGTCTGGGAATATGGCCGTCAATCGGACGGTCTGTCACACACTGTCTGTAACCGGCCTTACGTAGTGACATAGTTGACAAGGTTGAAAAAAGGCATAGGTCCATCAAGTGCAACCTGTAATACTACTATGTTCATCCAGAGGAAGGCAACAAAAAAAAAAAAAAAAAGCCTCATGTGGTGAATGCCAATTGCCCCATATTAATAAAAGATTCCTTCCCTATAGCATACATGGCAATCAGAATAAATCTGTCTATGACAATGGCAAACCTTCTCTTCTGTAGGCATAGAGGACACCCTCTTGTCATGGTTATAAGCCTAGGTGGAACTAGATTAGAAATATCTCCATACTGTCTATTCATACATTTGCTTACTTTTATTGAGTCACTCCTAAAGGTACCTTTTACATGAGGCGATTATTGTGGAAATTATCATTAAATCGAGCGAAACTGCCCGATTATGGAGCAGTGTGAAGGCAAAGAACGATAGAGCGACAACCGACTTCTCGTTGGTTCGATCATTTGTGTGGGCACAAAAATTATCGCTGGACATTAACGAGTTCATACGTGTAAACAGGAATTGTTTACTGAGCACACAATTAACCCCTTCAACCCCAGGCCTGTTTTCACCTTCCTGCCCAGGCCATTTTTTGCTACTCTGACGTGTCACTTTATGTGGTAATAACTTTGGAACGCTTTTACTTATCCAGGCCATTCTGAGATTGTTTTCTTGTCACATATTGTGCTTCACAACAGTAGTAAATTTGTGGCAAAATATTTAATTTTTATTTATTAAAAAATACCAAATGTAGCAAACATTTGGAAAAATTTCCAAATTTCAATTTCTCTACTTTCAAAATACATAATAATACCTTCAAAAATAGTTATTATTTTACATTCCCCATATGTCTACTTTTTGTTGGCATCATTTTATAAATGTCATTTTACTTTTTTTAGGACGTGAGAAAGCTTAGAAGTTTAGAAGCCATTTTTCAAATTTTCAACAAAACCATTTTTTAAGCACCAATTCAGATATAAAGTGATTTTGAGGGGCTTATATAATGGAACCCACCCATAGATGATCCCATTTTAGAAACTACACCCCTCAAATTATTTAAAACTGACGTTACAAACTTTGTTAACCCTTTAGGTGCAACATCAAACACCTAAGTGAGACTATCTCTGTGCGCCACCATACCAATTTCTGTACATGGCTATGGCGTATGCAGGAGCCCTTATTCTGTGTCCGGTACAGTATATGGTACTTGATCCCTTTGTGCACCCTGGAAATCTCGGTCCACTTTTACAGAAGTAATACAGAGCATTCAATTTCTGTCAGGCCCTAGGGTCTGTTCACACAGTAGAGTTTGACAATCCACCTCCAAATTCATCATGGATTCCGTGCTGATTTACGTATACAGCTTTTTTTGGTGCTTTTTTTTTAACCAACAAGTGTTCACTGCACTTTTAGCTCGCAGTTTTGGCACGGACCTGCTCCAAAAACCAAGCTCCAAAGACTGTGCCCATTTATTTCAAGGGGAGATTCAGTGAGGATAGGACATGCTGCTTCTTTTTCCGGCACAGTTGGAATGTCTCCAGGAAAAAAAAGCCAATGCTGTGGCCCATTGAAATGAATGGGAGGCTGCTTGAAGTTGTTTTTTTGGCGCTGATTCCGATGTGAAAAACGTGCCAAATTCAGCACCAAAAACACACACAGTCTTTGATCAGTCATTTCCATCAATGTTTGTGAGCCAAAACCAGGAGTGGAGTCTATGCAGAGACAGGGTATAATGGAAAGATCTGCTCCTTGTCTGGTTTTGGGTTCACAATTGCTGATGGAAATCAATGACCAAAACATTGAGATATCAATTAGGGCTCATGCACACGACCATATCTGTTTTGTGGTCAGCAAAACACAGATCCTGTTGGCTGTGTGCATGCTATCATTTAAAAAAAAAAATTCTGTAGAAATGTCCTATCCTATCCAGACAGGACATATTCTATCTTTTTTGCGGGGCTAGAGAGCAGACGTACAGATGCGGACATGACAAGGCATCTTTTGTGGCATTGAAATTAACGGATATGTAAGCAATGAGCTAATCACAGCTTCAAATTCCCTAAAGGATCAATAAAGGGAATTTTAAGAATGATGGAGATAGGAAGTTGGGAATTTAAAATGATGACTATATTCCAGTCATTAAGTGATGGACTGGATCTCACCCCTGGTTTTATGACCCACTATCTACACAAAATTCACACCTCCCTCAGCTTGCAATATTTTGTTTTTTCTTGTTAGCCTATAAAGGTATCACTACCTTAATACTTTTGTAATTATGAAAGCAAAAGTATTCCACGACACCTGTTGTACCAGAAGATGGACAAAGCCTAAATCATGGCAAGAAGTGCTGAAAATACAGAAGATTTATCACAACCAGGCGAATCGAGCTCTAGATCATAGATCCAAAGTCGAGAAGTCGATTCATTCAAACACTTAATTTTTAATGCTATTAATGCTAGTATTAAAATGTATTGGCTTAGTGGAGCCAACGTTCATATCTCCCAAAGTCTTCGGTGAATTATTCCGGTGTTCCTATCTGCATCTTTAAAAACATTTTAAAATAAGAATCTGAAGTGGGTTTTGGTACCGAGGTACCAGCCAGTACCAAAGCCCGCTTCAGATTCCCATTTAAAAAGTTTTTAAAGATGCAGATAGGAACACCGGAATAATTCACCGAAGACTTTGGGAGATACGAACTTTGGCTCCATAGAGCAAATACATTTAAATCATGTACTGAAACAGCATTAAAAACTAAGGGTCTGAACGAATCAACTTCGGATCTAATGATCCGAAGCTCGATTTGCTCAAGCCTAATTACAACTGATTAGTGCAGCGATCCATGCAACTGCCAGGATGGACAGACAGACTGCAACCACCAACCCAGTACAGTATGTTGGGAATGTTGGAAACATATGGATAAAATTTAACGAGGCATGGGATTCGGTCAGTTCCCTCAGGTTCTCCAGCTGGAGATGAGCTCTTCCATGCCATAATTTAGCTCCTAGCTCCTTAGGCTTTTCAAAAGTTGGGTGGTATGTTTGTGTAGTTTATATGTGGTGTATTTATGTATGTGCACCATGTATATGGTGTAATTATGTGTGTTGCATATATGTGATGTATTTGTAAACATGTGACATGACACCACATGTCCACCGTTAAGTAGGGAACCTGTTGTTAAAAATTTGATTCCCACCCCTGCATTTAACGTGTACCTGAACTTTCATATACTTTGCTTTACAACTATTCCAAGTGCCCTAGAAATCATTTCTGTAAACATGTCATTCGTTAATCAATTTTACCTTCATCTTGCAAAAATAGGCCCCTGAAGTTCCAGCCAGTCTAAAGCATTTTTTCCCTTCAGTGAACACTTTTCAATGCTGCCATGTATGTAGCATATGGATTCCAGTCTTAGAGTATGAAGTGGAGGCACCAGTTAAATGCACAGTTTGTAGAGAAATAGACGCCATTATCAGCTCAGTACTGGCATGAGCATACAGCGCAGCTCCTGCCTGTGCCCCGCTATGCTGCACTAAAGCCCCAGCACATCGGTGCAGTAGAATTAGTAATTCTCCTGCTCCCGAAACTGGTGAGAGCATACAGCGCTGATCCTGCCTGTTACGCCCCACTAAAAGTCCAAAATCGCACGTCAGTGGAGAAGACTTTTCCTACACCCATGTTCTACGCAGAACTTTTAGTGGAGCTTATACCTCTACATCACTGCTGCAGCCTCTTCACAGGTGGATGACTGGGGCTCTGCTTCTGGAAACAGTGCGGTAGAAATAGGGGAGTATAGGCTGATTATTTCATGACATTTGGTACCTTTTATGAAGTTTTTAACTCTGACAAAGCCTTTATTTAATGCATGATAGTGGAGTGAAGCCAAGATCCAGCTAAGATTGCCTCTGACCTTGCTGACATCATCAGCCCAGCCCATGGCAGCTGTTTTTTCTCAAAGATCAACTAAAGGATAGCAGCACATCTTATCACCCTCACATCCAAACTATTGGCATTCCTGTTACATTCAGCATACCTCCGAAATTACCCATATCTGGCGGGATAGTCCAGGGTTTCAGCGGCAGTCCCGTGATCACAAGAGGGCTAAGGTATGTCCTGCTCTCAACTGTCTCTTTGTCCTTAGGATGAAGAGATGGTTGATTGCAATGATGAAGCAGGGAGCCGTTTGCCCCCTGCTTCACTATTCAACTTAACTGCCAGCGTCCTGTACCAGGCACAATACAGTCACACATCGCGCTTGCTACGCTGTGTAGGAGGAGAATGCAGGCCCGAGAATCAGCCAATGTGCTTCTCCTATACAGCCTAGCAGGTATGTTGTGTGACCGTATCATGGCTGCTGGAGAGCTCAGTATGTGCTCCAATCATTGGGTGAATGCTTAGGTGAGTATTTGGTGTTTTTTTTTTAAATTTTATTAACAGTACAATGAGGCATTACTGAAAGTGGGGAATAACTACTGTGAAAGTGGCACAATGTGGGCATCACTACCGTCAAGGGAGCACAATGTGAGCACCACTACCGTGAAGGGAGCACTATGTGGGCATAACTACTGTGTGGAGCACAATGTGGGCATAACTACTGTGTGGAGCACAAAAGGATAATAATTACCATGTAGGGCCACTAAGGGGACTGGGCCAGATTGGATGTGTATAAATTGGGCGGAATCAGAGATGTGGCGTAACATTAAAAAAATTTGTACCCTGCTGCTATTGTCCATCATTGTGCTTTTCAAACGTTGGGAAGTATGATTCAGAACTTTAGCATTGCAGGACTGTATATTCATGTCTTATACTAAACATATCCTGTATTTTATGCTCATGTTGTACTGTAATATGTCACTGCATATTGCCATGTGCTCATTCACTACAGTTCATTCCTTTATTTCTATTTCTCAAGCCCCATTCTAACTTACAGTGGAATCCTGAAGTTTTCTTGAGTTTACTCGGAAGGGCTGTATGAGTGAAAGGACACACCTGCAATATCAGTCCCGGACTTTAGCCAGACTTTTCCTCCCCCGAGCCTTAGTCATAACTCCGGATGTTATCTGAGTGAATGCATGTGAGAAAGTAGCAGTAAATGTTCCAGATAATGTGAGTAGGCATGTTGAAAACACTTTCACCATGTGACTTGCGTGTTGATGGGCCTGTCATGTGACTGGCCGTAAACCGGAAGCAACGATACACACACCGGAAGAACGAGACAACATGGCAACTTGGAAGGATGAGGAGATCCGCGAACTACTTGCAGTAAGAGCTGATGCAGAAATAGTGAAACAGATCAAAGAAACTGCTAGAGATTCAGTAGTTTATAACCAAATCACCAGTTTACTCCCCGATCGTGGAGTCATTAAAACCAAAGCACAAGTCAATAGCAAACTGAAGACACTGAAAAAGCAGTACCATCAAATTGTTGATCACAATGGCCGTAGCGGAAATGACCGCCAAACCTGGTGTTACTTTGTGAGGCTACACAGGGTTCAAGTGCTTCAACAAATCCAGTGGCATTGGTTGAGAGCATGGAAACATCCTCGACTTCTGCAAGCTCAGAGACGCAGGAATTGGATATTGAAGTGCAATCCCCGCGCCCAGAATCCAATATTTCGGCAAACGAAGGTGGTGCAAGTACAGGTAAAAAACATTATTTGCCAATGATAAAAAAATAGTGCACAATGGTAAACAAGTTCCCTTGTAACACAAACTATAACAGAACACATATAGTCTCACTTAACCATCACCTTTATTTTCAGACACAACAATATGCATAAAGTACATAGTTCTGTAACATGCTATGTGCACATTTTACAATTCTAGAACAGTAAAATACTAAATTATAAACTAAAAATTCTTAAAAGCGATATTACACATGAATTGACTTTTGACCTCCACAAAATGGTTTTTACAATAGTTAACCTCAGGCATGTGCTGTAATTGATTTTTTTCCCTTTTTTGTATGTGCCCCTTTTTGTGATAAAAGTATATTTAACCTAACTACCCCCTAGGAGCCACAGGCTTGTGGTCACTGAAAGCTCTGTTCACGCTTCTCTATTATTGCCAGTATCATGTGTGTGTATATCTAAATCATGTGGTTTATATTGAGTAGCCTGATATCCCAACCCTGCTACAGTCACCTTTTATTTATATTAAATAATACTTTATTATATTGCAGAGTCCTGTAGAACTTCTACACCTACTCGAAGGAGGAAGAAGCCAAATCGTTCAGAAAGGATGTCTGTGGAAATGAGGCACTTATTTGTGGAGATGGACAAGGACTTTCAAGAGAGAGAATGAGTTCGGCAGCAGGAACAGCGGGAATATGAGGAGCGTATGAGAAGGGACACTGTAGGTAAAAAAATATTATCTATTCCTGTTCAACCTCTAAATATAGGATTTAAAGGGGTTGTCATGTATTGTAATATACACTTATCCTTAGGACAGGTCATAAAGATAAAGATCAATGTGGGTCAAACAACCGGCACCAACAACGACCAGCCTTAAGAGTAGACCGATCACACAGAGTACATTTGCTGTCTTCCATCTTTCTTCTTGATCACTATTACTATCAATAGCAAATCAGCTGTGATAGAAGCGAGAGGGAAAAGAGGATATGCACTATGCTTGATACGTCTCGTCAAAAGGCTGATTGGTGTGAGGTGCTGGTAGTTGGACACCTGGTGATATGATATTGATGACTTGTCCTTAGGATAGGTTATAAATAGAGATGAGCGAGCACTAAAATGCTCGGGTGCTCGTTATTCGAGTTGAACTTTTCCCGATGCTCGGGTGCTCGTTTCGAATAACGAACCCCATTGAAGTCAATGGGAGACTCGATAATTTTTGCAGGGACCAATGCTCTGCCTAGGGAAGGCTGGGTGAAAACCTGGAAACCTCAGAAAATGATGGAAACACTAGCGGCGTCAGATGGGAAGAATTGTTTTAGCTTGTGCACCAGGGCCTGTTGATATTTATTCACTCTCATACTCCTTTCCTCTGCAGGGATGAGAGTGGAAAGGTTCTGCTTGTACCGTGGGTCCAGGAGAGTGAACACCCAGTAATCGGTGTTTGAAAAAATGCTTCTAACACGAGGGTCACGGGATAGGCAGCCTAACATGAAGTCTGCCATGTGCGCCAGAGTCCCAACACGCAAGAATTCCCTCTCCTCACTGGCCTGACTCTCCATTTTCTCCTCCTCCTCCTCTTCTTCAGCCCATACACGCTCAAGAGTTAAGAAGGACTGAGCACTGGTACCCTCTTCTGTCTCGCCGACATTCTCCTCCTCTTCCTCCTCATCCTCCTCCGATACGCGCTGAGAAACAGACCGGAGGGTGCTCTGGCTATCAAGCGATGTATATTCCTCCACGTCTCTTGTGACAAGCGCAAAGCATCCGACTTCATGCTGAGCAGTACGTTTTTCAACAGGCAAAGCAGCGGGATGGTGAGGCTGATAATGGCGGCATCGCCGCTGACCATCTGTGTTGACTCCTCAAAGTTGGTCAACACCTGGCAGATATCAGACATCCACGTCTACTCCTCATTGTAGACTTGAGGAATCTGAGTGACCTGACTACCAGTTCTGGTGGAAGTTGACATCTGGCAGTCTACAATCGCTCTGTGCTGCTGGTAAACTCTGGATAACATGTTTAATGTCGAATTCCATCTTGTGGGCACGTCGCACAACAGTCGGTGAGAGGACAGTTGTAGGCGGCGCTGCGCTGCCCTGAGAGTGGCAGCATCTGTGGTCGACTTGCGGAAATGCGCACAAATGCGGCGCACCTTGGTGAGCAAATCAGACAGATTGGGGTATGTCTTGAGGAACCGCAGAACTATTAGATTGAACACGTGGGCCAGGCATGGCACATGTTTCAGTCTGCCGAGTTGCAGAGCCGCCACCAGGTTACGTCCGTTGTCACACACAACCATGCCTGGCTTGAGGTTCAGCGGTGCCAGCCACAGATCGGTCTGCGCCGTGATGCCCTGTAACAGCTCTTGGGCAGTGTGCCTTTTGTCACCTAAGCTCAGCAGTTTGAGCACCGCCTGCTGGCGCTTACCCACGGCACTGCTGCTGCGCCTTGAGCTACCGACTGAAGGCGCCGTGCCCACGGATGGTAATTCGGAGGAGGAGGTGGAGGAGGGGTCGGAGGAGGAGGCATAGTACGTCTGAGAGACCGTGACCGAGGTAGGCCCCGCAATCCTCGGTGTGGGCAGTACATGAGCGGCCCCAGGGTCAGTCTCGGTCCCAGCCTCCACCAAGTCAACCCAATGTGCCGTCAGTGAGATATAGTGTCCCTGCCCGGCAGCACCTTTCTACGTGTCCGTGGTTAGGTGGACCTTCTCAGAAACAACGTTGGTCAGGGCACGGATGATGTTCTGTGACACCTGCTGGTGTAGGGATGGGACGGCACATCGGGAAAAATAGTGGCGGCTGGGGACCGAATACCGAGGGGCAGCCACCGCCATGAGGTTGCGAAAGGCCTTGGTCTCTACCAGTCTATAGGGCAGCATCTCCAGGCTCAGCAATTTGGAGATGTGGACGTTGAGGGCTTGGGCATGTGGGGTGGAACTGTATTTCCTCTTGCGCTCCAGCGTCTGCTGTAAAGACAGCTGAACGCTGCGCTGGGACACATTGGTGGACGCTGTGGAGGATCGTGGAGGCGAAGGTGTGGTTTTCCGGCGGGAGGCGCTCGTGCCGGGGTCCTGGGCAGGGGGTTGACTAGCAGAGGCAGCGAGTGACACAGGGGAAGGAGCAGTGGTGGACCCGCAGGAGGTGGTGAACGGCCTTGGTTCCATTGAGTGGGGTGTTTAGCACTCATATGCCTGCGCATGCTGGTGGTGGTTAGGCTAGTAGTGGTGGCACCCCTGCTGATCCTGGTGTGGCACAGGTTGCACACCACAGTCCGTCGGTTATCCTCACTTTCTTTAAAGAACCTCCAGACTTGCGAACATCTAGGCCTCGCCACGGGAGCTTCACTACATGAAACAGTTGCTGTTGATGCACCAGCTCTGGCCCTGCTTCTCCCTCTGGCCACACCACTGCCTCTTCCAACCTGTTCTGGTGCAGCACCCGCCTCCGCCTCAGAAGCACTGTCTTCACTCGGCTTATCAACCCAGCTTGCTCCCCCCTCGGACTTCCTGCCCTGACAACAACTTCACCACTGTCTGACAACCATGTCTCCTCATCGTCCGACACCTCGTCTTCTCCTCATCGTCCTCTTTACAAACTTCTTCCACTAAGTCAACATTGTCATCATCATCATCACCCACAGACTGCGACAGTTGGAAAACTTGGGCATCGGGAACGAGGTCAGCAGCAACCTGAGAAGTGGTTTGTGACTCTGGGAAGGGTCCAGAAAACAGTTCCTCAGAGTATGCCGGATCGTATTCCAAATTTTCCTGGGAGGGGGAAGACTGGGGAAGGAGGTTGAGGTGGAGGAGCCAGAGGAGTGCTCCCTTGGGTAACGTGGGTGGACTGCGTGGAAGACTGACTGGTGGACAAATTACTTGAAGCATTGTCCACAATCCACGACATCAGCTGTTCACACTGTTGTGGTTTCAACAGTCCTCTACCACGTGTCCATGTAAGTTGAGACATGAAGCTAGGGAGTGTAGCTCTGCGGCGTTCCCCTGCTCCCTCATCAGCAGGAACTGTCTCACCCTGCCCAGGACCACGGCCTCTGCCCCCTGCAGTGATTGAATGCCCACGCCCACGCCCTCATCCCTTAGCCCTGGGGTTCAACATTTTCTGTATATAAGTGTATTATATAAAAAAAAATAAAATAAATGGGCCTGCTGTACTGAAACCCACAAACTTGTTCAATCTGAACAAGAAAATATATAGGTGGATAAGTTAGAGCAAAATTACGTATGTTATTACGTACCGTGCAGTATGGAGCAATTACACGGAAACTATTAGATTAGGCAGACTTGGTCTGCTAAGTTGCAACCCAGACAAATGTTGCACAGAGATTTTTGTAATGTAGCTGTATAAGTGAGAGCAAAAGACCTTTTTTACTGACGTGACGTACAGAATGGGTCACCTGGACAGAAAATACGGATTGTGCTTTGTATATAGGTTTATAAGTTAGAGCAAAATTACGTATGTTATTACGTACCATGCAGTATGGAGCAATTACACGGAAACTATTAGATTAGGCAGACTTGGTCTGCTAAGTTGCAACCCAGACAAATGTTGCACAGAGATTTTTGTAATGTAGCTGTATAAGTGAGAGCAAAAGACCTTTTTTTACTGACGTGACGTACAGAATGGGTCACCTGGACAGAAAATACGGATTGTGGTGACTGAACAGCTGAACTGTGACACACAGAATGGTTCCACACAGCTGTGTGAAATGGATTTGTATCACTGAGATAAAACAACAAAAAAACTATTTTTTTATATATATATTTTTTTATATATATTTTTTATATATATATTTTTTAAACGTGACGTGCAGAAACTATCAGAGAGCAAACTCAGCCCCTGCTGATGGTGGCTATTTTGACTGCAACCCAGACAAATGTCGCACAGAGATTTTTGTAATGTAGCTGTATAAGTGAGAGCAAAAGACCTTTTTCACTGACGTGACGTACAGAATGGGTCACCTAGACAGAAAATGCGGATTGTGGTTTGTGATGAGTGGACAGCTGAACTGTGACACACAGAATGGTTCCACACAGCTGTATGAAATGGATTTGTATCACTGAGATAAAACAATAACAAAAAAAAGTGTTATATATGTCGATAGCTGCACTACTAGTGCCAGCCAGGAGACAAAAAAAAATGTCTTGTAGCCCTTAGAAGGGCTGTTGGGTTCTTTGTGGGTGATTCCTGCCTAACCAACAACTAAATTCAGGCCCTAACACTCTCCCTGAAACGCAGCAGCTCTGTCCCTAACGACATCCAGACAGCATCTGAGCCGAGCACCGCGGGCAGTCACTAGTATATTCCAGGGTCACCTGATCAGGCCAGCCAACCCCTGCTATTGACATGTAAGGGCCCCACGTGATGCTGGGTGTACCGCAGAGTCTCCTGGCTTGTGATTGGCTGAGTTTATAGGCGCCAAAAATGACAATGCGGAAGATGCCATTTCCTCGAGCATGGCGAGATACTCGTCCGAGCAGCGAGCACTTACGAGTACCGTAATACTCGAACGAGCACCAAGCTCGGACGAGCATGCTCGCTCATCTCTAGTTATAAATATTAAAGTACATAACAACACCTTTTGCACTACTGTCCTACATAAAGTTTACATGTAAAGAAGAGACATGCACTAAAATGTACTGTTGAATTGTGTTACACAGTTGTCACATTGTTTCAAGATTGCTATGTGTTTGAAGATGGATCTTCTACTCTCTACTGAGAACTATAATAGTCAGTTATTGTATTTGGGCAATAATTTTCAGAACACAAGTCCCATAAGGGTTTGTGCAATAAGGCAATGTGTTTGATTTTTTAAGGGAACCTGTCATCAACTTTATGTTGACCTCATCGAGGTCAGTATAATATAGTGACAGAAATGCTGATTTCACCAGTGTGTCACAGATAAGATAAAAGTAAGTGGCTGCTGTGAACCAGCATCTAAATCATTGTAGAACATACCTTGAAAAGATTCACATTTACCAGAGAAGAGTCATTTGTTCATAATCTCCTGCTCTCCACGCCCATCTGCTAATGATTGGCAGTTCTCTCCTATAAAGGGAGACAACTTGTTAGAAGACTGTCAATCATCAGCAGGTGGGCGGGGAGAGCAGGAATTCATGACTCTTCTTAGGTGGCTGTGACTCTTTTCCTGGCCTAGTCTACAATGACTGTGCAATTATATCTTGGCACCCACTTACTTTTAAATTATAAATGACAAACCGCTGAAATCAACTCACCTGTCTTTACCTTTTTTCTGCTGTTACTATGGACATCATAAAGGTGATGTTAGGTTCCCTTTAAGCATGTTAATAGGTAACGTGCAGTAAAAGGCATTTTGTAAACATTACATTTTACCCAGTTTTGCAATGTATCAAACTTTGGGAGCACTAAGTTTACCTATTTTATTTTATTATTATTATTAGAGTAAAAAAAAACGGATAGTAGAACTAAATGCCCACTTATGTTAGTGTGGAAGTGTGACTTCATGAAATTGCATATGTCTTGGAATTACATTTAATACAAGGCTCTTGTTAGTATTTTTGGGTCACTATTTTTTGTTTCCTTTACCAGGACTTATTTTTCAAGGTCAGCACACAGCAATACAGTTAATGTAGCCGTGCTAAAAGATTTATGCCATTAGAAAAAGAAACAAGGAAAATCAAAATACATGAGGAAGAGCCTTATAGTAAATTAATAAACAAGAATAATACAATTAGGTAAAGTCAAATAAAACATAACAAGGACCTGTTTACACAGATTGTTTGGTTACGTTATATTTTCACGCTATGCAACTGCAGCAGTCTTATTATACAGAGCACAGATAACAGTTTTGCAGACATTGGTTTTAGGTTTAATTTTTCCAAAACTAGTTAATTGAATGGAATAAATGTAAATGGAATTGCCATTATACATGAAAATATACATGTTTGTTAATAGCAATTATACATGTTTCACCTGAAAGTCACACTTTGAGAGAAAAATTCTCAATTTTTGGTCCAGCTTAAAGGGGTTGTGTCACTTCAGTATGTTGCATTTATCATGTAAAGAAAGTTAATATAAGGCACTTACTAATGTATTGTAATTGTCCATATTGCCTCCTTTGCTGGATTCATTTTTCCATCACACTATACACTGCTTGTTTCCATGGTTATGACCACCCTGCAATCCATCAGTGGTGGTCATGCTTGCACACTATAGGAAGAAGCATCAGCCTCACTGGTGGACCACGGGAGCACACATAGGCTAGCGCTTTTTCCTGTATTATGCAAGCATGACCACCACTGTTGGATTCCAGGGTGGCTGTAACTATGGAAACGAGCAGTATATAATGTGATGGTAAAATGAATCCAGCAAAGGAGGCAAAATGGATAATAACAATACATTAGTAAGTGCCTTGTATTAACTTTCTCTATATGATAAGTGCCACTTATTAAAGGGGTTGTTAGTATTCTGGAAAATGACAAGTGACACAAAGGCCCTTTCAATAATCACTCATGAACAAAGGAACCCCACTCAAAAACGGAACGTAACTCTGCTACCGTATCCTATGCCTTAAATCTGCTGCTTGCAAGAGTGTCAAGCCCCGTTCCGGACAACAGAAACACTGAGAATTAACATGATTGTTATTGCTATGTGCCTCCTTGTGACAGTTTTTTTTAAAAATCAGAGTGAAATAAATTTTGCACTGTGAATTTGTAGAAAATATATTACAGCAAGGCGTGGCGCATTATCAATCATGTTAATACTATGTGTATCGGCTGTCCGTAAGGGGGCTTGACACTCCTTCAGTCTCCAGATTCCACGCACAGGATTCGCTCATTTGAAAGAGCCATTAAGGTGAGAATATCCTGTGAAATAATCATCAACCAACTGAACTGCAGACCAGCTGGTCCTGTTTGACTCAAATGCATCAAGGGACTACAGAATAGCTGGAGTGTAGGGTAATGAATGTTAACTGTACGGATAGTACATTTATGGCAATAAATAAAGATGAATCATTATAATGGCAAAACCCCTTTACATAAAAAAAAAAAAAAATGTAATGGTCACGTGTCTGTTACTAAATTATTGTTTTTGGTTTACAAATGCAAGAGTGCATGTGGATTCTTACTCTGAAAAACATTATGTACAAAAGTGAATTTTCAAAAAATGAGTACAAAGAAGGAAATAAAAAACCTTGTACAAATCACACTAGAATGCTCATCATTGCCTCTCGAATTCTTTGTATGCTACCTGCCTGTGATGGAACATCTGTAGAATGAAAAACCTCTGTTTCAGGCTGCTGTGGGATATCTGCTATAGCTATAATATTCCACTCTGGCAAATAGTCCTCCCTGTCAATCTCACAAATATTATGTAGTATGCAGCAAGCTGCAACAACATCTGGCATAATAGATATATGAACATCATTGCGCTTTAGAAGACATCTCCATCGCCTTTTAAAACGTCCAAATGCATCTTCTATTACCATACGAGCAGAGCTCAAACGGTAATTACAGTGGGGGGAAAAAGTATTTAGTCAGCCACCAATTGTGCAAGTTCTCCCACTTAAAAAGATGAGAGAGGCCTGTAATTGACATCATAGGTAGACCTCAACTATGAGAGACAAAATGAGAAAACAAATCCAGAAAATCACATCTGAGAACTACACGGGGGGACCTAGTGAATGACCTGCAGAAAGTTGGGACCAACGTAACAAAGGCTACCGTCAGTAACACACTATGCTGCCAGGGACTCAGATTCCGCGGTGCCAGATGTGTCCCCCTTCTTAAGCCAGTACATATCTGGGCCCGTCTGAAGTTTGCTAGAGAGCATTTGGATGCTCCAGAAGAGTATTGGGAGAATGTCATATGGTCAGATGAAACCAAAGTAGAACTGTTTGGTAGAAACACAACTCGTCGTGTTTGGAGGAGAGTCAATGCTGAGTTGTATCCAAAGAACACCATACCTACTGTGAACCATGGGTGTGGCAACATCATGCTTTGGGGCTGTTTCTCTGCAAAGGGTCCAGGATGACTGATCCATGTACATGAAAGAATGAATGGGGCCATGTATCCTGAGATTTTGAGTGCAAACCTCCTTCCATCAGCAAGGGCATTGAAGATGAAATGTGGCTGGGTCTTTCAGCATAACAATGATCCCAAGCACACCACCAGGGCAACGAAGGAGTGGCTTTGTAAGAAGCATTTCAAGGTCCTGCAGTGGTCTCCAGATCTCAACCCCATAGAAAACCTTTGGAGGGAGTTGAAAGTCTGTGTTGCCCAGCGACAGTCCCAAAACATCACTGCTCTAGAGGAGATCTGCATGGAGGAATGGGCTAACATACCAGCAACAGTGTGTGCCAACCTTATATAACAAAGTATTGAGATGAATTTTTGTTATTGACCAAATACTTATTTTCCACCGTAAATTTGCAAATAAATTCTTTAAAAATCAGACAATGTGATTTTCTGAATTTGTTTTCTCATTTTGTCTCTCATATGTGAGGTCTACCTATGATGTCAATTACAGGCCTCTCTCATCTTTTTAAGTGGGAGAACTTGCACAATTGGTGGCTGACTAAATCCTTTTTTTCCCCACTATAAATGTTTTCTATTCTGTGGTGATGGTGATGGACAGGGGCGTAGCTAACAGCTCATGGGCCCTGGTGCAAGAGTTCAGCTTGGGCCCCCCTTCCCTCAGTGCTTTGTGTGTCTTCTTATGCAGCAGAAGGGTCTTTGGGACCCCTCAGGCTCCTGGGCCCGGTAGCGACTGCTACCTCTGCACCCCCAATAGCTACGCCCCTGGTGATGGATGAACCCTTTCATTAGCCACTTCTTCAGAGGGTAAGCAGCATCTCCAATCAGATGAACTGGTATCTCTACACCGTTTACTGTTATAGAGTTCTGTACATAGAAATAAGTATAATTAGGTTTCACAGAAAAAAACCCCATAAAACTAGTAGCAGATTAACATTAGGCACACAAGATGCATTCCATAACTTACCTCTCATGGAAACAAATAGCCATCATTTTCTTCTGCCTTGTGGTAGATTGAGGAGTTGCAAAGCACCCTTGCATCATGTGTTCAACCAGGCCAACCTGAGACTGGTGACATCACAGAGAGCGCCATGTAAAGGATAGATAGGATAAATGACCAGGTCAGATTACGGCTGGGCTCCCTTAGTTTTACACCTGATATAAATGTTTTCTGGGATTGTACATAATAACGTAATGTATAGTCTGTAAGGGTCGCTACACACAAAGAAAACCCCATAGACACCGCATATAGTTTTTTTCTTGTTTTTTTTTTTTGCAAATGACTGTGTGAGCCATGTTTTTATGTTTTTCCCCTTAAATATCCAGAAAAAAAAACAGCAAAGCTTTCTTGTTGCATTATGGACAAAACTGTGGAAGAAATATTATTAATTCTTCCCATATCATGAATTAAAGGGGTATTTCAGTAGGCAAACATTATCATTTATCTACAGGATGGGGGATAGCTATCAGATCCGTAGAGGTCCTACCGCTGGGTAGTACATTACAACGCTCGGCTATCTCTGAAACTCCCATAGAAATTAATGGAGCAGCCGCGTGCATGTGCGACTGTCTGCTCCGGTCATTTCAGGAGATCAGCAGGGGGTACTGGGCCAACATTCTTGTGACTGGTGAGGATCCCAGCGGTAGAATCCCCACTGATCACATTACAGCTCGGTCCAGGAAAAACACTCAGTGAAATCCCTGCTCTTTCTATGCTCGAGTCCAGTGGATGCTTCTACATTGTGATTCACAACCTTCATCTTATGATTCTGGATACAAATTTGCTGTCAATCATAAAGTCAGACCGCCTATTGGACTCCTAAGTATAGAAACAGCAGGGATTTCAGTAAGTAAAATACAAATTAGGCCTCGTGCACACAACCGTATTTCTGGTCCGTGTCTGATCTACATCCGGACTCATAGCGTGTGCTGACCGTATTTGTGTGGTTGGGCTGCAAAAACCGCTTCCGTACTTCCAGATCTGTAATTTGCAGACTGCAAAGTGGATACAATGTTGAATTCTGACGCGTTGAATCCTGACGCATTCTTTTCTATGAGTCTTTGTATATGAGCATTGTTTTTCACACATAATCTCTGCATTACATGAAAACCGCAGCGTGTTCTATATTCTGCGTTTTTCACGCAGCCCTGGTCCCATAGAAGTGAATGGGGCTTCCGTGAAAAACAAATTGCATTTGGATGCAATGCGTTTTTCACTGATGGTTGCTAGGAAATGTAGATGTAGGTTTTTTTTTTCACGTGTGTGAAAAATGCATCGAAACTGATTGCATCCGCGTGAAGAAAAAAACCCGAACCACTGAACTCAGTCACATACAAAACTAACTGTATTCGTGAGCAAAACCATCAGTTTTTTCCTGACCAGATCCAGACACAATCCGTTCCCACAACCTCAAATCCACCCCAGCTCTGCCAAGATCTTTTGAGGAACCCTATAGTATGCTCTCCTGTACGGAAAATGAATGGTGAACACTGCAGCATCAGCACGTAGGGGAAAGCTGCTTGACTGCTGTGCCCGCTGTTACTTCCACTCCCCCATTTTGGTGTGTAGTTATTACCTGTTTTGCTGTTGAAGATTGTGCCTCGTCCACCTTAACCTGTTTTTCTGCATGTGTAGTGGCCCACTCTCATCATATATTGCCTCTATTGTGTGTTGATAATTGTTAGTGTTAATAAAGCATATTTGCTCAGCAAGGGGATGGAGGAGGGGGGATCAGCTGTCAGTAGCAAAACAGCAAGTCAGGTTGAGAAGCCATGTTCACTGTATGTAGAACATTTCTAAGTAGAGAATAACACATTAGGGGTCATTTATGAAGTGTGCTACACCAATTTTTGGTACAAAAGTCGCAAGACCCTGTTTTGCTACTTTTTAAACACTTGTGTGACAATTTTTGCACGCATGAATTTTTACACCATCTTCTCTGTTTGGGAGTAGTGAGGGAGTGATGGGAATATCGTCCCTGATAAATTTGCTATAATTTACACCCGAAACAGGTATAAAAGTGGAGTGACAACTACTCCAGTCAGGGGTTAGCGTAGTTTACACTCCAGAAGCACAGGCTGCCGGAGGAGCACCTAATTTATGACAAGGCCTGCACTTAATCATAAATTAGCCACATCATCTAGCAGTGCAAGGGGGGCACAAATAACCCTCATTGTACAAGAAGATGGACAAAGCCTAAATCATGTCAGCACTAGCAAGAAGCAGATCTCCCAAGTGTCCCTCGTTTGGAGCGACTGCCCCTCTTTTTCACCCAAGTCTCTCTTTGCTCCATAAATGTCCCCACAATACGCTGATCTGAGGTCTGATGGGGGCACAATACGCTGATCTGAGGTCTGATGGAGGCACAATACGCTGATCTGAGGTCTGATGGGGGCACAGTAGGGTGATGTGAGGACTGATGGGGGCACATTCTTGCTGATCTGAGGTCTGATAGGGGTACAATACGCTGATCTGAGGTCTGATGGGGCACAGTGATGTGAGGTCTGATGGGGCAGATGAGAGGTTGATGGGGGCAAGTAGACTTGTGTGAGGACTAATGGGGGCACATTCTGCTGATCTGAGGTCTGATGGGGGTACAATACGCTGCTCTGAGGTCTGATGGGGTACAATACGCTGATCTGAGGTCTGATGGGGGCACAGTAGGGTGATGTGAGGACTGATGGGGGCACATTCTGCTTGATCTGAGGTCTGATGGGGGTACAATACGCTGATCTGAGGTCTGATGGGGCACAGTAGGCTGATGTGAGGTCTGATGGGGGCACATTCATTCTGCTGATCTGAGGTCTGATGGGGCACAATATGCTGATCTGAGGTCTGATGGGCACAATACGCTGATCTGAGGTTGATGGGGGCACAGTAGGCTGATCTGAGGTGGATGGGGCACATTCTGCTGATCTGAGGTCTGATGGGGGCACAGTAGGCTGATTGTGAGGTCTGATGGGGGCACATTCTGCTGATCTGAGGTCTGATTGGGGCACAATATGCTGATCTGAGGTCTGATGGGGGCACAATAGGCTGATGTGAGGTCTGATGGGGGCACATTCTTCTGATCTGAGGTCTGATGGGGGCACAGTAGGCTTGATGTGAGGACTAATGGGGCACATTCTGCTGATCTGAGGTCTGATGGGGGTACAATACGCTGCTCTGAGGCCTGATGGGGTTACAATACGCTGATCTGAGGTCTGATGGGGGCACAGTAGGGTGATGTGAGGACTGATGGGGCACATTCTGCCTGATCTGATCTGAGGTCTCTGATGGGGTACAATACGCTGATCTGAGGTCGATGGGGGCACAATACGCTGATCTGAGGTCTGATGGGGCACAATACGCTGATCTGAGGTCTGATGGGGGCACATTCTGCTGATGTGAGGTCTGATGGGGCACATTCTGCTGATGTGAGTCTGATGGGGGCACAGTAGGCTGATGTGAGGTCTGATGGGGGCACAGTAGGCTGATGTGAGGTCTGATGGGGCACATTCTGCTGATCTGAGGTCTGATGGAGGCACAATACGCTTATCTGAGTCTGATGGGGGCACAGTAGAGTGATGTGAGGACTGATGGGGGCACATTCTGCTGATCTGAGGTCTGATGGGGGTACAATACGCTGATCTGAGGTCTGATGGGGCACAATACGCTTGATCTGAGGTCTGATGGGGGCACAGTAGGCTGATCTGAGGTCTGATGGGGGCACATTCTGCTGATCTGAGGTCTGATGGGGGCACAGTAGGCTGATGTGAGGACTAATGGGGGCACATTCTGCTGATCTGAGGTCTGATGGGGGTACAATACGCTGCTCTGAGGTTCTGATGGGGGCACAGTAGGCTGATGTGAGGTCTGATGGGGGGCACATTCTGCTGATCTGAGGTCTGATGGGGGCACAATATTCTGATCTGAGGTCTGATGGGGCACAATACGCTGATCTGAGGTCTGATGGGGACACAATACGCTGATCTGAGGTCTGATGGAGGCACAATATGCTGATCTGAGGTCTGATGGGGGCACAATATACTGATCTGAGGTCTGATGGGGCACAATACGCTGATCTGAGGTCTGATGGGGGCACATTCTGCTGATCTGAGGTCTGATGGGGGCACAGTAGGCTGATCTGAGGTCTGATGGGGGCACAGTAGGCTGATGTGAGGACTAATGGGGGCACATTCTGCTGATCTGAGGTCTGCTGGGGTACAGTAGGCTGATGTGAGGTCTGATGGGGGCACATTCTGCTGATCTGAGGTCTGATGGGGGGCACAATATGCTGATCTGAGGTCTGATGGGGCACAATACACTGATTCTGAGGTCTGATGGGGACACAATACGCTGATCTGAGGTCTGATGGGGGCACAATACGCTGATCTGAGGTCTGATGGAGGCCACAATATACTGATTTGAGGTCTGATGGGGCACAATACGCTGATCTGAAGGTCTGATGGGGACACATTCTGCTGATCTGAGGTCTGATGGGGGCACAGTAGGCTGATGTGAGGTCTGATGGGGGCACAATACGCTGATCTGAGGTCTGATGGGGGCATAATACGCTGATCTGAGGTCTGATGGGGGCACAGTAGGCTGATGTGAGGACTAATGGGGGCACATTCTGCTGATCTGAGGTCTGATGGGGGTACAATACGCTGATCTGAGGTCTGATGGGGGCACAATATACTGATTTGAGGTCTGATGGGCACAATACGCTGATCTGAGGTCTGATGGGGGACACATTCTGCTGATCTGAGGTCTGATGGGGCAAGAGTAGGCTGATATGAGGTCTGATGGGGGCACAATACGCTGATCTGGGGTCTTATGGGGCACAATACGCTGATCTGAGGTCTGATGGGGGCATATTCTGCTGATGTGAGGTCTGATGGGGGCACATTCTGCTGATCTGAGGTCTGATGGGGCACAATACGCTGATGTGAGGTCTGATTGGGGCACAGTATGCTGATCTGAGGTCTGATGGGGCACAATACGCTGATCTGAGGTCTGATGGGGGCACATTAAGCTTATCTGAGGTCTGATGGCGGCAGGGAACTGTTAGTTTAGTGATGTAAAAACTGGGGACAGGTTTCCTTTAACATAGGAGTCCCCTTGTTTTTTACTCCTATATTTTACTGCATTATATGGTAGAGTATTTACACTAGGGTATGTAGAAAGTCTGTTGTACTGTACTTAACAGCATAGATGATCTAGCAGTTTATACATAGTTAGACGACTTGACGAGTGCTACTTAATACTCTCGGAGTAGGGTTCCCACCCCAGAATCATATATAAAAAGAAACTCCGGATTATGTAGATAGATGCAAGGTTAGTATTTTTATTTTGTTATGCGACAGATATCACTTAATGTATGTGACGTTTCGGCTCTACACATGAGCCTTCCTCAGACAGTAGTCGCAGATAGATAAGATGAAGGGAGTCCAATATCGGGCTCAAAGGCGGGCGTCAGTATGATCTACAGCATCCGCTGTATAATGAAAAAGTGCGCCTCAGCCTTAGCAGTTTATACAGTCATCTTTCTAATACAATATTATAACCACAACTAGTAGTATGTGCCTGTGAAGTTGGAAACGTGCGTTTGGGAAGCCACTAAGTGGAGGGCCCACTCAAGTATGTTTCGCCCCCCCATGTGCTGAACCTCTAGCTACGCCTCTGGTTGGGAGGTATAAATAAGTGCTGAAAATACAGCAGATTCATCACATCGAGGCTTGAGCAAATCAAGCTTCGGATCTATGATATGATTATAGATCTGAAGTCGATTCATTTAAACACTTCACTTTTAATGCTGTTTCCATACAGCATTAAAATGTATTGGTTAGTATCTCCCAAAGTCGAGCAAGACTTTGGTGAATTACTTTTGTATTTCTATCTGCGTTTTTAAAAACATTTTAAAATAGAAATCTGAAGTACCAAAGCCTACTTTAGATTCCTATTTTAAAATGTTTTTATTGGCACATATAGGAATACCAAAGTAATTAATTGAAGTCTCGCATGATCTATGATCCGAGGCTCGATTCGATGAAGTCTAATCACAACTGATTAGTGCAGCCATCCATGTGTAACACACAGTTGTGTTACCACTCCTACACCCTGCTACTATCCATGTTTGCTAACTTGAATGTCATCTATGCATTTTATTCCAGGTCCTACACACTGTGCCTTCCTAATAATATTTGCAACTCTTTATAATATGTAATGTGCCTGGTGTACCAGCAGGTGGCAGAAAACAAGGCAGAGCTGTAGTTACTCAGAATTGACCTTTCCATGCCATTCTGACCCCCCTCTGGAGAGGAGTGGGCTAGTCCCACTTCCTGCAGGAAGAGTGGGGATCTAGTTAGAACCAGTTGATGGTTTACCCTCTGCTAGGGAAAGGTGTGCAGAGGCAACAGTGGTAGAGCAGAAGTGTGTTTGCCTGCCATTTATATGCTAAAGACTGCTGAGACCAAGACAAAGACGCAAAAATTGTTGTTTGAATGCAAGTCTACCCAAGTAAAGCTGCGTTGGATTTCATCTCAAGGTATGGACGGTTTATTCCTCTAAATCCCTCAATTATTTCCCCTATTTATTGCTTTGGAGCAAAAGCCTGGGGTCCAGCTATATCCAGGTAAGAGCAACTTGACACACAACTAGAGACATTTTAGGCTTCAAAATTATACCACTCGGTATTCCTACACCTGGGAGGTGATTTTCCTTGAGAGAATAGGGCCCTGGGGGGAGGCACATGCAACTGCCAGGATGGACAGACAGACTGCAACCACCACCCCCAGTACAATATTTTGGGAATGTGGGAAACATATGGAAAACATTTAACGTGTACCTGAACTTTCATATACTTTGCTTTACAACTATTCCAAATGCCCTAGAAATCCTTTCTGTAAAGACGTCGTTTGTTAATCAATTTACCTTCATCTTGCAAAAATAGGCCCCTGAAGTTCCAGCCCGTCTAAAGCTATTTTTTCCTCCAGATGCACACTTTTTAATGTTGCCATGTATGTAGCATATGGATTCCAGTCTCAGAATATGAAGTGGAGGAACCAGTTAATGCACAGGTTGTAGAGAAATAGACACCATGATCAGCTCAGTATTGGCATGAGCATACAGCGCTGCTCCTGTCTGTGCCTGCTAACGGCCCAGCATATCGGTGCAGTAAAATTAGTAATTCTCCTGCACCCGAAACAGGTGCGAGCATACAGCGCTGATCCTGCCTGTGCCTGTTACTCTCCACTAACAGCGTGGTATCGGTGAGGGAGATTTAGTGATCCGCCTGCACTCAGTACTGGAGTAAGAAGTCTGCACTGCTCCTGTATGTACCCGGTATGCTGCACTAAAGGCCCAGCACATCGGTGCAGTAGAATTAGTAATTCTCCTGCACTTGAACCTGGTGCCAGCATACAGCGCTTCTCCTGCCTGTGCCTGTTCCTCTTCACTAAAAGCCTAGAATCGCACGTCAGTGGAGGAGATTTTTCTACTGGGATCTACTGGGACAGTCCCGAGTTTCAGCGTCTGTTCCATGATCCCAAGTCAGCTGAGGTATATCCTGCTCTCAACTGTCTCTGTGTCCTTAGGAGGCAGAGACTATTGATTGCAAGGTGAAGCAGGGAGCTGTCTGCCATCTACTTCACTATTCAACTCAACTGCCAGCGCTCCCCAGCAGGCATGATACAGTCACACATCACACCTGCTAAGCTGTGTAGGAGGAGAGTGCAGGCGCAGGAATCAGCCGGTGTACTGGGATGATAGGTCATACTTTTTTACATTATTAGTGAACCAATCATAACATTAAATAAAAACAAGACACATTAATTGTTTGGAAAATCTTTACAAATTTTGGTCACAGCCTTTATTAGTTAACCTGTGCAAATAACTTCACATTGTTATATTAACTCCAAATCAATAAAAAAAAATCAAAAATAACAAGTTCAGCCATAAGCTCGAGCTCAATTAAACGTTTAAATAAATCAATACACCCCAGGTCAAGAAAAAACACTGTGACAATCACAACAATAAAGAAAGAATGGGGTGGGCGGGAGGGAAATGACGATCCTCAGCTTCAGAGGATGAGGTACTGCACTCCCTCCCCAAAACCCCTAGTCAACCACTCACCACCAATGAAAACCTTGTTACTGGAAGGACAAAATCCTACCTAAAATCTAAACCCATTGGACCTTAAAATTCACCAATAAAAACGCACGTTGCCATGCCAGGTCAAATTTGCCGAGAAAGTGGCAAGACCAATTAAAATCCTGTTGCCATCCTGGGCAATCTGCCCAGTAATGACAACCCGAAATTTGGCGGAAAAATTCTGACCAGAAACAATGAGGGATCTAACATACAGTGATCATAATCCCACGTGGATCCCTCACTAAAGTCCGGGATCCTACCATTCTCCGACACAGCCTAGCAGGTGCGATGTGTGACTGTATCGTGCCTGCTGGCAAGCACAGGGTGTGCTCCAATCATTGGGTAAACTCCTAGGTGAGTATTTAGAGTTTTTTTTATTTTATTAACAGTACACAGGAGGCACTACTGAAAGGATGGCATATCTACTGTGAAAGTAGCACAATGTGGGCACCACTACTGTGAAAAGAGCTCAGTGTGGGCATAACTACTGTGAAAGGTGCACAATGTGGGCATAACTACTGTGTGGAGCACAAAAGGGGAATAATTACCATGTAGGGCCACTAAGGGGGCTGGGCCGGATTGGATGTGTATAAACTGCTATTGTCCATCTTTGTGCTTTACAAAAGTTGGGAGGTATGCATTCAGAACCAGGGTGTTTGACACCTGGGACGGGTCCTTTCTCTGGCACCCCCCAGCACATAAAAAAAATTGTGCTACCTCACAATAGCATTGCCCTCATTGTACAACCTTCACAGTAGTTATGTCCAGATATGTGTTCCCTAATAACATCCACATTGTGCCCCCTCACGGTAGTCATGCCCATATTGTGCCCCCCTTAAAGTACTTATCCCTTTATTGTGCCAACTTCACAGTAGTTATGCCTTCTCTGTGCCCCTTTGAAGTAGTAATATCCTATCTGTGCCTCTTTCACAATGGTAATGCTCTCTTTATGCCCCCTCACAGTAGTTATGCCCTCTATGTGTCCCCTTCACAGTAGTAATGCACATTGTGCACCTTCACAGTAGTAATGCTCACTCTGTCCCCCCTTCACAGTAGTAATGCCCATTGTGCCCCCTTCACAGTAGTAATGCCCACTCTGTGCCCCCTTCACAGTAGTAATGCCCACTCTGTGCCCCCATAATAGTTATGCCCCCTCACAGTAGTTATGCCTAGTGCTGGGCGAGCATGCTCGCCCGAACACCATTTTGACTCGAGCATCGCGTTCCTCTGCACATCATGGTGTTCGGACAAACACCACGTTTGCTAGAGCGCGAAGCTCAAGTCTCCTCCCTGCACATTTATTGGCTGCTATGCAGCCAATAAATGTGTGGAGAAGGCCTGGAATACACTGTAATGCCGTAGCCATGTTTGCTACTGGCATTACAGTGATTGGCTGGCTGCAACGCGTCATCGGGTGCTATATAGCACCCGGTCACGCGAGACTCGGCACAGTGTAAGTCAGGGAGAGCTGCTGGAGAAGGGAGAGATAGTGTACGACAGTGTAGGGACATTGTTAGAAGTGTGTTTGGGCAGGGTTTAGTGTTAGAGAGCTTTTAGAGACCCAAAAGTCCTTTTAAGGACTATTGTTTCACCTGGTTTCCGTCATTTTTTCGCCGCTGGTGACAGTGACACAACCTGTGCTACATCCCTTGTGTTACATCTGCGCAACCTATAAATCTTTGACATTGACCGTCATTTTTTCGCCACTGGTGACAGTGACACAACCTGTGCTACATCCCTTGTGTTACATCTGCGCAACCTATAAATCTTTGACATTGACCGTCATTTTTTCGCCGCTGGTGACAGTGACACAACCTGTGCTACATCCCTTGTGTTATATCTGTGCATCCTAAAAATCAGTGACATTGACTTTAATTTTTTCGCCGCTGGTGACAGTGACACAACCTGTGCTACATCCCTTGTGTTACATTTGCACATCCTAAAAATCTGTGACATTGACTTTAATTTTTTCACCGCTGGTGACAGTGACACTACCTGTGCTACATCCCTTGTGTTACATTTGCGCATCCTATAAATCTGTGACATTGACTGTAATTTTTTTCACCGCTGGTGACAGTAACACAACCTGTGCTACATTCCTGGTGTTACATTTGTGCATTCTAAAAATTTGTGACATTAACCGTCATTTATTTGCGCATACACTTACAAAACCTGCGCTACTGTATGTGTGACATACTTGCAAGCATATATACCATTTAATATGTGCAAGGAAAGCAGTAAGGGAAGCGGAAGTGGCCATGCTGCTGATGGTGCACACAGAGGCTGTGGCCCTGGGCGCTGTGAAACTGTGCCTACTGCCAGAACACAAGAAACACACTCATCCACGCTACCAAGCTTCATGTCCCAGTTTGCAGGGCAGTGCAGGACACCACACCACTCTTGAAGCCACACCAGTGCGACCAGGTGGTCGGTTGGATTGCAGCAGATAATGCTTCCAGTCTGTTAAGCACTACCCTGTCTTCCACAAAGTCCAGTCTCAGTAGCCAAGAGTCTGGTGAACAGAATCCTCATCCTCCTTCCCCCCACCATGGAGAGTCTTGGCAAACAAGTAATCCCAGTGAAGAAGATGACGGTGGGGAATGGCAATTAGTGTCTCATGAGGTTGATGATGAGACACAGTTGCCAATAAGTCAACGGCAATTAGTGTCTCAAGAGGTTGATGATGAGGATGAGACATAGTTGTCAATAAGTCAACGGCAATTAGTGTCTCAAGAGGTTGATGATGAGGATGAGACACAGTTGCCAAAAAGTCAATGGCAATTAGTGTCTCAAGAGTTGTCAATAAGTGAGGTTCTTGTTAAGTCAACAAGTCAGGAGGAGGACCAGAGTGAGGAAGTTGTGGACGATGAAATCACTGACCCAACCTGGGAAGGTGGCAAGCCGAGTGAGGACAGCAGTACAGAGGGGGAGGGATCTGCAGCACCGCAACAGGCTGGAAGAGGCAGTGGGGTGGCAAAGGGGAGAAGGAGGGCCACACCAAACAGACCCATCTGTTCCTCAGAGCACCCCTTGCCAAATGGCAGGTGTTCCGCAGTCTGGCGTTTTTTTGGAGGAAAGTGCGGACGATAAAAGAATTGTCATTTGCAACCTGTGCCATACCAAAATGAGCAGGGGTGTGAACACTAGCAACCTGACCACCACCAGCATGCTCCGCCACATGGTATCGAAGCACCCTAATAGGTGGGCCGAACGCCTGAGTGCACAATCAGTGTCTGTGGGTGACACCACTGCCTCCTCTTCCCCTTCGTTACGTGCACCTTCGCAAGCACCATCAGTGAGCACATCCACGTCTGTGTCCCAGCGCAGCGTACACGTATCCATACCCCAGGCCTTTGAACGAAAGCGCAAATACCCAGCCACCCACCCACCCACAGGCCATAAATGCGCAACTTTCCAAATTGCTGGCCCTGGAAATGTTGCCATTTAGGCTTGTGGACACTGAGGCTTTACGCATCCTGATGGCGACAGCCTTCCCTCGATACTCAGTCCCCAGCCGCCACTATTTTCCCCGGTGTGCTGTCCCCGCCTTACACCAGCATGTGTCCTGTAACATCACCCGTGCCCTGACCAATGCAGTTACTGGGAAGGTCCACTTAACGACTGACACATGGACAAATGCTTTTGGCCAGGGACGCTACATTTTCCTGACGGCACACTGGGTGAACATTGTGGAGGCCAGGAGTGAGTCGTACCCTGGGACGGCACAGGTGCTACCGACGCCAAGAATTGCGGGCCCTACTTCCATCAGGATTTCCGCCAATGGCTTCACCTCCTCCGCCACTTCCACCTCTGAATTCTCATCTTGCAGCACCAGTCAGCCATCAGTCAGTAGCTGGAAGCAGTATAGCACTGCAGTGGGGAAGCGGCAACAGGCCGTGCTGAAACTGATTTGCTTAGGCGAAAAACAGCACACTGCCGCAGAGCTGTGGAAGGGTATTAGGGACCAGACTGAGCTGTGGCTCTCGCCACTCAACCTATAGCCAGGCATGGTTGTGTCTAACGGCCGCAACTTGGTGGCGGCTTTGGAGCTCGGCAATCTCACACACATACCATGCCTAGCCCACATGTTCAACTTAGTGGTTCAGCGGTTTCTCAAAACCTACCCCAATTTGCCTGAGCTACTGGTGAACGTGTGACACGTGTGTGCCCATTTCTGAAAGTCATCTACAGCTACCGCTGGTCTGGCAACGCTGCTGCTGCAGCAGCGCTTGCAATTGCCAGCTCACATGAGCAGGCGCGGGAACATTCCACATGTTGGCCATGCTTTGCGAGCAGCAGAGGGCAGTAGTGGAATACCAGCTGCAACATGGCCATCTCCTTTCCAGCTCTTCATAACCAACGAGTGGGCATGGATGTCTGACATCTGTGAGGTTTTACTCAACTTTGAGGAATCAACACAGATGATGAGTGGCGATGCCGCTATTATCAGCGTAACCATCCCACTTTTGTGTCTACTGAAACGCTCGCTGCTCACAATTAAGGTGGGCGCTTTGCACATGGAAGAGGTGGAGATGGGGGAAGACAGTACACAGGCTGATAGCCAGATCACCCTCAGTCTTTTCAGCGCAAATTGGATGATGAGGAGGAGGAGGAGCAGGTGTATTCCATCTCTTTAGTGTGGATGGGCCGAAGAGGATGAGGAGATTGAGAGTCATCCTCCTGGTGAGGACAGCGAAGTCTTGTCTCTTGGGACTCTGGCACACATGGCTGACTTTATGTTATGCTGTCTTTCCCGTGACGCTCTTGTTATACGCATTTTGGCCAACACCGATTACTGGTTGTTCACCCTTCTCGACCCCCGCTACAAAGAGAACTGTCGTGGAGAGGACTAGTAAAATGGTGCAATACCAGAAGGTCCTTGTGGAAAAATTGCTCCCAAAATTTCCAGCTGACGACACTCTCCAAGGCCTGGGACAGTTTCATGACACCCCACTAGCACCCTCACCCTGATGCGCGGCCTAGTGTCACAAGGAGGGAAAAGTTTTGAAAGATGGTGGAGTACATAGCTGACTGTGTCAGCATCCTCCATGATCCCTCTGTGCCTTACAATAATTGGGTGTCCAAGCTGGACACGTGGAACGAACTGGCACTCTACACCTTGGAGGTGCTGGCCTGCCCTGCCGCCAGCGTTTTGTCACAGTGGGTATTTAGTGCTGCTGGGGGCATAATAACTGATAAGCACACCTGTCAACTGAAAATGCTGACAGGTTGACTCTTATCAAAATGAAAGTGCCTGGATTGCCCCGACTTCTCTACTCCACCAGAGGAAAGCAGTTGAACATAAAGGCACTTTAAATATGGCTTTTATGGTGTATTGAATACACTGTATTCCCATGCACCCCTTCCACCACAAAAAAGGGTATATGGTTCAAGGTTTCTTCCTTTTCTTTTTCTTCCTCCTCCTCCACCATATCAACATGCTTATTAGGCTGCCCTCGGCAGCAGACCCTCACCCCTAATGTTTTAGAGGGTCACCAGCAGGCCCTCTCCCCTAATGTTTTAGAGGGTCAGCTCAGCAGAAGACCCTTGCCCCTAATGTTTTAGAGGGTCACCAGCAGGCCCTCGCCCCTAATGTTTTTGAGGGTTACCAACAGGCCCTCGCTCCTAATGTTTTAGAGGGTCACCAGCAGGCCCTCGCTCCTAATGTTTTAGAGGGTCACCAGCAGGCCCTCACTCCTAATGTTTTTGAGGGTCATCAGCAGGCCATCAATCATAATTTTTCAAGGGTGTGTCTGATGCCCTCCTTTATGTGTAATAAAGGGTGTATTGGAGTGCCTGTTCCTTGTAATTTTTGTCAGCCCTTTCACTTAGTGCACTTTATGAGTGTAGGAGTCCCACTACATTAACAATTGTACCACAATGTGAATGAGGCCCTCCTTTATGTGATATACAGGTTGTATCGGAGTGCCTCTTCCTTGTAATTTTTGGCAGCCCTTGCACTTTATATACAGGTAAATATACAGGAAAGAATGTTTCCTAACAATTTTTCCTCTAAAATCGATTTTATCTTCAGTTTTGTGCGTTTTATTCTCAGTCTATAAAAGTGGCGTAATACTCGGACAACATAGTTCCCAGCAGCGACCTGGGAGTCCAAAATGCATCTAGACATCCTCCCTATGCTGTTCCTGAACCATTTCAGTGGTGTTTCCATCAATTTCTGACCTTTTCCTATGAACCAGACACCCTACCCTCTTCAGAGCAGGGGGTGCTTGGTTAAACGCTCTGGTTCTCCCATTGACTTCCATTGTGCTCTGGTGCTCTGTAGAGCAGTCGAGAATCCCAAAGTGTTCTACTCGAGCACCAGAGCACTCGTTATGCCCTCTCTGTGACACCTCATAGTAGTTATGCCCATTTTACCCTCTTCATAGTAATAATGCCCATTGTTCCCCCTTCATAATAGTAATGCCCACTGTGCCTCCTTTATTGTAGTAAAGGCCTCTGTTCCCCCTTTATGATAGTAATGCCCTCTGTGCCCCCTTTGTAGTAGTAAAGCCCCCTGTGCTCCCTTTACAGTAGTAATGCCCTCAGTGCCCCCTTTTTAGTAGTATAGGCCTCTGTACCCCCTTTATAGTAGTAAAGTGCTCTGTGTCCCCTTTTTGGTAGTTATGCCCTCTGTGCCCCCTTTGTAATTTTAATGCCCTCTGTGCCCTCTTTGTAGTAATTCTCTCTGTGCCCCCTTTGTAGTAGTAATGCCCTATGTGCTCCCTGTGTAGTAGTAATGCCCCCTTTATAGTAGTATTGGCCTCTGTGCCCCCTTTGTAGTAGTAATTCCCTCTGTGCCCCCTTTATGGTAGTAATGCTATCTGTGCCCCCTTTATTGTAGTAATTCCCTCTGTGCCCCCTTTGTAGTAGTAATGCCCTCTGTGTCCCCTTTATGGTAGTAATACCCTCTGTGCCCCATTTATGGTAGTAATGCCCTCTGTTCCCCTTTTATAGTAGTAAAGCCCTTTGTGCCCCGTTTGTAGTAGTAAAGCCCCCTGTGCCCCCTTTATAGTAGTAATGCCCTCTGTGCCCCCTTATTAGTAGTAAAGCTCTCTGTGTCCCCTTTTTGGTAGTTATGCCCTCTGTGCCCCCTTTGTAATTTTAATGCCCTCTGTGCCCCCTTTGTAGTAGTAATTCTCTCTGTGCCCCCTTTATGGTAGTAATGCCATCTGTGACCCCTTTATGGTAGTAATGCCCTCTGTGCCCCTGCAGACACAGCTCTGCAGCACTGTGTGGGAGGAGCACAGGCAGACTCGTGGACTGAAGAAGAGAAGGAGCGCCAGAAGCTGAGCTGTTAATGAGTGCTTCCATCTGTATTGATGGAAGCGCTCAAAGCTTCTGCCACCCCCCGTAGAGCAGGCACCAGTGACCCCCTCCCCTTCCTTAGCACGCTACCCGCTTTCACAACCCACCCACCCCCCCAACACGCCACTGTTCAGAACGTTAGCATTGCAGGATTGTATATTCATATATTGTACTGAATGTATCCTGCATTTTATGCTCATGTTGAACTGTAATGTGTCATTGGATATTGCCATGTGCTAATTCACTACAGTTCAAGGCAATATACAGCATATATGTCCCACATACATCAAGCATGCAACATCTACTTATCAATTATAAATAAAAGCAGACTAGCAGAGAGTGGAGGTAAAATTGGTCATGGCCTGTTTATTAACATATAAATTGAAACCATCAAATAACATTTTCAGGGCCTAGTAATAAACTCACACTCCAACATCAATATCAATAACTTCAGTCCATCCATTTACACAGGATGACCTATGTAAAAACCACCCATAACAGGCCAATGAACATAGGGTTATCTAAAAAAGGGAAGGGTGGGCGGGGGCACAAGAATCCGGCTCCACAGGCTGATGCAGACAAAAGGCAAGCCAGCCCATGGAGCCAGGACAATTATAGCCCCAATCCCAACTCCCTCCCCCAATTAGGTACCTGTTACCAGGGTCCAGGTAGCTTTACCTGGAACACAATAGGCCCTTTTATTTAGCCAAATAAGGCCATCACTGGGCAGAATGATCATTCTGCCCAGCGATGAACACATAAACGGTGGGAAATTTTCCCTCCAAAACCTTACACTCAAAATAGAATCTTAATCACTGGGCAGAAATCAATTCTTGCCCAGTGGAAAAGACAAATCTATAAGGGACAATGCTGATATATCCATGTGGATCCCTCCTTAATGTCCGGGATCCTGTCACTCCTTTCTTTCTATTTCTCAGTTTCACCTTATACTTAGAATAAAAGCTGAATTTACTGCAGTGTGAATGAATTATTAGGAGGAACATTGTCTGCTGTCTCACTCACATATAAGAAGGACAGAACAATAAATTTTTCACATCACTATAGTTGTTTCTAAAATCGATTTGTCGATTCTAACAGTTCTGCTGATTGGACAAATCAATTCTGTAGAATCTTTTTGCTCATCTGTGAATACATAGCTATAGTTTAGCTGCACCCGGAGTATAAATAGTTAAACCCGACCTCTGGATTTTGAACCTCTGAGAACTGCAGTTTAATTTCTGTCTTCCTGTGTCAGCTATGGCGTCTGCTGATCTGAGAGCTGAACTGGACTGCTCCATCTGTCTGCACACCTATACAGATCCTGTAATGCTGAGATGTGGGCACAACTTCTGCCGGGTCTGTATTGATCATGTACTGGATACACAGGAGAAGTCTGGAGTTTATACCTGTCCTGAATGCAGAGAAGAGTGTCAGGAGCGGCCTGCACTGATGAGGAACTTAGCTCTGCGTAACATTATAGAGAATTTATTGGTTACTCAACCAAAAGAAACAGAAACCGGAATCTGCTGCACTTACTGTGTGGACTCTCCTGTACCTGCTGTTAAATCCTGTCTACACTGTGAGGCTTCTCTGTGTGAGAAACACCTGAGAGTTCACAGCAAGTCATCAGAACATGTCTTATGTGACCCCAGCACTTCCTTGGAGAACAGAAAATGTTCTGTCCATAAGAAGATCCTGGAGTATTACTGCACTAAGGACGCTGCTTGTATCTGTGTGTCCTGCAGTTTAACCGGAGAACATAAGGGACACGAGGTGGAGACGCTGGATGAGGCATCTGAGAAGAAGAAGAAGAAACTAAGAAATGTTCTCAAGAAACTGACTGGAAAGAGAGAGGAGACTGAGGAAAGGGTCCAGAACCTAGAGTATCGCAGGCGAAAAGCTCAAGAAAAAGCATCTACAGAAGCAGAGAGAGTCACTGCCCTGTTTACAGACATCAGGAGAAGATTGGACCACCTGGAGAAGAGGGTTCTGTGTGAGATCTCCAGGCAGGAACAGGAAGAGTCACTCTTCCTCTCTGCTCTGATCCAGAAGCTAGAAATAAAGAAGGATGAGCTGTCCAGGAATAGAAGACACATTGAGGAGATGTGTAACATGACTGATCCACTAACTGTCTTACAGGAACCAGACACATGTGACTTGTGTGATCCTGAGGAGAGAGGTGAGGAGGACATATATACATGTCTCCATGATGTAGATGATCTGGATGTGGCTGTGATCTCAGACAAATTACACACATTATGTGACATAATAACAGATATAAGGAGAGGGGTAAATGTGGAGGGTCCTGCAGACATATTACTGGATATAAACACAGCTGCTAATGATGTCCTTATATCAGACGACCTGAAAACTGCAACCTGGACCCGAAATAATCAGAATCGTCCAGAAACAGCAGAGAGATTCCAGTATAATCAAGTGATGAGCATCAGGAGATTTTCCTCAGGGCTACAATACTGGGATGTGGAGAGCAGTAGATCAGGGGGTTGGAGGGTGGGTATGTGTTATCCCAGTATAGACATGAGAGGAGATCAGTCATACCTTGGAGATAATAACAAGTCCTGGAGTTTGATGAGGTATAGTAATCAGTATTTAGCAAGACAAGATGGTAAAGATATCCAATTATCTGACAAGATCTCCAGTGATAGAGTCAGGATATGTCTGGATTATGAGGCCGGGCAGTTGTCCTTTTATGAGCTGTGCAACCCCATCAGACACTTACACACCTTCACTGCCACCTTCACAGAGCCCCTTCATGCTGCATTATGTGTATGGAGAGGTTCTGTAAAGATATCAGGGGAAACAGCAACTGAGAGAAACCATCATAACCTATGAAATTTGTCCAGAGACTGGTGACATGACAGAGAGCGCCATGTAAAGGATGGATAGGATAAATGACCAGGTCAGGTTACGGCTGGGCTCTCTCACTTTTACACTTCATAGTTTCTGGGATTGCACAGAATAACCAATGTACAGACTGTAAGGGTCGCTACACACAGGAACTTGCACTGGTGTGTTTTTACCAAAACTCTATGGACACAGGATTTACCGTATTTTGCGCCCTATAAGACACACCTGCCCATAAGACACACCTAGGTTTTACAGGAGGACAATAAGAAAACATATTTTTCATTAGACCTCAGATCAGACCAACAATCAGATCCCCAATGTTTATCAGACCTCAGCTCACAGCCCCAATCAAACCCCCAATAATTATAACACCCTAAATCAGACCTCCAATAATAATAACACCCTCAATCAGACTTCAGATCAGACCCCCAATGTTAATAAGACCCCAATAAGACCTCAGATCAGACCCACAATCAGACCTCAATGTGAACGACCCACAAACAGACCTCAGATGAGCCCCAATATAAATAAGAGTCCCCATTCAGACCTCAGATGAGACCCCCATGCCTCAGATCAGACCCCCATGCCTCTTTGATCAGTGTCCATGCCTCACTTGATCAGTCCTCAGTGTTGAGTATGTCATCATATTAATGTGAAGCCATTACAATAAGGCACCAGGGCCGATTCTAGCTCTTCTGCCGCCTGAGGCAAAAATTTAAAGGGGTTCTCTGGGAATTAAGGAAATGAAAATACGTAAACATTATTATAAATATATTCCCAAATACCTTTTATTAGTTATAATGGCTCATTTTGTCTAGGGAGAAATGATTAGGAGAAACAAAATGGCCGCCATCCTATTAGTGCACACAAAACCTGTCCTAATCACACAGCAGGACAAGGTACTTAACAACACTGAGGTAACGAGCTGCCTCATCTTCTTCTCCTACTTGTCGGGGATTATAGAAACATAGAAGATTGACGACAGAAAAAGACCACCTAGTCCATCTAGTCTGCCCTTTTATTATCCTTTTATTTTTATCTTAGGATAGATACATGTTTATCCCAGGCATGTTTTAAATTTCAGTTACTG
>ONZH01027683.1:0-36919 GCA_900303285.1 Rhinella marina
GCTTGTTGACTGTCCTTAGCAGTGGTTTCCTAGCAGCTATTTTACCATGAAGGCCTGCTGCACACAGTCTCCTCTTAACAGTTGTTGTAGAGATGTGTCTTCTGCTAGAACTCTGTGTGGCATTGACCTGGTCTCTAATCTGAGCTGCTGTTAACCTGCGATTTCTGAGGCTGATGACTCGGATGAACTTATCCTCCGCAGCAGAGGTGACTCTTGGTCTTTCTTTCCTGGGGCGGTCCTCATGTGAGCCAGTTTCTTTGTAGCGCTTGATGGTTTTTGCAACTGCACTTGGGGACACTTTCAAAGTTTTCCCAATTTTTCGGACTGACTGACCTTCATTTCTTAAAGTAATGATGGCCACTCGTTTTTCTTTACTTAGCTGCTTTTTTCTCGCCATAATACAAATTCTAACAGTCTATTCAGTAGGACTATCAGCTGTGTATCCACCTGACTTCTGCCCAACACAACTCATAGTCCCAACCCCATTTATAAGGCAAGAAATCCCACTTATTAAACCTGACAGGGCACACGTGTGAAGTGAAAACCATTTCAGGTGACTACCTCTTGAAGCTCATCAAGAGAATGCCAAGAGTGTGCAAAGCAGTAATCAAAGCAAAAGGTGTCTACTTTGAAGAACCTAGAATATAAGACATATTTTCAGTTGTTTCAGAATTTTTTGTTAAGTATATAATTCCACATGTGTTAATTCATAGTTTTGATACCTTCAGTGTGAATCTACAATTTTCATAGTCATGAAAATACAGAAAACTCTTTGAATGAGAAGGTGTGTCCAAACTTTTGGTCTGTACCATATATATATATATATATATATATATATATATATATATATACTAAACCGAGAATGGCAGCAGCACTAGATAAGCCATGAGACATAAACCGGCAGGCACCTGACTCTCACCTGTAGGAGGTGCTGTCCGTTTTTTTGTAATTTTGTATATATAGAGGAAGACTGGCCTCCTCTGGGAATTTAGCACTCCTGTTCACACTGGTGCAGTTTCTGACCAGGTATGGTGTTCTCCTGATATGGGCCTGCCGGTTTATGTAGGATGCAGGTCAGTGTTAGTGTAGGACTCATCCGATTGGAAGCCACCTTGATCGTTGGTGGATGAGCCCGACATATTTATGATCATTTATATGCGCTAAGAGCTTCCACTTGATATACTTTATATACTACATAGCAATTGTGCTTTTTTTACTCCTTTACATGTTCATTTCATGTTCATTTTATGTCTCATGGCTTATCTAGTGCTGCTGCCATTCTCTGTTTAGTATCTAATTAGCCAACAGGTAGCTTGCACCTGACTCTCACCTGTAGGAGGTGCTGTCCGTTTTTTGTAATTTTGTATATATAGAGGAAGACTGGCCTCCTCTGGGAATTTAGCACTCCTGTTCACACTGGTGCAGCTTCTGACCAGGTATGGTGTTCTCCTGATATGGGCCTGCCGGTTTATGTAGGATGCAGGTCAGTGTTAGTGTAGGACTCATCCGATTGGAAGCCACCTTGATCGTTGGTGGATGAGCCCGACATATTTATGATCATTTATATGCGCTAAGAGCTTCCACTTGATATACTTTATAAACTACATAGCAATTGTGCTTTTTTTACTCCTTTACATGTTCATTTCATGTTCATTTTATGTCTCATGGCTTATCTAGTGCTGCTGCCATTCTCTGTTTAGTATCTAATTAGCCAACAGGTAGCTTGCACCTGACTCTCACCTGTAGGAGGTGCTGTCCGTTTTTTGTAATTTTGTATATATATATATATATATATATATATATATATATATATATATATTCTCTTTTAACAATTGCAGTGTTACGGTGTTTTGATTAGTATGAGTATGTACATCGTACAATTAATCTGGTAAAGCTCACCAGATTTATCACATTGGCTCAGGCTGGATGATAAATTTGGTTCCTAGATACACAACTATTAGTTGGCTTACCTGGCACAAAAATTTTGAGACAAACTATCGGAGCAAATGATCACATCTTAAGCCAAGCCCATTTCCTCCTTTCCAAGCCATGTTTCCTTGGGGAGCTAGATGCAATGGGTTATTCTTTTTGCATCGTTTGTTTCATAAATGGGTATAGAGTCTAAATAAACCATATTGAAGTCAATTACTTTAAAGGAGTTGTCAACGATTTTTTGTTTTAAATCAACCCCTCTCTCCTCCACCCATCCAGAGGGATCTGAGAAAAGAACAAAATGTTCCTGCTCCCTGTCTCTCGGTTCTGGGTCCATGGTTCCCAGGCTGCCTTCACATGTTCTCACATGGGATATCACTACTGGGACATGTGCTGCATGATGACATGTCATTGCTGAGACCAACGATTGTGGAAGTGTGGAGAAGACAACCTAGGACCCACGGAGCCAGATCCAAGAGGTGAGGATCAGGTAAGTATAGCTCCCTTCATAGGCCCTGCTAGGTTGGGGGGGAAGGGGGTTAAGAAAAAAATAAATTGTGGACAGCCTCTTTAATACATGTGGGCCATTGACTACATTTGCAGTATGTTGTTCTGCTAAAATTCTATACAGCATGTCTGAAAGAATAATAATTTCTGGAACAACTAAATGGCTTGTTTTATGCTACTGAAAGGGAAAAAAGTAAAATAATGGGGACAGGTAACTATTGATTCAGGGAGCAGTGATACTTACAACTGTTAAATAGAAAACCACTTTCCCATGTTCTTTTTGTCTTTGACTATTAACATAGCTTTGGGCTATTTTTTTTTTTTTACAAAACGGAGAATGGAGAACAATTTTACTTTAATTAGTTTGACTGTGGTGCAAAAGCTCCATGTTTGCAGCAATAATTGGTTATCTGAAAAATTGAGGACTGGCAGAACAAAGTACCATGTTACTTTATTAAATTTATTTGTGTGCTGAGTTCATGAGTCACCTATACAGTATAAAAGCTCCCTACTGCCTCCTCCTTCTAGACAAAGCCAGGTGCATTCACTGCCTAAGAAGCCCTTTGTGTAGAAAACACCAGGAAATAGATCCATTTCCTTCATTTATGGATGTTCACTTTGCTGTTCCATTACGAATCATTTTATTGAAAAAAAATACCAGGACCATACTTTTCAGAAGCTCTTTTGTAGACATATATATAAAATTGCACCTAATGAATCTGTGGTTTAGTTGTGATTAACAATATTCTCTCTGCAAAATAAGGTTCCTTGGAAAGTTTGCTATTTTTTTGCCTCTGCTCGACTGCACTTTCATCAGGGTATATATATATATATATATATATATATATATATATATAGCAATATGGTTATATAAAAAAGCCAAGGTTCATAAGGATAAATAATAGATAATAAACAATGAATGGAGACAGTAGATATTTATCAACAACTTGCACTCAGGTATGGATAACACTGTAATAATAAATATATAAATATATATAAGTGCTATATATAGCGAATTAGGGATGTTTCCATGAAGGTAAAATCACCACAGTACATATACAGGTAGTCAGCTGAAATGATGTACAGGAGTGACGAAAAAAGGTCCAATATATATTTATTATTACAGGCTGCACTATATTTGCTCCCATTGATAGTGTTATCCATAGCTGAGTGTAAGGTCTACAAGATCTACAATCTCCATTCATTGTTTATTATCTATTATTTATCCTTATGAACCTTGGCTTTTTAATATAACTATATTGCCCCATATGAACCTATGGAGTAAGGGGGAAATGCGTTGAGACATAAGGCCTTAATTATGTGTTATATCTAGAGATGAGCGAGCACTAAAATGCTCGGGTGCTCGTTATTCAAGACGAACTTTTCCCGATGCTCAGGTGCTCGTTTCGAGTAACGAAACCCCATTGAAGTCAATGGGAGACTCGAGCATTTTTGCAGGGGACCAAGGCTCTGCCTAGGGAAGGCTGGGTGAAAACCTGGAAACATCAGAAAATTATGGAAACACCACGGAAATGGACAGGAAACAGCGGGGGCAGCATGCATGGATGCCTCTGAGGCTGCCTAATCCCACCATTACCCCAAATTCTCCTGCAACAGCCTGGTGGTTACCCTCATGGCAATTGTGCTCACCCAGACCAAGAAAGGCGAGGCACATGCCCAACACATGTTAGGGAAGCACCCAACTAGGTGCAACGAAGGTCCATCACCCATGCCCATGCTGGCACTGCTCTCCTATCCCCAGACACACGATGCAGGCATAAGCCTGACACAGCATGGCGGTGACACCAACAAGTGACCAAGTTAGATGAGGTAGCAGGTGAGCCACCCAAAAATTTAGCCTGACGTAGCATGGCGTTTACACCACAAATTCCGACTGAGAATGCAGTGAAATGGCTTTTGTTGAGCCTCCAAAATTTTTTTTCTTTTCGGAGTACATAAAGTCGACCCTCAGCAAAAATTTTTTTTTTAAATGTCGGTACTTGAGCCTCCTGAAAAATTGTTTTGGACTGTCTGTTTGACGCTCCTGAAACATTGTTTTACAGTGTCTGTAGTTGACACTGCTGAAAAATTGTTTGGAGAGAGGGCCTGTAGGTGGCCCTCCAGAAAAATTGTTTAGAGAGAGGGCCTGTAGGTGGCCCTCCGGAAAAATTGTTTGGAGAGAGGGCCTGTAGGGGGCCCTTCCGAAAAATTGTCGTAAAAGAGTGCCAGTTGGCCCTCTAAAAAATGACGTTTTGGGTCAGCGTTAGGCAAAGACAACAAGGAGGAGGAGGAGTAGGAGGAGTAGAGAAGAGGAATCGGATACATAAGTAATGTTAATCTTTAGCTGTTTTCCCCCGGAGGAGATTTGAATTCCGGTGAAATCCAGGCTTTGTTCATTTTAATAAGCATCAGCCTGTCAGCGCTGTCAGTTGACAGGCGTGTACGCTTATCGGTGATGATGCCACCAGCTGCACTGAATACCCGCTCTGACAACACGCTAGCGGCAGGGCAGGCCAGCACCGTACAGCGCCAGTTCAGGCCACGTGTCCAGCTTTGAAACCCAGTAGTTGTATGGAGCAGAGTGATCGCTACGGACGTTGGTATGGTCAGCTAGGTACGCCCTCACCATCTTTCTGTAAAGCTCACCCCTACTCTGCCGAGACTGGGGACAGGTGACAGTGTCTTGCTGGGGTGACTTAAAACTGGCAAAGGCTTGGAGAGCGTTCCCCTGCCAGTGCTGGACAAGCTGCCTGCTCGCCTACTCTCCCCCGCTACTTGGCCCACAGAAGCACGCCCTCTGCCGCTAGCGGTGTCAGATGGAAGGATTGTTTCAACTTGTGCACCAGGGCCTGTTGATATTGATTCACTCTCATACTCCTTTCCTCTACAGGGATGAGAGTGGAAAGGTTCTGCTTGTACCGTGGGTCCAGGAGAGTGAACACCCAGTAATCAGTGTTTGAAAAAATTCTTTTAACGCGAGAGTCACGGGATAGGCAGCCAAACATGAAGTCTGCCATGTGCGCCAGAGTCCCAACACGCAATAATTCCCTCTACTCACTGGCCTGACTCTCCATTTCCTCCTCCTCCTCCTCTTCAGCCCATACACGCTCAAGAGTTAAGAAGGACTGAGCATTGGTACCCTCTTCTGTCTCGCCAACATTCTCCTCCTCTTCCTCCTCATCCTCATCCCCCTCCTCCGATATGCGCTGAGAAACAGACCGGAGGGTGCTCTGGCTATCAAGCGACGTATCTTCCTCCACCATCTCTTGTGACAAGCGCAAAGCTTCCGACTTTATGCTGAGCAGTGAATTTTTCAACAGACAAAGCAGCGGGATGGTGAGGCTGATAATGGCGGCATCGCCGCTGACCATCTGTGTTGACTCCTCAAAGTTGCTCAACACCTGGCAGATATCAGACATCCACGTCCACTCCTCATTGTAGACTTGAGGAAGCTGACTGACCTGACTACCAGTTCTGGTGGAAGATGACATCTGGCAGTCTACAATCGCTCTGCGCTGCTGGTAAACTCTGGATAACATGTTTCATGTCGAATTCCATCTTGTGGGTACGTCGCACAACAGTCGGTGAGCGGGCAGTTGTAGGCGGCGCTGCGCTGCCCTGAGAGTGGTAGCATCTGTGGTCGATTTGCGGAAATGCGCACAGATGCGGAGCACCTTGGTGAGCAAATCAGACAGATTGGGGTATGTCTTGAGGAACCGCTGAACTATGAGATTGAACACGTGGGCCAGGCATGGCACATGTGTGAGTCTGCCGAGTTGCAGAGCCACCACCAGGTTACGCCCGTTGTCACACACAACCATGCCTGGCTTCAGGTTCAGCGGTGCCAGCCACAGATCAGTCTGAGCCGTGATGCCCTGTAATAGTTCTTGGGCGGTGTGCCTTTTGTCACCTAAGCTCAGCAGTTTGAGCACCGCCTGCTGGTGCTTAGCCACAGCACTGCTGCTGCGCCTAGAGCTACCGACTGAAGGCGCCGTGCCCACGGATGGTAATTCGGAGGACGAGGTGGAGGAGGAGGAGGGGTCGGAGGAGGAGGCATAGTACGTCTGAGAGACCGTGACCGAGGTAGGCCCCGCAATCCCTGGTGTGGGCAGTACATGAGCGGCCCCAGGGTCAAACTCGGTCCCAGCCTCCACCAAGTTAACCCAATGTGCCGTCAGTGATATATAGTGTCCCTGCCCGGCAGCACTTGTCCACGTGTCCGTGGTTAGGTGGACCTTCTCAGAAACAGCGTTGGTCAGGGCACGGATGATGTTCTGTGACACGTGCTGGTGTAGGGATGGGACGGCACATCGGGAAAAATAGTGGCGGCTGGGGACCGAATACCGAGGGGAAGCCACCGCCATGAGGTTGCGAAAGGCCTCGATCTCTACCAGCCTATAGGGCAGCATCTCCAGGCTCAGCAATTTGGAGACGTGGACGTTGAGGGCTTGGGCATGTGGGTGGGTGGAACTGTATTTCCTCTTGCGCTCCAGCGTCTGCTGTAAAGACAGCTGAACGCTGCGCAGGGACACATTGGTGGACGCTATGGAGGATCGTGTAGGCAAAGGTGTGGTTTTCCGGCGGGAGGTGCTCGTGCCGGGGTCCTGGGCAGGGGGTTGACTAGCAGAGGCAGCAAGTGACACAGGGTAGGAAGCAGTGGTGGGACCCGCAGGAGGTGAACAGCCTTGGTTCCATGGGGTGGGGTGTTTAGCACTCATATGCTTGCGCATGCTGGTGGTGGTTAGGCTAGTAGTGGTGGCACCCCTGCTGATCCTGGTGTGGCACAGGTTGCACACCACAGTCCGTCGGTCATCCTCAATTTCTTTAAAGAACCTCCAGACTTGCGAACATCTAGGTCTCGTCAAGGGAGCTTCACTACGTGAAACAGTTGCTGCTGATGCACCAGCTCTGGCCCTGCTTCTTCCTCTGGCCACCCCACTGCCTCTTCCAAACTGTTCTGGTGCAGCACTCGCCTCCGCCTCAGAAGCACGGTCTTCACTCGGCTTATCAACCCAGCTTGGGTCAGTCACCTCGTCATCCTCCGATTCCTCAGTCTGCTCCCCCCTCAGACTTCCTGCCCTGACAACAACTTCACCACTGTCTGACAACCGTGTCTCCTCATCGTCCGACACCTCTTTACACACTTCTTCCACTAAGTCAACAGTGTAATCACCCACAGACTGCGACAGTTGGAAAACTTGGGCATCGGGAAAGAGGTCAGCAGCAACCTGAGAAGTGGTTTGTGACTCTGGGAAGGGTCCAGAAAACAGTTCCTCAGAGTATGCCGGATCGCATTCCAAATTTTTCTGGGAGGGGGCAGACTGGGGGGAAGGAGGTTGAGCTGGAGAAGCCAGAGGAGTGCTCCCTTGGGTAACGTGGGTGGACTGCGTGGAAGACTGACTGGTGGACAAATTACTTGAAGCATCGTCCACAATCCACGACATCACCTGTTTGCACTGTTGTGGTTTCAACAGTGCTCTACCACGTGTCCCTGTAAGTTGAGACATGAAGCTAGGGAGTGTAGCTCTGCTGCGTTCCCCTGCTCCCTCATCAGCAGGTACTGTCTCACCCTGCCCAGGACCACGGCCTCTGCCCCCTGCAGTAATTGAATGCCCACGCCCACGCCCTCGACCCTTAGCCCTGGGATTCAACCTTTTTCTGAATATAAGTGTATTATATATACCAAAAAAAAAATGGGACTGCTGTACTGAAACCCACAAACTTGTTCAATCTGAACAAGTTAATATGTAGGTGGATAAGTTAGAGCAAAATTACGTATTTTATTACGTACCGTGCAGTATGGAGCAATTACACTGAAACTATTAGATTAGGCAGACTTGGTCTGCTTAAGTGCAACCCAGACAAATGTCGCACAGAGATTTTTCTAATGTAGCTGTATCAGTGAGAGCAAAAGACCGTATTTGATTACGTGAAGTACAGTATGGGTCACCTGGACAGAAAATACAGATTGTGGTTTGTGGTGACTGGCCAGCTGAACTGTGACACACAGAATGGTTCCACACAGCTGTATGAAATGGATTTGTATCACTGAGATTAAAAAAAAACAAAACAAAGTTTATTTTTTTGTGTTTTTCGTTTTTTTTTACGTGACGGGCAGAATATATCAGAGAGCAAACTCAGCCCCTGCTGACTGTGGCTATTTTCACTGCAACCCAGACAAATGTCGCACAGAGATTTTTCTAATGTAGCTGTATCAGTGAGAGCAAAAGACCGTATTTGATTATGTGACGTACAGTATGGGTCACCTGGACAGAAAATACGGATTGTGGTTTGTGGTGACTGGACAGCTGGACTGTGACACACAGAATGGTTCCACACAGCTGTATGAAATGGATTTGTATCACTGAGAGCAAACAAAAGGATTTTGTACTGTGACTTTCACTATCTATCAGTTAGACAGAAAAAAATCTTCTGCAGACTGTGCCTATTTCAATGAAACACAAAAAAATTGTCCCACTTTGAAATGTTTGCTGTTTGAAATGGATGTGTGTCACTGAGAGCCAAAAAATATACTTTTTACAGTCTCCCTGCAAAATGCTGCAAATATGGCGGTAGCTGCACTACTAGTGCCAGCAAGCCCAGCCACAAGCAGATAAAAAAAAAGTGTCTTGTAGCCCTAACAAGGGCTGTTGGGTTCTTTTAGAATCACTCCTGCCTAACACAAATCTAGTAGAACACCCTAACACTCTCCCTGTATCACACTGCAGATCTGTCCCTAATGGCATCCAGGCAGCGACTGAGCGGAGCACCGCGGGCAGTCACTAGTATATTCCAGGGTCACCTGATCAGGCTAGCCAACCCCTGCTATCGACATGTAAGGGCCCCACGTGATGCTGGTTGTACCGCAGAGTCTCCTAGCTTGCGATTGGCTGAGTTTATAGCCGCCAAAAATTCAAAAGGCGGGAGATGCCATTTCCTCGAGCATGGCGAGATACTCGTCCGAGTAGCGAGCACTTACGAGTACCCTAATACTCGAACGAGTATCAAGCTCGGACGAGTATGCTTGCTCATCTCTAGTTATATCTGTCATTGCTTGATAGGGCTACTGAGGGCTTTTCAGGATTAGGCATGAGGACAGAGACCACCTACCACACAGGTATTCCTCTGGGCATAGCTTAAAATAGGGACCTAATAGACTCACAATTGACCCAGTTGCCAAATTGTTTTTGTATTTTCTTAGCAGCATAACTATTGAATACATGTGGATAACGCATTGTGGTTGTTTTAACAGAGATTTATTAAAAGTGAAGTTTAATGTAGGTCTATGCCCACTGATAACTGATAATTTACATAAGGGCCTTAACCTGTTAAGCCATGACGTACTGTTACATCATAGTGATTGTGTGGCACAGGAGCTGTGACAGCATGATCACAGCAGGTGTTCAGCACTGACTGACAGCTGGGCTCCTTCTGTAATGGCCAGGATTGGAGTTATCATTTAACCCCCTTAGATGACACAGTCAATAGCGACCACAACATCTAGGCAGCTGGGCAGAAGGAAGAAGCAAAACCAATGGCCCCAGGCCCGCCATGACCATATGATTACTTGGCTGTGCCACAGGCACAGATTGACAGTCAGCCATAAAGAGACAAGCTTTAAAGAGGGTCTGTCACGTCATTTTCAACAACATAACTAATCGCATTGCCCATCAGAAGATTGCAAACAAATTCCAAACATACCAGAGTGTACAAATGCTCTGTGTTATTCCATGTCCAGGAAAAACACTTTTGTTCTGCTGAAAAATGGCTCCCAAGTGCCCGGCTGGGCAGGCTTTGCTTTGGGTACTTCGAACAGTATGCGAGGTGCAGCAAAGCATTATAAAAGCGATCAAAATATTGCATTGTGACATCCCCTAGTGGGAATAAAAATAATAAATAATGCTGTATATATGTACCTGAAAACAACTCATTGCGCAAAAAAAGCTCTCATATTGCTATCAGTTGAAAAATTAAAAAGTTATGACTCTAACAATGCGATGAAGCAGAAATTATAAAAAAAAATTCTTTGGGCTCCAATGCTAAAATAGACTTAGTATTTAAAGGGGTTTTCCACCTTTAGGTATTGATGACCTGTGTAGTGAAAGGATGAATGGTACTATGGTAATCTACCTGGAGGTCAGGTCAAGATGGGGTTAGTGGAACTGTTAGTCCTTCTATAATACCCTATAATAAGGCAAATTATTATAGACGATACAGTAGATGCTGAGCTCAGAGATATATTATTTTTTATTATGTAAGTTAATATTTTCATGTAAAAAAGCTGGAAGGAAGAAAAGTTTCTTAAACCCCATAGTAAAACTGAAAGAAGGCAACATGTACATCCTTCTCTTCTGGTCAAATGCTCCAAGCATTATCAGATCTCACTCATCCAAAGGAATAAACTGTATTTTATATAGAAATGTCTGCTGATGTCTGTAGTTTGTATAGTTAGATATAGCCATACCAGTATTATTAAAAATAGAATTTATTTATATAAAAAGTACTGTTTTCAGATGCGCAGACACATCTTCTGATACTTTCACATCTGCGTTTTGGACGCTACCAGTCCAAAACGCAATGGTCAGGATCTGTCCAAAACGCAGACTTTAAACGGATCCTGCTCCATAGAGATGAATTGATCTTGGAACAGGATCAGTTTCACTGCGTTTTGAAAGCGCAGACAAAAATGCTACAACCCTAAGATGTGTCTCTACATGCTCATGCAATGTGCGTTCACAATACAGTAGTTACCTCAGAGCGGGTTTGAACAAGAGCAAGCCGGCCACCACTACTACATGTCTGCGGTGGTCGTAACCAGGGGCAACGGCTAGACTGATGTGTGTGGGACAATGGATATACAAATAGGGAAATCTTCTAAACGGTACATTTTATATAAATACATTCTATTAGTAATGATATTGGTATGGCTATATCTATAACTATACAAACTACATTTGTGAGATGGGAATACCTCTTTAAAGTAAATGATATAAATGGTGTTGCAAGAAAACAAATGGGACAAAATTAAAGTTGACCACATTTATATATACATTTTCATTGACTTAAAAGATACCCATGTAACATAACCTCAACATTTCCACCAGAGAAAAAGTAAAAACATACTGCTATATAGACTGGAAAATAAAGTGATGAAGTTGGAATGTTGAGAGATGAAAGAAATCTGATCATGTGATGATGATTTTAGGGGCTAGAAAGATAATATCACCCAAGTATTGTCTCTTTACATAGGTCAGTTACGAAGAATGAGCGTTCATAGAAATGTTCATCCCCAATAATTGTCCCGTGGGTAAAGGCCTTAAAACAAGACCAAATTGTTATCACAAGAGAAAGCTAGAGGGGGTCACAATTTGCAGATAAATTATAGCACTATATGCTTTTCAAACAAAAAGGAATGGAGAACCATGCAATCCATGATCCTACTGGGTCTTTTAGACGAGAAGACATTCTTTCCAACGCTCTGCTCTGGCTAACGGGAAGCTAAAAGAGTATATATTTAAAGAGTTGTCCAATGTGGATGTAGATCAAATGCTATGTGTTAAGGTACTATTACACTGACAAAAGAGCCAGGCGATTGTCAGGAGGGAAATGTTCCCTCGTTAATCGCTTGCTCGCTAGACTAGGAGACCATTGCTATCACAAATGCTTGTTAACGATCATCTTACAATTATCTATTGGTGTAATAGGGCCTTAAGACAATGAGGGCGTATGTGTATTTAAATAATTGTTACAGTTCTACAAATCAAAATTTTTCTGTGCATGTAAGCATTAAAACTGCATTTTTAATAAAGAGATAACTCTGTATGACCTATATGTGTATTTTACAGCAGTTGCATATTTGTATAAGACATTATGGCTGCTTTCTTCTTTAATCAGTCTATTAAAAGAAGGTTATAGTGCCTATAGGGATTTAAAACAAAATACTCGATACAGGCACAGGGAGAAATATGTTGATTTTGCATTTTACATAGTTGCTGAGTTGACAAAACAAATGTATTAAATTATATGTCATATCACCCTATCAAAGATAAATCAAATATTCTGTAGTGCTGACATTTCATTACTGCATGCAATCTCCTAATCAGTAAATGCTTGATTCACTGCTTCCTTTTTACATATCACTGACTCATCTCAATTAAACTGAACTTTAAAGGTTACTTTCGTTACAAAACAAAATGAATGCCTGTATATATATTTATGGTAGCATTTTTCAATATAAATTACAGTAATCTCAGTTTACAACAAATTGGCACTAAACTTTAAATTACTAATCATGTTTGAGGAAGAAAACTTGGCATATTCTCATTTTGTTACTATATCTAATTTGTTTTACTGAAGTTCAGAAGACTGAGTAATATGTCCTACATTTTCCCCATCTTCATTTGCACTTCATCTTTAGCTGTATGTATTGCATATATATATAGACTGTACTTTTGGGCGCCAGTACAAAAGCAACACCTAGGCCCATCACCTGATTGATAATTATGCCATATGCCATTTTATATGATGGCATTGGGTAATATTGTAGAATTGCTGCTTCTTTTTTCTTATGCTCCCAGGAGAATTTGGGGTCTGTACTTCACGGATCCCAAATACATTGTTATTTCATTTCTATAATGGGACCCTGTTTGTCATCATATAAAAATGCAGTCCACAAAAGTAAAACGAAAAAATTGCAGCATACTCCATTGGAACTTCTTGACTACAAGCATCAATTCAGTACTACTAGAGGAAAACTTGATAAGGAGAGAAAACCGTTCTCCCGACAGATTAGAGGCTTGTGGGAGGACCTTCATTTACTGTTCATTTATTTATTTTATATTATTATTTATTTTATTTTATTATTGTAGTTTTATTTTTTTTATATTTATAGTTGGAGAGGTTTTTTGCATGCGGGTTTGTAAATCAGTACATATTGACATAGAGTGGACAACACTTTCTTAAAAGTTACATACGTGTAATAGACTTATGTGATATTTGATATGAAAAAAATGTGACTAAAACAAGAAAAATAAGAAATGAAAGATCTCATCAGGATCTTTCCATACAGTGCCTTGCAAAAGTATTCAGCCCCCTGGAACTTTTGCCACATTTCAGGCTTCAAACAAAAAAATATAACATTTTAAATTTTTGGTGAAGAATCAACAACAAGTGGGTCACAATTCTGAAGTGGAACGAAATTTACTGGATCATTTAAACTTTTTTTGTAATAATAAAACTGAAAAGTGGGGCGTGCAAAATTATTCGGCCCCCTTGCATTAATACTTTGTTGCATCTGCTTTTGCAGCGATTACAGCTGCAAGTCGCTTGAGGTATGTCTCTATCAGTTTTGCACATCTAGAGACTGAAATTCTTGCCCATTCTTCGTTGCAAAACAGCTTGAGCTCTGTGAGGTTGGATGGAGAGCGTTTGTGAACAGCAGTTTTCAGCTCTTTCCACATATTCTCAATTGGATTCAGGTCTGGACTTTGACTTGGCCATTCTAAGACCTGGATACGTTTATTTTTGAACCATTCCATTATATATTTTGCTTTATTTTTGGGATCATTGTCTTGTTGGAAGATAAATCTTCGTCCTAGTCTCTGGTCTTTTGCAGACTCCAACAGGTTTTCATCCAGAATGGTCCTGTATTTGGCTCCATCCATCTTCCCATCAATTTTAACCATCTTCCCTGTCCCTGCTGATGAAAAGCAGGCCCAAACCATGATGCTGCCACCACCATGTTTGACAGTGGGGATGGTGTGTTCAGGGTGATGAGCTGTGTTGCTTTTACGCCAAACATATCGTTTTGCATTGTTTCCAAAAAGTTCGATTTTGGTTTTATCTGACCAGAGCACCTTCTTTCACATGTTTGATGTGTCTCCCAGGTGGATTGTTGCAAACTGTAAATGAGACTTTTTATGGATATCTTTGAGAAATGGCTTTCTTCTTGCCACTCTTCCATAACGGCCAGATTTGTGAAGTGTTCGACTGATTGTTGTCCTATGGACAGACTCTCCCACCTCAGCTGTAGATCTCTGCAGTTCATCCAGAGTGATCATGGGCCTGCATCTCTGATCATTCTTCTCCTTGTTTGAGATGAAAGTTTAGAGGGACTGACGGGTCTTGGTAGATTTGCAGTGGTCTGATACTCCTTCCATTTCAATATGATCGCTTGCACAGTGCTCCTTGGGATGTTTAAAGCTTGGGAAATCTTTTGGTATCCAAATCCGGCTTTAAATTTCTCCACAGCAGTATCACGGACCTGCCTGGTGTGTTCCTTGGTCTTCATGATGCTCTCTGTGCTTTAAACAGAACCCTGAGACTATCACAGAGCAGGTGCATTTATACGAAGACTTGATTACATACAGGTGGATTTTATTTATCTTCATCAGTCATTTAGGACAACATTGAATCATTCAGAGATCCAAGTTTAAATGATCCAATAAATTTCGTTCCACTTCACAATTGTGACCCACTAGTTGTTGATTCTTCACCAAAAATTTTAAATGTTATATCTTTTTGTTTGAAGCCTGAAATGTGGCAAAAGGCTAAAAAGTTCCAGGGGGCCGAATACTTTCGCAAGGCACTGTATGTCATATGGATATCATAGAGAGGGATCCCCCACATGGGACACTGACTCTTAGTCAAAGAGCTAAATAAAAAAACTGTTTTGCTGAAATACCCTTTTAAAAACTATTTACCTTTTTATGTTAAAAATGCTCAAAAATAACTATTATTTCATCATTTGAACAAGTGTGTAGAATTATCTAAAACTGTTTAATTATTTTTTATAAATAGTTATCATTACTTTGCAACAGCTTACATACAACCTCAAATTCATTTAAACAGTTATCATTGTGCACTATTTTATTGTAATGCATTCTTCATAAAAATTGAATGGAAAATGTTTTATGTTTGTTAAAGGAAAATTATGTTTTGTGAGACTGTGAGATTTATATTGTTGTAAGAAATGCATTTTCCTATTATGGTAGGGAGGAGTTTGATTTCTTCCACTAACTGGAGAAGAAACTCTCTCAAAGTGAAAGCCTACATTTGGAGAACTTATCACCAAAACAGATCTATTCACATAAGGGTAACTATTACCTGCCAAAATTCCACTAACCAATAGATGGAATAGCACTAGCAACCACTGAACAAAGCTCAAATAAGGAAGTCTGGAATTCACAGACACAACTGACACACTTTATTTTAAATTTCTTATAAAGGACACATTGGGCTTGTTGAATGATTGACTTTGGGGAGGGAGATATTCAGTGGTTGATAATGCACCCATTAAGGTAAAGTTATTAGGGTATCCAATACATGTACAAACAGACAGATCTTCTAGGTTGCATAAATTGCAATTCCCTAGTGTAATGTTTGGTACAGTTATTGGAATATTTTATTAAGAAGAGATGAGCAAATCAAGTCAACATGAATCAAATTAGTTACAAATTTCCCAAAACATTCAGATTTTGGTAAATCCTAAACTTTTGTGATTCTTCACCCACAAAACACTCAAAATGGTGACTACCATTTTAAAGTTCAGAAGACAGAGCAGAAGTAATTTTTAGGACCATTTTTTAAACTTAAAAAATGCAACTGTGCAGTGTGTTTTGAAACAGTGTATTTTTTTTACCAGCAGCTGCCATGCACTTACCAGTAGGAATATATGTTGCCATCACTTTCATTTTACTAATGCTGTCTTGGCGTGAAAGATTTTTAAAAATTTTAGATGCAGTCCTACAAGACGTGAAAGATCTTGATAGAGTTTAGATAAGTCCTACAAGACGCAAGAGTGTTGTACGTGACTTTTCATGACAATTAAGGTGCTTTTGATTCAGGTTGAATTTATTCAGACTGAACCAACTGTGTTGGCCAACTTGACCGACATGAGTTTTGGGAGAGTCACTCATCTATTTTAATAACCTGAAAGATTTTGAAGACTTTTAAAGCTTTACAATAAGCAGATTACGCCCTGTAATTAAAGTACACTCTAATCAGAATTCAGGCTGTTGCAGAAAAAAAAAGTCTGAGTCTTTGATATGTCAGCCACTTACAATTCCCTTTGAACAATACTGTACTACTAAAGTACATGCACTGATTGGCTTTCTAGTACAGTATAATATTATATGTAGTATACTACTTTCTAATTGTGCCAGGTCGAGCTGTTCATATGGACATGGTTCCATTTTATTTTGATAGTGTTCTGCACAGGAGCCTGAAGATACTCCTATACGTAAAGGAGTTGTCCAAGTTAAAGAAAAACTGAGGTAGCTGTAAATTATCTGATTTCTAACAAAAGAATAGATACTTATCTATTTTCTCCACTGGTAGATTTACCTCTTTTCTCTCCTGCTGGTACCAGCATTGTACTAGGATCCTGCTCTACTGATATAATCTACCGGGCTACAGTGGTGACTTTTTGAAGGTTTAATTACTTTGTTCCTAATTTTTTTAACCTTAAAACTTTTGAAAACTTTTTTTAACATTATTGCCCTCCTATAGGGTTTTAACATGCAATCATTACATTGCTTATACCATATTATATACCATAATTTACTATTGCAGTCTTTGGCAAAATTGCTGGGTTCCCATTAAACCCTGCCTGAGGGCTTGATAGGAAAGCTACCATGCCAGGTCTGGGAGACTTGGCTGCCATAGCAACCAAATGTCTGCCTGATATAATCGGCGAGGGGGATCTTTCAGCATTGGAGAGAGTCCCCAACCTCCAGATGACCACTGAGATGCTGTGGTTACTATTGACCATGGCATCAAAATAGTTAAATAACCTTGATCAGAATTGTCTCTTCATGACGGTAAGGGGCTAGCAAAAAGTGACTTATACTTTCCAGCAGTTCTTTATGATTTTCACATTTAAGGATTCATCTATCTATTTTATTTTCTTTAATCCACATTTTTTCTTATTTTTGGATTACAGTTTGGGGCCTTCAGAGATAATTACAGCTCAATTTACAATATTCTCAACTTGCAATGGACATCCCAGAATAAATTAATATTGTAATTTGAGGGAATACTTTGTATTAGGAAATTGCTTCATAAGCAAACACATACAGTATTTCAAGTGCTGAAATAAATGGATCTGGACTTTGTAAAGTAACTTTCTGTTTAACATGCTGGGTTCTATGAGTTAAAATCAACTCTGAAACTTCATTATCACCAGACCCACAGCATAGATTGATGGGGAATATGGCATTCATCCCAAGTACTACTGGCTGGTATGACAAAGTCTTTACAATTATGAAGTAGACTAAAGTGTTTGAAAAGGATGAATACTGAATTACTTATAGAAGTGCCTCTTTGATGTGAACCTGTCTAGAAAAAATATCCCATTAAGCCAACAAACAATTGTTGAAGCAGTTAAATGAAAAATCTGCAAACTGAAAAAGAATGTAGTTAATCAAAATATTGGCGGTTTTAAGGAAATCATTTTTCCTTGAGTGGATTTGAGATCTCTGGCCAGGTGCCAATAGAAGATATCACTGCCAATATGATGACAGCTACTCGTTATCTCACAAGATGAAAGTGTTCTTCATATAAAAGATTACAAATAACATTACGCAACAATCTCCATGGTTCCTGCTTCACAAAATCTGAGCTAAGTGTCTTGTACTACAAACAGATTTTTTCAGAGGCAGACAGAAGATAAAATATAATTTATATATCAGATTCTCCAATTTTAATAGGTGACAATAATTCCAAAGTGCCTACATGATAGCGGTTTTATTTCATCAGTTTCAATATGCATAGAGAAAGTTCTCTATGAACACTTGTCGACTGCTGATACCACGGTACTGATACTGATACAACTTTTCATTGCAACATAGTAACTTTATCCATAGTTAGGAAGAAGGGTTCGAGTTACACAGGCCTTGTGTGCTAGATTCCCATGGGGAAAACCAACCACTCTGCCTTGTAGAGTAAATATAGATGCAGGGTAACGTTAATATATCCTACTGTCAGATATGCACTCCCTTTATTACTTTTAATAACTCACTGTAAATTGGGGGATGCTTAAAACAAAAAAAACAAAAAAAAACTTTTATTTGGTAAACCAATATCTAAAAAATGGAGAGAGACAACGAAAAAAGCCAAACTTAATTGCAATACTGGATACACCCTAGCTAATCCCTGGCTAGTAAGGTGCCCAGGAGAGTGGGGGATCACAGGCGATATACCCCTAACTCAATATCCTTAACTGGGTGCACACATGGGGGGGGTAAAAACCCATACACCACTTCCCTAGAGTTAAATCACCTGTCACTCCAAATGAAGGTGTAAACTCTATGTCCTCAATTGCTGCAAGATAGCAACACCTGGGACCTACAGTGAGAAGCCCTAAGGATCTACAAAAGTATCCTATTCTAAATTGCCATACATGAGCTCACTGCCCTATCAGTATCATCTTAGGTTAAAGACCCTCAGGCTCGACGCGTTTCTTTAGTATCCACATCATCAGGAGCCAGACCTAAGCGAATAATGTCAGTGCTGAGCAGCGTACATCACAAACTGAACAAAGACGCGCAACCCCTCTCCACGTGTTAGGGGAAGCGCTCCGGCACTAGAATGGCCGTAGAGCGGCCGCCTGAAGCACCGCTCTTTATGCTCCACGGCTCTGCCCCCTCCAAGAGCGAGATCCCAGACACACCCCCCGGCATCAGTATCGCTGAAGGACCACAGAAAGGTAAGTATCAGCGTATACATTAATGCCAGCTCCACGCTGGGCGTTCTGGAGAAGGGAGATAGCACCCCCTTGTTTATTACTAGGGATAAAAGGCGGATAATTCAGCTACATAACAGATGGACCGGAAAATGAACAAAGAATCAACCAGGTCTGAAAAGGCATCATAGTGCAGGCTATTGGATGATTACTGCGCACCCCACAAAAGACATGTGGTGACAGAAGTCAGTTAAAGACTAGCAGCAGATGTAAAACTGGGACAAACAAAAGGCCTATCATCAGGATACTTAAATTAAAATTAAAAATGATACTTATGTTGGACCCTTGACCACCATACTTATGTTGCATGATATTCTAATGTACACCTCCCTAAATTAACACCATGGGAGGAAGAAACCTATTTATGACAGCCAGCTCCAGGTCCTGTCAGTGGTGTAAACCAACAACCTGATGATAAGGACCATATTATATGGGCACAGGATACCCCCAGTTAGAGCTAAATGAAGGATGTAAAGGAGAGTAAAACAGCATCCTGTTGACGTTCACGTGGGTTGAGGAGTGTGTCCCTATTTTTACTCATAGCATGTTGGTAAGCTTGTTTCAATACCTGCCCTGGGTATCCCCTATTGGAGAATCTTCTCTTCAAATCATCCGCAGCAAGGCGAAAATCCCCTAATGAGGAGCAATTGCGTCGAATGCGCAAATATTGCCCCTTGGGAATGCCTCGTTTAAGTGCTGCTGGGTGACAGCTCCTCCATTGAAAAAGACTATTTGTTGCCATCTTTTTTCTAAATAGTCGGGTACCAATGTATCCATTGGAATCTTTGAAGATGGTCAGGTCCAAGAAGGTAATCGAGTGTAAATGGATCTCAAAAGTAAAAAATAGCCCCCAGTCATTGATGTTTAGTCGTTGTACAAACACCTGAAAGGATTCTCTATCACCCTTCCAAAAGATGAGCACGTCATTGATATATCTTAGCCACAAGACAATCGATGACGTGAGGTCCCCCATCTCGTTGCCGAACACCACCTCCCTCTCCCAACCCCCCAAATAAAGGTTTGCGTATGTTGGGGCACACGGGCTCCCCATGGCCACGCCCTTCACTTGGTGGTAGACTTTATTGTTGTAGAGGAAGATATTGTGTTCAAGAATAAATCATAGCAGGCAAAGCACAAAGCCATTATGAGGCCATAGGTGTGTACCTCGGGTGGCCAAAAATGAGGACACCATTGCACACCCCTTATCATGTGGTATGGAATTGTACAGCGCCTCCACGTCCAGGCTAGCCAAGTAGACATCTTCATCCACATGGAGGCCATCTATCTTTTTGATGACCTCCATGGAGTCTCTGACATAGGACGGGAGGGCTGTCACAAAGGGCCTAAGTATGACATCCACATATGTGCTAATTGGATGGGTAAGACTATTGGTCCCTGAGACAATGGGTCTTCCTTTAAGTGGTACCAAGCCCTTGTGGACCTTGGGCAGTCCATAAAAACACGCTATCTGCGGGAACTGTGGTAATAGAAACTCTAATTCAGATTTATTAAAGGGGTTGTCCAACGAAAAATATTCTACAGTTTTCAAACCAGCACCTGGATCTGAATACTTTTGTAATTGCATGTAATTAAAAATTTTGTATAGCTACTAAGTTATTCAACAACATATATCTGTATAGGACCACTTAATTTCTTATTTCTTTGACATGCTCACTGAGCAGGCCGCACATGCTCAGTTTCAAATTTTAACTGCCTCCTGAGCTGTGATAGGGAGAGATGAGACACGCCCCCTTAGCTGCAGCAGAAAAGACACTCCCCGAGCTGTCAGCTTGATATAAATCTAGCAGAACAATGCATGGGGAGATCTCTGGATCCATGTGAGGTACAGGGCTTGTTCTAGCTTTATTAGAAAGAGGGTGTCATGTACTATATGATGTCTGATTTTCATTTTTTACATTATTTGTGGGATAACCCCTTTAATCCAATTGGACTGAAGAGCTTCTTCCAGGATGTTTTTGAGTTCTTGTTTATGTGCCATTAACGGATTGCTGCAAAGGGCAGCATAACAAGACTTATCCTGCAATATATTAGAACACATCACTGTGTAGCTTGCTTCATCCATAACCACAATGTTCCCCCCTTGTCAGATGGCTTTATAATGATGGATCTGTCTGATTCCAAAGTTCTAAGGGCTTCTAACTCAGAAGTGGGCAAGTTCAAAGGACCGAATCTATGTCCTTCCAAAGTGGAAAGTTGATCCACTACCACTTTTAAGAAGACATCCAGTGGGGAATGATCACTCACGGGAGGATTTTTAGTTGATGGGGGTTTGAGGGTCGTAAATGGGCCTTCACCAAGACCTCGATTACCCTCATCCCAAAGATCGGCCAACAGTTGTACATCAGCCAATTCCTCCACATCGATCCCCAATGCTGCACATTGTCTCTTGTCATGTGTGGAGAAAAATTTCTTCCACTTGAGTTTACGTATGAAAAGGTGAAGATCCTTCACCCACTCAAATAGGTTGAATCTGTTAGTTGGCACAAAGGATAAACCTTTAACTGACTTCTGTCACCACATGTCTTTTGTGGGGTGCGCAGTAATCATCCAATAGCCTGCACTATGATGCCTTTTCAGACCTGGTTGATTCTTTATTCATTTTCCGGTCCATCTGTTATGTAGCTGAATTATCCGCCTTTTATCCCTAGTAATAAACAAGGGAGTGCTATCTCCCTTCTCCAGAACGCCCAGCGTGGAGCTGGCATCAATGTATACGCTGATACTTACCTTTCTGTGGTCCTTTAGCGATACTGATGCCGGGGGGGTGTGCCTGGGATCTCGCTCTTGGAGGGGGCGGAGCCGTGGAGCATAAAGAGCGGTGCTTCAGGCGGCCGCTCTACGGCCATTCTAGTGCCGGAGCGCTTCCCCTAACACGTGGAGAGGGGTTGCGCGTCTTTGTTCAGTTTGTGATGTACGCTGCTCAGCACTGACATTATTCGCTTAGGTCCGGCTCCTGATGATGTGGATACTACAGAAACGCGTCGAGCCTGAGGGTCTTTTATCTAAGATGATACTGATAGGGCAGTGAGCTCATGTATGGCAATTTAGAATAGGATACTTTTATAGATCCTTAGGGCTTCTCACTGTAGGTCCCAGGTGTTGCTATCTTGCAGCAATTGAGGACATAGAGTTTACACCTTCATTTGGAGTGACAGGTGATTTAACTCTAGGGAAGTGGTGTATGGGTTTTTACCCCCCCATGTGTGCACCCAGTTAAGGATATTGAGTTAGGGGTATATCGCCTGTGATCCCCCACTCTCCTGGACACCTTACTAGCCAGGGATTAGCTAGGGTGTATCCAGTATTGCAATTAAGTTTGGCTTTTTTCGTTGTCTCTCTCCATTTTTTAGATATTGGTTTACCAAATAAAAGTTTTTTGTTTTTTTTAAATATAGATGCAGACCTCAAAAGCCTCTTTCACACGTTAGTGTGTTAGTTTTGGTCAGTGATTTCTATCAGTGATTGTGAGCCAAAAGCAGGTGTGGCTCTAAACACAGAACAGGTGCAGATCTTTCCCTTATACTTTATGCCTGTGGAGGCTCTAATCCTGGTTCACCGATGTGTAAATGAGGCATTATCAGACATACGTTTTAGTGAAGGACTGGCATTACTACATCAGGCCATGTAGATCAAACGTGTCACTGCAAAAATTACATTATTACCATTGTAAATTGTCCTGTCTTTCAATTTTGCTAGTACCATTTAATAATATGTGGTTACCAAACCCGTGACTTTTCATTTTTTAGGCCTCATGATAAAATGCCTGGAAAAAATGTGCAAAATGAAAGACCCATGCCTTGTTCTCCCAGAGTCAGGATATGGTAATAGCAGCAGTAGCAGCACCAGCCATCCAGCTAGTAGTAGTAGCAGTAGGCCACTGTTCTCCCTGACTTATGAAAGGCACAACACTATTATTGAGAACAAAGAGGATGAGTTTGTGAACTGGATGGCTCACTCCTCCTTGCAGTCACAGCAGGATCATGTGGAGATCACCTCTAAGTCTGACACTGTGCCTTGGAGCCAGGGGTCACAGCATTCTTCCTGCTCCTCCTTCTTGCAACCCTGGAAAAGCCTTCTAGTTGCATCCTCAGCAGAGAGCTCAGTCCACCTCAGCAGGGAGCATGTGTTGTTTTGAGGTCAGCCAGTGGCAGTTCAACAGAGATCCATGTTGTGTACTGAAGCCCTTCAAGCCACAAAATTTGTCAGGAGGGAAAACTGTGGCGTAAATGATGTCATCCTGCTGATATTTATCTTAGAACAGACGCTCACACTGATGCAACAAGGGATAATGGTAGAAGAAGAACAGCTTACACATAGTGCTGGTCTTGTTGCAGTTGGGGACCCACAGGGATAAGTCTGATGGGGAGGAAGGGGAGCTGCCACTAGAGGAGCCTACTATCATGTTCCATACTATATGGCTGCTGCTGCCACCATCATGTCACTGGCACTGTCTGCCTGCCTACCATCATGTTTCATACCATGTGGCTGCTGCTGCTGCCGCCACTATCATGCCACTTCTGCTGTCAGCCTGCCTACCATCATGTTCCATACCATATGGCTGCTGCTGCCATCATCACAGCTGCTTCCTTGCTGCTAATCCCCTACTGCCACTTCAATTACCCTTATTGCCCCCTAAAAAGGAAGATTAATAGAACTCCTATTGCTAATGGTGCCCCATCATGCCACTGCCACAGCCTGCCTGCCTATTAACATGTTTTGTAGCATATGGCTGCTTTTACCACCATCATGTTACTGCCACTGTTGGCATGTCTACCATCATGTTCCATACTATATGGATGCTGCTGCCGCCATCATACCACTACTGCTGTCTGCCTGCCTACCATCATGTTCCATACCGTATGGCAGCTGCTGCCGTCATCATGCCACCGCCACTACTATTGCAGGATATAGAGAGACTCCCAGCAGTATTTCAGAATCTTAAAAGATTTTATTACATTCTTCAGAAGCAGTACAAATAGGACGCGTTTCGGCCCATCCTGGCCTTCATCAACTGTTGATGAAGGCCAGGACGGGCCAAAAAGCTTCCCATTTGTAGTACTTCTAAAGAATGTAATAAAACCTTTGAGGATTCTGAAATACGCTGATGAGAGTTTCTCCATATTTTGTGAATGCAGTGTCCTGTTGCAGTGGAACTGGGACTGAGTGCTGAGCTATGCTTACCTTTGAACTACTATTGTAGCCACATTCCACTATTACCCTAACCTTTCCACATCCACACTGTACTGCTACTGCTTCCAATTACCAAGGAGAATTTTTCCAGGCTATTCAGAACAAATCACTGTTTCTTCAGACAATTAACACTTGTGTGTGTATAAGTACAGGCAGACATTCTCCCCCGTTAAGTCAAAATTTTTGTATGATTGTGCAGAACAAGCCAATCTTTCTTCTGACAACAGTTATACACATAAATATAGGCAGGCATTCTAAGGCATAATTTTTGAACATTTGTGCAGAATAAGTCAGTCTTTCTTCTGACATTAACGTGTGTATAAACCAAGGCTATTATACTTTCTGTAATCAGAAAACATTTCTACATACTGTATTTTCTAGGTCACAGTTACAAATTCGGAAATTGCTTAAATTCCACAACCTAGCCTCCTCTAATTTATTCTTCAACACATTAAACTAGAGATGAGCAAGTTCCTATGTCCATTTCCAAGGCCTGCTAGACTAGCTTATTTAACTCATCCTCCTTTCATAATTGCTCATAGTGTAAAACAATCAATACTCGACTTGGGGGAGAAGAGGGCTGTGAGGGGTGGAGCATCAGGGGGTGACATCTGGTTGGCTCCAAGCACAGATTAAAGCTCTGAAAAGCTGCAAACATTTAGGTTAGACACAATGTTTCAGGCTGTTATAGATCTAATATACATCTACAGCTGCCTGGGGTGCTTCTGATTTTTTATCATGTTTTAGTTATCTGTTACAATATATCACCTCATCAATTTCTTATTGTAACATAAAGTTATTGTATTGGTTCCAGATACTGCTGATCTATCCTCAGGATAAATAATCAATATCAGATCAGCTGCCTTGTGCTAGAAAAACACACTGGACATAGCCAGAAGCAGAAAGCTCTGTGTAGGCCATGCTGGGATACTGCAGCTCACCTCCCATTCACCCCTTTAAGAATTTTGGTGTGTGTTTTATCAAACGTTGCCTTCATCCTTTACAGTACATGGTATGAACAAGTTGAACCAATAAGAATAAAGTGGATCATACAGTACAATAAAAGTTGCCCCAACCTGCTGATTTTAGTTAGACAAGATGAAAATCTTTCTGCATGGCATCTCAACTGGGGAAAAAAAGGATAGACACATTGGATTTCAACAATAATCCTTTGCTTCTGTAGGAGGTGCTGACAGAGGCAATAGTATTTCTTTTGCAATAGATGCTCTCCTCAAGTACATTGGAGTAATAAAAAATACTTTTGGAAGGAATAATTAATAGAGATGAGCGAGTAGTGTTCGATCGAGCCGGTATTCGATCGAATACTACGCTATTCGGCATACTCGATTTCAATCGAGTATAACGGCGATGGCGCACTTAGAATTCGTTTCCCCTCCCACCTTCCCTGGCGCTCTTTTTCCACCAATCAACATGCAGGGGGGGTATGACAGGCCCGCGGAGCACGCTGGCAGCGCGAAAACAGCGTCTACATGGATTGGCTGGAAAAACCATGTGACCTCGAATATTAAAAACTCAGCTCTTCCTGCTCGTTCGCATATGCTGCGTGAACTTAGTCAGGGACAGAGGCTGGAGAAGGGACAGATAGGTTTTAGCTGTTGGACAGGCAGGAGCGTGATTAAAAGCCCTTATCAGGGCTACTATAGTGCAGTACAGTGATAGCTTTACTACAATATACAGTCTGCAGAGAACGGTTGCTGTATTCAGGGATAGCTGCTGGAGTAGGGACAGAGAGAGGCATTAGTGGTGTATTAGGTGCTCTGCTACATACAAAACTATATTTGGCACTACTGTTCTGCGTTCTTTTTGGCTGCAAAACCCTGTTATATACCTAGTGTGTATATGCACCATCTGATCTTCTGGCAGTATACGGCTGTGTACATTTTTTTTTTTAATACAGTTTCTTTGGCTCTAGTGTTCTGGGTTCTGTGTGCCTGCAATACCCTTTTTGTATACCAGGTGTAAATACCCACCGTCTGACCTGTTAGTACACGGCTGTGTACCTAGAAATATAAAAAAAAAAAAAGCCTTTTCATTGGCACCTGTACTTTGCGTTCTCTTGCAAAATAATTGTATATACGTAGTGTTCATACACACCGTCTGATCTGTTTGTACACGGCTGTGTATCTAGAAATATATTAAAAAAAAAAGCCTTTTCATTGGCACCTGTACTTTGCGTTCTCTTGCAAAATAATTGTATATACGTAGTGTTCATACACACCGTCTGATCTGTTTGTACACGGCTGTGTACCTAGAAATATATTTAAAAAAAAAGCCTTTTCATTGGCACCTGTACTTTGCGTTCTCTTGCAAAATAATTGTATATACGTAGTGTTCATACACACCGTCTGATCTGTTTGTACACGGCTGTGTACCTAGAAATATAAAAAAAAAAGCCTTTTCATTGGCACCTGTACTTTGCGTTCTCTTGCAAAATAATTGTATATACGTAGTGTTCATACACACCGTCTGATCTGTTTGTACACGGCTGTGTATCTAGAAATATATTAAAAAAAAAAGCCTTTTCATTGGCACCTGTACTTTGCGTTCTCTTGCAAAATAATTGTATATACGTAGTGTTCATACACACCGTCTGATCTGTTTGTACACGGCTGTGTACCTAGAAATATATTTAAAAAAAAGCCTTTTCATTGGCACCTGTACTTTGCGTTCTCTTGCAAAATAATTGTATATACGTAGTGTTCATACACACCGTCTGATCTGTTTGTACACGGCTGTGTACCTAGAAATATATTAAAAAAAAGCCTTTCATTGGCACCTGTACTTGCGTTCTCTTGCAAAATAATTGTATATACGTAGTGTTCATACACACCGTCTGATCTGTTTTGTACACGGCTGTGTACCTAGAAATATATTAAAAAAAAGCCTTTTCATTGGCCACCTGTACTTTGCGTTCTCTTGCAAAATAATTGTATATACGTAGTGTTCATACACACCGTCTGATCTGTTTGTACACGGGCTGTGTACCTAGAAATATATTTAAAAAAAGCCTTTTCATTGGCACCTGTACTTTGCGTTCTCTTGCAAAATAATTGTATATACGAAGTGTTCATACACACCGTCTGATCTGTTTGTACACGGCTGTGTACCTAGAAATATATTTAAAAAAAAGCCTTTTCATTGGCACCTGTACTTTGCGTTCTCTTGCAAATAATTGTATATACGTAGTGTTCATACACACCGTCTGATCTGTTTGTACACGGCTGTGTACCTAGAAATATATTTAAAAAAAAAGCCTTTTCAATTGGCACCTGTACTTTGCGTTCTCTTGCAAATAATTGTATATACGTAGTGTTCATACACACCGTCTGATCTGTTTGTACACGGCTGTGTACCTAGAAATATATATAAAAAAAAGCCTTTTCATTGGCACCTGTACTTTACGTTCTCTTGCAAAATAATTGTATATACGTAGTGTTCATACACACCGTCTGATCTGTTTGTACACGGCCCTGTGTACCTAGAAATATTTAAAAAAAAAGCCTTTTCATTGGCACCTGTACTTTGCGTTCTCTTGCAAAATAATTGTATATACGTAGTGTTCATACACACCGTCTGATCTGTTTGTACACGGCTGTGTACCTAGAAATATATTTAAAAAAAAGCCTTTTCATTGGCACCTGTACTTTGCGTTCTCTTGCAAAATAATTGTATATACGTACTGTTCATACACACCGTTTGATCTGTTTGTACACGGCTGTGTACCTAGAAATATATTTAAAAAAAGCTTTTCATTGGCACCTGTACTTTGCGTTTCTCTTGCAAAATAATTGTATATACGTAGTGTTCATACACAGCCGTCTGATCTGTTAGTACACGGCTGTGTACCTAGAAATATATAAAAAAAAGGCCTTTTCATTGGCACCTGTACTGTGCGTTCTCTTGCAAAATAATTGTATATACGTGGTGTTCAATACACACCGTCTGATCTGTTAGTACACGGCTGTGTACCTAGAAATATAAAAAAAAAAGGCCTTTTCATTGGCACCTGTACTGTGCGTTCTCTTGCAAAATAATTGTTATATACGTGGTGTTCATACACACCGTCTGATCTGTTAGTACACGGCTGTGTACCTAGAAATATATAAAAAAAAAAAGCCTTTTCATTGGCACCTGTACTGTGCGTTCTCTTGCAAAATAATTTATATACGTGGTGTTCATACACACCGTCTGATCTGTTAGTACACGGCTGTGTACCTAGAAATATATTTAAAAAAAAAGGCCTTTTCATTGGCACCTGTACTGTGCGTTCTCTTGCAAAATAATTGTATATACGTGGTGTTCAATACACACCGTCTGATCTGTTAGTACACGGCTGTGTACCTAGAAATATAAAAAAAAAAGGCCTTTTCATTGGCACCTGTACTGTGCGTTCTCTTGCAAAATAATTGTATATACGTGGTGTTCATACACACCGTCTGATCTGTTAGTACACGGCTGTGTACCTAGAAATATATTTAAAAAAAAAGGCCTTTTCATTGGCACCTGTACTGTGCGTTCTCTTGCAAAATAATTGTATATACGTGGTGTTCATACACACCGTCTGATCTGTTAGTACACGGCTGTGTACCTAGAAATATATAAAAAAAAGGCCTTTTCATTGGCACCTGTACTGTGCGTTCTCTTGCAAAATAATTGTATATACGTGGTGTTCAATACACACCGTCTGATCTGTTAGTACACGGCTGTGTACCTAGAAATATAAAAAAAAAAGGCCTTTTCATTGGCACCTGTACTGTGCGTTCTCTTTGCAAAATAATTGTATATACGTGGTGTTCAATACACACCGTCTGATCTGTTTGTACACGGCTGTGTACCTAGAAATATAAAAAAAAAAAAAGCCTTTTCATTGGCACCTGTACTTTGCGTTCTCTTGCAAAATAATTGTATATACGTAGTGTTCATACACACCGTCTGATCTGTTTGTACACGGCTGTGTACCTAGAAATATATTTAAAAAAAAAGCCTTTTCATTGGCACCTGTACTTTGCGTTCTCTTGCAAAATAATTGTATATACGTAGTGTTCATACACACCGTCTGATCTGTTTGTACACGGCTGTGCACCTAGAAATATATTAAAAAAAAGCCTTTTCATTGGCACCTGTACTTTGCGTTCTCTTGCAAAATAATTGTATATACGTAGTGTTCATACACACCGTCTGATCTGTTTGTACACGGCTGTGTACCTAGAAATATATTTAAAAAAAAGCCTTTTCATTGGCACCTGTACTTTGCGTTCTCTTGCAAAATAATTGTATATACGTAGTGTTCATACACACCGTCTGATCTGTTTGTACACGGCTGTGTACCTAGAAATATATTAAAAAAAGCCTTTTCATTGGCACCTGTACTTTGCGTTCTCTTGCAAAATAATTGTATATACGTAGTGTTCATATCACACCGTCTGATCTGTTTGTACACGGCTGTGTACCTAGAAATATAGAAAAAAAAAGCCTTTTCATTGGCACCTGTACTTTGCGTTCTCTTGCAAAATAATTGTATATACGTAGTGTTCATACACACCGTCTGATCTGTTTGTACACGGCTGTGAACCTAGAAATATAAAAAAAAAAAAGCCTTTTCATTGGCACCTGTACTTTGCGTTCTCTTGCAAAATAATTGTATATACGTAGTGTTCATACACACCGTCTGATCTGTTTGTACACGGCTGTGTACCTAGAAATATATTTTAAAAAAAAGCCTTTCATTGGCACCTGTACTTGCGTTCTCTTGCAAAATAATTGTATATACGTAGTGTTCATACACACCGTCTGATCTGTTTGTACACGGCTGTGTACCTAGAAATATATTAAAAAAAAAGCCTTTTCATTGGCACCTGTACTTTGCGTTCTCTTGCAAAATAATGTATATACGTAGTGTTCATACACACCGTCTGATCTGTTTGTTACACGGCTGTGTACCTAGAAATATATTTAAAAAAAAAGCCTTTTCATTGGCACCTGTACTTTTGCGTTCTCTTGCAAAATAATTGTATATACGTAGTGTTCATACACACCGTCTGAACTGTTTAGTACACGGCTGTGAAGGCAAAATATTGTAACCAAAAAAAAATAAAATGCGGAGGGGGCTAGCGGAATCGGACGTGGACGAGGACCGGGGGCGCGGAAATGCTGTTGGTGGCCTTGTTGAAGCCAGTGGGGGATACAATGCGTGCTGGTGAGGGTCAGCCAGGATCCCACTCATCCAGAATCCCTGCCTTTATGGGACAGTTAAGCAGGGGGCGGGTTACACCGCTGTTGAGGCCTGAGCAGGTTGAACAGGTGGTGCAATGGATAGCCGATAGCGCTTCCACACAGTTGTCCACCAGCCAGTCATCCACACAGTCTCACTCTGACCCTCCTTCCTCCACACCTGGCCAACAGAGTCATCCCACCATTGACCCCTCCCAGGAGCTCTTTTTGGGTCCTTTTTCAGATGTGCCGGAAGAATCCCAGGAGCTAGCAGAGGAATTTGTTTGTAGTGATGCCCAACCACTTGAGTTTTCGCCATCTCCTGCTGATGTGGACCCTGAACCAGCATCTGTTATCATGAGAGATGATGATGATGAGACGCAGTTGCCATCAAGGGAGGCTGTTGGAATGTCCAGTGGGCAGGAGGAGGAGCAGAGTGAGGAAGTGGAAGAGGAGGTGGTGGATGACGAAATGACCGACCCCACTTGGCCAGGGGTGATGTCCAGCGGGGAAAGCAGTGGAGAGGTGGTGGTCTGCGCAGCACCGAAAAAGGCAGCAAGAGGCAGAGGGATGTCCAGAGGCAGAGGGATGTCCAGAGGGGCAGAGGATGCCAGGCAGAGGATGTCCACAGGCAGAGGGATGTCCACAGGCAGAGGACAGTCCAGACAGAGAAGTGAGGCCACAGCCAGCAGGGCCGAAGCTGTTCCCGGCAGCGGGCAGTTGCGCAAAGCTCCCCCATCGAGGCCTCGTACTTCTGTGGTGTGGAGATTTTTTAATGTTTGTGCGGATGACAAACTGAGCGCGGTTTGCACCACTCTGCCACTCAAAACTGAGTAGGGGCTCTGAGAAGAGCAATCTGACCACCTCAGGCATGCGGCGTCACTTGGAAGTCAAGCACTGGGCTGAGTGGGAGAGAGCAAACGCAATACAACCTGCGCCCGGTCTTGCTGCCACTGCCTCTTCCCCTTTGTTGTGTGCTGCCACTGCGGTCCAGACCTCCAGCCAGGACACCTCCACATCTGCCTCTGCCTCGGCTACTTTGGGGCCTTCTCCTTCAGCCTCCCCTTCCCCCGCCTCTTCGCCTGCACCTTCACACTCCTCGTCCCAACAACTGTCCATCTCGCAGGCGTTCGACCGCAGGCGGAAGTACGCCTCGAGTCACCCCCAAGCCCAAGCCTTAAACTGCCACATCTCCAAACTGCTGGCCCTGGAGATGTTGCCGTTTAGGCTTGTGGAGACGCAGGCCTTCCGCGACCTGATGGCGGCTGCCGCACCTCGCTATTCCGTCCCCATCCGCCACTACTTTTCCCGGAGTGCCGTCCCCGCCCTGCACCAGCACGTGTCGCGTAACATCAGGCGGGCCCTGAGGTACGCAGTCAGCGCAAAGGTCCACTTGACCACCGACTCGTGGACAAGCGCTTGCGGCCAGGGACGATACATCTCTTTGACGGCACACTGGGTGAATGTAGTGGAAGCGGGGACGGGGTCGCAAACAGAGACGGCCTACCTACCACCCCCGCCCAAGATTGCCAGCATGGGTTCTCATAAACCCCCCTCCTCGTCCTCCTCCTCCTCCTCTGCCTTAACATCGCCCTCAGCCGCTAGCTGGAAGCGTTGCAGCACTGGCGCGGGGAGACGTCAGCAGGCGGTGCTTAAGCTCATCAGCTTGGGCGACAGGAAGCACAGCGCCCCAGAGGTGAGGGACGCCATATTGCAGCAGACGGAGATGTGGCTGTCGCCGCTGCAGCTAGGACCAGGCATGGTCGTGTGCGATAACGGCCGTAACCTGGTGGCGGCTCTGGAGCTTGCCGAACTCAATCACGTACCATGCCTGGCCCACGTTTTTTAATCTGGTAGTCCAAAAATTTCTAAAGACTTACCCCAACCTGGCAGAGCTACTGGTGAAAGTGCGGCGCTTGTGCGCTCACTTTCGGAAGTCAACTGTAGCTGCTGCTAGCTTAAAAAACTCCAGCAACGCCTCCATTTGCCTCAACATCGGCTGTTGTGCGACCTGCCGACTCGCTGGAATTCCACCTATTCCATGTTGGCCAGGGTGTGTGAGCAGCAGAGAGCATTGATGGAGTACCAGATTATGAATCCACGCGTGCCTCCAACTCAGGCTCCCTCAGTTTGCCAACCACGAGTGGCCATGGATGGCAGACATATGCGATGTACTGCGTATCTTTGAGGAGTCCACCAAGAAGGTAAGCAGCGAGGACGCTATAGTGAGCGTAACCATCCCGCTCCTATGCGTCCTTAAAGAATCACTCATCGCAATAAGGGAGAACGCATTGCACGCAGAGGAGACGGGGTAGGAGGAGACGCAACGGAGCTACACAGTCAGACCACACTTTTGTCTGCTTCACGGTGGCAGTTGCAGGAGGGAGGATGAGGAGGAGGAGGACGACGTGGAGGTGGCTGTGGAAGAGGAGGAGGATGCTGGCGGCGAGGGTAGCAGTCAGGCTGTGTGCGTCCCATTGGTTCAGCGCGGATGGGGCGGAGAGGAGGCGGAAGAGGAAGAGGAGGAAATGGCAAGTGATCCTTCTGTGGGGGCAGTGAGGTCATGCCTATTCAGAGTCTGGCACACATGGCTGACTTCATGCTGGGCTGCTTTTCCCGGGACACACGTGTTGTCCGGATAGTGGAGAACAAACTGTACTGGGTCTTCGCAATCCTGGACCCCCGGTATAAAGATAACGTCTCCTCTTTTATTCCGGTAGAGGAGAGGACGAATCGATTGCTGGAATACCAGAGGGAACTCGTGCAGAACATGATGGAGATTTTCCCACCCACCATCGCTGGCGCAGAGAGGAGAGGGTCTCCCAGAGTCCCTCAACATCGATCAGGCCCACAGCCACCAGGGGAACACTCTCCAAGGTGTGGGACACGTTCATGGCACCCCCTTGTGCAACTTCCATCACTGCGGGGCCCGCTATCAGCAGGAGGGACAAGTATCGGCGGATGTTGCGGGAGTACCTGGCAGACCGTACCCCTGTCCTCCCCGATCCCTCGGCGTCCTACACTTACTGGGTCGCCAAGTTGGACACGTGGCTGGAACTGTCCCTGTACGCCTTGGAGGTGCTTGCCTGCCCTGCCGCCAGCGTGCTATCAGAAAGGGTGTTCAGTGCAGCCGGGGGCATTATAACCGATAAGCGCAGCCGCCTGTCAACCGACAGTGCCGACAGGCTGACGCTAATCAAAATGAACAGCAAGTGGATTGACCCGGACTTTGCTTCTCCAACAGTGGAAAGCAGCCAAAAGTGAAGTGCCATCTGTATGAAGTGCCATTTCCTCCTCCACCTCCTCCTCCTTAACCGCCGTAGAAATTGCTCCGTAAATAAAAAATTTATATATTTATGGCTCACCTCTTGGGCCTCCACAAATTTTTAAAGAGGTCTCACCTCTTGGGCCGCCACATAATTTTTAAGAGGTCTCACCTCTTGGGCCTCCACATAATTTTTAAGGAGGTCTCACCTCTTGGGCCTCCACATAATTTTAAGAGTCTCACCTCTTGGGCATCCACATAATTTAAGAGGTCTCACCTCTTGGGCCTCCACATAATTTTTAAGAGGTCTCACCTCTGGGCCTCCACAAATTTTTAAGAGTCTCACCTCTGGGCCACCACATAATTTTTAAGAGGGTCTCACCTCTTGGGCCTCCACATAATTTTTAAGAGGTCTCACCTCTTGGGCCTCCACATAATTTTTAAGAGGTCTCACCTCTTGGGCCTCCCACATAATTTTAAGAGGTCTCACCTCTTGGGCCTCCACATAATTTTAAGAGGTCTCACCTCTTGGGCCTCCACATAATTTTTATCGAGGTCTCACCTCTTGGGCCTCCACATAATTTTTAAGAGGTCTCACCTCTGGCCTCCACATAATTTTTAAGAGGTTTCACCTCTTGGGCCTCCACATAATTTTTAAGAGGTCTCACCTCTTGGGCCTCCACATAATTTTTAAGAGGTCTCACCTCTTGGGCCGCCACATAATTTTTAAGAGGTCTCACCTCTTGGGCCGCCACATAATTTTTAAGAGGCTCTCACCTCTTGGGCCTCCACATAATTTTTAAGAGCTCTCACCTCTTGGGCCCCACATAATTTTAAGAGGTCTCACCTCTTGGCCTCCACATAATTTTATCGAGGTCTCACCTCTTGGGCCTCCACATAATTTTATCGAGGTCTCACCTCTTGGGCCTCCACATAATTTTATCGAGGTCTCACCTCTTGGGCCTCCACATAATTTTAAGAGGTCTCACCTCTTGGGCCTCCACATAATTTTTAAGAGGTCTCACCTCTTTAGCCTCCACACAATTTTTAAGAGGTCTCACCTCTTGGGCCTACAAACAATTTTTATTATGGCTCACCTCTTGGGCCTTAATACAATTTTTAAGAGGTCTCAACTCTTGGGCCTCCATATAATTTTTTCGAGGGCTCACCTCAAGCTAACTTTGCGCACTCATTAAAATATTTTCACAACAAGGACCTAAGAGCCCTCGATGGGAGAGCTTTGTGTGGGGGCCTGTTATAGGGAAGAGATGCGGCCCTGCGGGCTCTAGCCTGCCTTCTCCATGAGCCTCTGGCCAGCCCACGGCCTCTTCCTGCCTTTTGCGGTCCTACGCATCCCTCAACATCCCCACTGTTTTACCTGCTAGACATGACACTGGGCCAGGTCGGGTCACTGACATCTCAAGCGCCAACAATTTGGGCATTTTAAGGCTTCTGCATGTGTTTGAGTTGTTTTTACATTTTAAAGAAGACATGTCTGACCACATCTCACACACACACACAATGACAATTAGGGGTGGGGTCTATTTGCTTTCCCCTTTGCCTATGCCATCTGTGGTTGTCATAGGCAACGTGATTTTAAGGGGTGCAGAATTTTATCTTCTTTTTTTGTCTAGTTTGGCTTGGGGTCCATGGCAATGTAGAGGAAAGAAGGTTTCCTTGTATGGTCTCACTTTACAGAGAGGTTACATTGTCTTTGGAGTGTATTGTTGAGAGGCTGTGATAGTGGCGTAATAGTGCGACTTGGGCGCGTTATATGCACCCAGACATGCTTCCCCTGCTGTCCTAGTTGCATTCCAGCAGTGTTGGCATCCTTTTCTGAGGTTTCAGGGTGGACTGGTGACCTCCAAATGGTCGAATTGAGATTTCCAAGTGGCGAGCATTTTTTTCCCATAGACTTTAATGGGATTCGATATTCGGTCGAATAGTCGAATTTCGCGGTCTATTCGAATCGAATTTCGAACTTTCGAATATTTCACTACTCGCTCATCTCTAATAATTAAGAAGCAATAATGATAACTCAGTTCTCTAACACATAGTGAAACTTTGCAAAGTTCAACAATGTCTGATCGACCATGCAGACAGAAAAACACTGTACTTGTCTCTGTATGAAAGTTCTATTACTGTTATGACAAAATGAAGCTTTAACATGGCTGCTCAAGAGGCCCACTACCTTCTTGATTTACAGAACTGGAAATCTCACCTAGCCCTGTCAATTTTGCGCATGCGCTGTTGCCGAGATTAGCGGCACAAGTGCAGAGGCTCTGCTGCTGCTCGCAGCTCGGTAGCAACACTGATGCCAACTGTAAATGCGCTGCTACACTTCTGGGTACAAGAGCATGCACGTCTGCATCTGTACTTTCTGGTAGCAGCAGCAGGGCCTCTGAGCTTGTGCCGCTACTTGGACCAACAGCGCAAAATTGGCAGGGCCAGAGGAGCTGTCCAGACCTGTCAATCACAAATCGATTTTCTCATCTCTAGCACAAACATTTGATCGTTTAGACATACGTGTCTGCATGAATTGTAATTATAAACGGTTTACAATAATTTACCAGAAGTTTATCATTTATTTCAACAATCTGCTTTACCATGAAATAATAGACTAGTCATGCTAATTATATTATAACTATGGACACTAGAATCAGTCGTGATTTATGAGTTCAACCAGGGGTGTTGCTAAGTTAAAACATTCAGGACCTGGGCCCCAGATGTTTTGTCCCAGGCCCCAAATGGACTGCCTGCCAGATAGATACAACTGTATTGCCATCCTTAAGAAGAGCTGAAGGACCTATGATGACATCACAGTCCATGTGATCAGAGCTGAATGCAGTGGTGGAGAAGAACCTGCGAGATGTCACCATTATGTGACTAGTGCAGGGGAGGATGGTGCTCAGCAATAAAGAGAAGTCCCATGGAAGAAGCTGTGGTGAGGTATGTGTCTAAGGTAAGTGAAGGGATAGATTCTCAGTGTCAGAGGCTGAGTAATGCTTAGAGTTATGACTATTTAACTGGGA
>ONZH01027684.1:0-38847 GCA_900303285.1 Rhinella marina
AATGGATGTCAGATAGCCGCGTCAAAAACCAGGAGAGTACGTCAGGAACAAAATCAGTAAGCCAAGAGTAGTCACAAAAACACGCCGAGGGTCAAAAGAACAAACAAGAGTCTAAATAGCAGAGCACAAATGACAAACCAGGTAGTAGCAAGGAAACTCCAAACACTGGCAGCAAGGTTAACATTTGAAGGCCTTAAATACCTAGCAGACCCCACCCAAACCAGCTGACTGAGAGGAGAAAGCAAGGAACAAAACTTAACTCATGAGATACCAAATGAACAGAAAATAAAAAGACTAAATTGCTTGCTTTTTCCGGCGACCAGAAACAGGCCGCGAGCGAGTGTGCACACCAGCCACGTCCCTGGCACTAATGATCGTTGTGTGCGTCCCCTGCCTGGGACGCGCATCCACAGCCAGAGACCGTCGGCTGGAGGAGGAGCCTGACGAAATAGCGGAAGAAGCCTGGTCATGGGCAACCACATCGCCACCAGAGTCAGAGACAGGACCAGCAGAACGGGTGCAATGACTGCCGGTCCTGACAGACCCATTCTGTATGTCACGTCAGTGAAAAAGGTCTTTTGCTCTCACTTTTACAGCTACATTACAAAAATCTCTGTGCGACATTTGTCTGGGTTGCAATTAAGCAGACCAAGTCTGCCTAATCTAATAGTTTCCGTGTAATTGCTCCATACTGCGTAATAACATACGTAATTTTGCTCTAACTTATCCACCTATATATTTTCTTTTTCAGATTTAACAAGTTTGTGGGTTTCAGTACAGCAGGCCCATTTATTTATTTTTTTTATATAATACACTTATATACAGAAAATGTTGAACCCCAGGGCTAAGGGACGAGGGCGTGGGCGTGGGCATTCAATTACTGCAGGGGGCAGAGGCCATGGTCCTGGGCAGGGAGAGACAGTACCTGCTGATGAAGGAGCAGGGGAACGCCGAAGAGCTACACTCCCTAGCTTCATGTCTCAACTTACAGGGACACGTGGTAGAGGACTGTTGAAACCACAACAGTGCGAACAGCTGATGTCGTGGATTGCGGACAATGCTTCAAGTAATTTGTCCACCAGTCAGTCTTCCATGCAGTCCACCCACGTTACCCAAGGGAGCACTCCTCTGGCTCCTCCACCTCAACCTCCTTCCCCCCAGTCTGGCTCATCCCAGGAAAATTTGGAATGCGTTCCGGCATACTCTGAGGAACTGTTTTCTGGACCCTTCCCAGAGTCACAAACCACATATCAGGTTGCTGCTGACCTCGTTCCCGATGCCCAAGTTTTCCAACTGTCGCAGTCTGTGGGTGATGATGATGATGACAATGTTGAGTTAGTGGAAGAAGTTTGTAAAGAGGTGTCGGATGATGAGGAGACACGGTTGTCAGACAGTGGTGAAGTTGTTGTCAGGGCAGGAAGTCCGAGGGGGGAGCAGACTGAGGAATCGGAGGATGACGAGGTGACTGACCCAAGCTGGGTTGATAAGCCGAGTGAAGACAGTGCTTCTGAGGCGGAGGCGAGTGCTGCACCAGAACAGGTTGGAAGAGGCAGTGGTGTGGCCAGAGGGAGAAGCAGGGCCAGAGCTGGTGCATCAGCAGCAACTGTTTCACGTAGTGAAGCTCCCGTGGCGAGGCCTAGATGTTCGCAAGTCTGGAGGTTCTTTAAAGAAAGTGAGGATGACTGACGGACTGTGGTGTGCAACCTGTGCCACACCAGGATCAGCAGGGGTGCCACCACTACTAGCCTAACCACCACCAGCATGCGCAGGCGTATGAGTGCTAAACACCCCACTCAATGGAACCAAGGCCGTTCACCTCCTGCGGGTCACACTACTGCTCCTTCCCCTGTGTCACTCGCTGCCTCTGCTAGTCAACCCCCTGCCCAGGACCCCGGCACGAGCGCCTCCCACCGGAAAACCACACCTTCGCCTCCACGATCCTCCACAGCGTCCACCAATGCGTCCCAGCGCAGCGTTCAGCTGTCTTTACTGCAGACGCTGAGCGCAAGAGGAAATACAGTTCCACCCACCCACATGCCCAAGCCCTCAACGTCCACATCTCCAAATTGCTGAGCCTGGAGATGCTGCCCTATAGGCTGGTAGAGACCGAGGCCTTTCCCAATCTCATGGCGGTGGCTGCCCCTCGGTATTCGGTCCCCAGCTGCCACTATTTTTCCCGATGTGCCGTCCCATCCCTACACAAGCACGTGTCACAGAACATCATCCGTGCCCTGACCAACGCTGTCTCTGAGAAGGTCCACCTAATCACGGACACATGGACAAGTGCTGCCGAGCAGAGACACTATATCTCACTGACGGCACATTGGGTTAACTTGGTGGAGGCTGGGACCGAGAATGACCCTGGGGCCGCTCATGTACTGCCCACACCGAGGATTGCGGGGCCTACCTCGGTCACGGTCTCTCAGACGTACTATGCCTCCTCCTCCGACCCCTCCTCCTCCTCCACCGAATTACCATCCGTGGGCACGGCGCCTTCAGTTGGTAGCTCTAGGCGCAGCAGCAGTGCCGTGGCTAAGCGCCAGCAGGCGGTGATCAAACTGCTGAGTTTAGGTGACAAAAGGCACACTGCCCAAGAGCTGTTACAGGGCATCACGGTGCAGACCGATGTGTGGCTGGCACCGCTGAACCTCAAGCCAGGCATGGTTGTGTGTGACAACAGGCGTAATCTGGTGGCGGCTCTGCAACTCGGCAGACTGACACATGTGCCATGCCTGGGCCACATGTTCAATCTAATAGTTCAGCGGTTCCTCAAGACATACCCCAATCTGTCTGATTTGCTCACCAAGGTGCGCCGCATCTGTGCGCATTTCCGCAACTGCCCGCTCACCGACTGTTGTGCGACGTGCCCACGAGATGGAATTCGACATTAAACATGTTATCCAGAGTTTACCAGCAGCGCAGAGCGATTGTAGACTGCCAGATGTCAACTTCCACCAGAACTGGTAGTCAGGTCAGTCAGCTTCCTCAAGTCTACAATGAGGAGTGGACGTGGATGTCTGATATCTGCCAGGTGTTGACCAACTTTGAGGAGTCAACACAGATGGTCAGCGGCGATGCCGACCATTATCAGCCTCACCATCCCGCTGCTTTGCCTGTTGAAAAACTCACTGCTCAGCATGAAGTCGGATGCTTTGCGCTTGTCACAAGAGACGGTGGAGGAAGATACGGTCTGTTTCTCAGTGCGTATCGGAGGAGGGGGATGAGGATGAGGAGGAAGAGGAGGAGAATGTCGGCGAGACAGAAGAGGGTACCAGTGCTCAGTCCTTCTTAACTCTTGAGTGTGTATGGGCTGAAGAGGAGGACTTGGAGTGTCTCCCCGTCTGCCATCGTGTTCGGTCAGGCTGTCAGTAGGTACACCACCTCTGTCGTCCGCAGAAGCGGCCACTATGAGGAAGGCCACGGCAAGAACATCCCCTTTTCAATTGAGAGCAAGTGTAGAATTGTAGGAGGATGACACTTTTCTTCGGCAGTGGATTCACCTTCCCCTTTATCATTGCCAGACAACAGTTGGTGAAAAAGTAATTGGCAATGATGAAGAAAATGTAACGTGCAGTGGACCGTCTGTGACGCAAAACCTATATATTCCCACCATGCCAGCCATGGGTTGTGCATAAACTAATAACAGGAAAAACAAAAAAATTATTTTACAGAAGGGTCAACTACAGACACTCCTAAACAATTTTTTAGGAGGGTCAACTTCGGACACTCCAAAACAAATTTTTGGGAGGCTCACCTACAGACATTTGACTGCTACCTCAATCTAACTTGGTCACTTGTTGGTGTCACCGCCATGCTGTGTCAGGCTTATGCCTGCATCGTGTGGCTGGGGATAGGAGAGCAGTGCCAGCATGGGCATGGGTGATGGACCTTTGTTGCACCTAGTTGGGTGCTTCCCTAACATGTGATGGGCATGTGCCTTGCCTTTCTTGGTCTGGGTGAGCACAATTGCAATGAGGGTAACCACCAGGCTGTTGCAGGAGAATTTGGGGTAATGGCGGGATTAGGCAGCCTCAGAGGCATCCATGCATGCTGCCCCTGCTGTTTCCTGTCCATTTCCATGGTGTTTCCATCATTTTCTGAGGTTTCCAGGTTTTCACCCAGCCTTCCCTAGGCAGAGCATTGGTCCCCTGCAAAAATGCTTGAGTCTCCCATTGACTTCAACAGGGTTCGTTACTCGAAACGAGCACCCGAGCATCGGGAAAAGTTCGACTCAAATAACGAACACCCGAGCATTTTAGTGCTCACTCATCTCTACTCCTAAGTGATTTATACAGTGCTGGACTAGAGTGCATAGAGCACGAGCTGAATTGATTTGGTGAGTCCATCGTATAGCTACAGTATATAGAAATACTAAAACTGCATATTAGCCAGCAACATGGTATACATAGAAGAGACACACACTGCATTATAACATTTTCATTTAGTTTCCAAGTAAAAGTACTGTCACGGACATTCCTATGACAGATAACAGGAGGTCTGTCAGATTGGCAACACGTGGTGTAATCTGACATGTTTTCCATTTTTGTTGTTGGTTTTTACCATACCCTTTTCCCTCAGGTGTTCCTGGTGTGGTAATTGTCCCTCCCCTATTTATTGCTTATTCTCCCACTATTCCTTGCGGTTTATAGCTTCAGTGTTGTGGTGGTGAGCAGCAGTTTGGTTTCAGCTGAGATCCTGGAACCTCCATTTCTTCATTGAAAGATAAGTTTCCTTTTCCCTCCTGTTGTTTTGTTTTTAGGCCTTAGGGAGACTCCTGTTCGTCCTTCCTTTTGGAGGAACAGGTAGACTCATTCCTGTCATTAGTTTCCAGGGTCCTATAGGGTCAGTTCGGTGTTTAGGTTCCGGTGTATGAACTTGCCTACCTTTGAGGCCTGTTCGTACTGTTAGATAGACAGGATTTGAGCCAGGGTTTCCTGTAGGAGGTGTCTATCTTCCTTCCTTAGTTTCTAGGCCTAATCTCCTTTCCCTCCTACGCTTGGCTTGGTCCCCCCCCACACACACCTGCGCGTGACAAGTACTATGTGATACTGACAAAATACAGGTGCATCTCAATAACTTAGAATATCATAAAAATGTAATTTATTTCAGTCATTTATTTCAAAAAGTGAAACTCATATTATATAGATTCATTACACACAAAACAATCTATTTTAAGTGTTTAAGTACAGCCTTGAAAGGATTGCCAAGAAAAGGATATTCAAGAATTTGGGGGCAATTCACATGGAGTGGACTGCAAATGGAGTTAGTGCTTTTAGATCCACCACACGTAGACGTATCTAGGATATGGGCTTTAAAAGGGTTGTCTGGACTTTTACTATTGATGACCTACCCTCAGGATAGGTCATCAATATCTGTTTGGCGGGGGTCCGACACTTGGCACCCCGCCGATCATCTGTATGAGGAGATGGCACACACAGTGCACACGTGCTGTCTCCCTTCTCTCTTCTTGTTCACCGCTGATGTCTATGCCAAAAATGCCAATAACCACTTTATCATTGTGCTTGATTGGCCAGAAAACTCTCCTGACCTAAACCCATAGAAAATCTATGGGGTATTGTCAAGAGGAGGATGAGATACACCAGACCCAACAATGCAGACGGGCTGAAGGCCATTATCAAGGCAACCTGGTCTTCCATAACACCTCAGCAGTGCCACAGGCTGATTGCCACCATGCCATGCCACATTGATGAAGTAATTCATGCAAAATGAGCCCTAACAAAGTATTAAGGGCATATACTCTACATTCTTTTCAGGAGACCAACATTTCTGTCTGAAAAATAATTATATATATAATATAGATCATCAATATCTGATTGGTGGGGTCCGACACACAGGACCCACGGCCGATCAGCTGTTTTACGAGGAGGCGACACTCCCTGTGAGTGCCGCTTCCTCATCCTTACACTGCGTCTTGTCTCCTGTGGAGCGTTGGTGTAGTGTAATTACAAGTGAAGGAAGTGAGTATTTGTATTACACTGCACTTCCAAGACGTAGTGCAGTGCAATGAAGAGGACACGGTGCTCACATGTATCGCCGCCTCCTCTTCGGCACATGAGAGGACATTTTATACTCTTGGAGAACCCCTTTAACTGCTAGGCATGCCTCTATTATGCACTCAAAGACATTTTGCCCAATTGACAGACTTTGAGAGGCACATCATTTGATTGAGAGAAGCAGGATGGTCATTTCAATGAACTGCCTGCCGTCTAGGTAATTTTGACCTAGCTGTTAGGAGGCGAGCAGTGGTCATGTGGTTATGTGAGGGCATGCACATATGACGAACAGAGTCCGGAGACCACCAGTAGAGAAGATTGATCTGCCGAAAAGCATGAGCATCTACCGTACCACAGTTTTGTTGTTCATCATCCAGACACAGGTGATACCTTCAATACACATCCATGACTCTGCCCAGACAATTTCCAGGCGCTTAGCAGAAGGAAATTTGGAATTTTAAAGGGCCATTACATAGCCCTGTATAGGGCCATTACATAGTTGATATCCAGCCATGGTCACCTTTGTTGGCAGTGGTGTCAGGAATGAAGAACCTTGACTTCTGCAGACTAGAACCATATCATCTTTAGCGATTAATCTAGGTTCTGTTTGAGATCCATTGACAGTTGGATGGTGAGTGCTCCAATCCCGCCTTTACTGTAGAGCAACAAACTGTGGAGTACACTAAAAGCTCTGTGACATGTGTAGAACACCCTGTTAGCCACATGTGTTGTCTCCAATGGCAGGGCTTCCAAGTGGCATTTTTCAGCAGGATAATACTTGCCCGCACATAGCAAGAGTGTCCCAGGAATTTCTCAGTCAGATTATAACACTTCCTTGGCCTGACCAGTTGACAGATTTATCGCCAATTAAGCACTTATGGGACCATCTTAGATCCCAGCTTTGGCTACCTATGAGTATTCAAATATGTTGCAGGATACCGCACCCACATGCTTCAATGTGCAACCATATCTCATATTTAGGCTAGAGGCAGCCCAACTAGAGCCTCCTTTCAGTTGTACAGTTTTCCCCAATAAACTTAGGTTAGTTTCACATATCTGTCTATCCTCTGCGACAGGCTGTTTCGGCATAGAACAGCTCACTGGAGTTATCCAGATCTGGCATTTCCAGATACTGCCACCTGCCCACCAGACCCTATTGACTATAGTGGGGTCCGCCGAATTCTGGCATTCCATGCCAGAACTGCCTAAAGGATAGGACACACGGCGATATGAAAAGAGCCTAATCTTTTTGCTCTGATTATTATTTACATCATATTACATCATATACATCATATTACAAAACAGGCAATTTTACCTTTTATGTCACCCCTGTTTCCTCAAAGATTGTAAGCTCTTGCGAGCAGGTCCCTCATTCCTCTTGTAATAATTGACTTGTCTGTTGCTATGTTATTTATGATTGTCTGTACATGAACACCTGAACTGTAAAGCGCTGTGTAATATGTTGGCGCTATATAAATAAAGATTATTATTATATATTATTATCACTTACATATATCATCTTTACATTCACACATATAAAGTTGTATTTGTTTAAAAAAAACTGTGTGATGTAAAAACAAAATAACTCAACTGATCGTTACAGGGTTATGTTTCTTTGTATTTTTTTTCTCAACTTTGTATTTATAGATGAATGAGTAAAGACACAGACAGTACTCTCCCCCTCCTCTTCTGCCTTACAAAACATGCTTACCCATAACATTCATTGTTCACAGCTGTCTTAAAAGGAAAATTAGTTACAAACTTGATGCCACTGTGCAGAATGTATAGACATTACCTTGAGCAATTGATCTCCTCTATCATCTCCCTTCTGTGAAGTTTCAGTTCATTTTCAGTTAATTCTTCTGAGGTGATTGAAGAAAGTGCCATGCATTTGCTGCATTAAAGACACAGAAATGTACTTTAGTGTATCACAACAGAAGGCTATTTTGCCAGTTGCTTAAAGAGGTAATGTAAAAAATAAAATAAAATCAGACATAATTTAGTACAAGGAATTTATATTTAACAAAGCTAGAAACAGCCCTATACCTCACGTTACTATACCCCTATACCCCACTAATTGCTCCAATTGCATTGCTAGATTTGTTTCAAGCATCTCAGGCAGTGTGTCCTTTCTCAGGAAACATGTCCTTTCTGCTGTATCTCAGGGGACATGTCCTGTAACTGTCACAGCATCTAACAGAAGATATACTTGTTGGCAGTTGAAGGTTGGAAGTGAGCATGTGTGTCCACCTCAGAAGGTTGGACAGAGAGATGAAGAAAAGAACAAACAGCAAGTTGAGCTAAAATTATACATTTTATTGAATAACTCAGCAGGTATGCTATTTTTTTATTACATGCAATTCCATAAGTACTGAGATCCAGGTGCTAGATTGAAAACATGAAAAAACCTCCAGTATCCAAGCGGTTAATAAACATTTATTTTTTTCTTTTCTTTTGTCTTTTTTTTTTTACTAATACTGGCCTGATTACTGAAACCTTGACATTTCGCTGGCCACTTCATCCACACTCCTGCCTTGCACCCTGCAAAAACACCTAACAACATGAGCAGCTCAATCACCATCAGAAGTGTGCCTTCAGGGTGTGCTTTGAGGAAAGTAAGGGTGCCCTCCTGTCACTGCACTGCTGATGATGATGTTAATGAACATGAATTTTGCTAACTGTACTTAGTTATTAAACATGCTCTATTTTAGGACTTGCTTAAATGTATGTTTGTTTGCCTGCTAGCCGTTATCTGAGTCACAAAAATGTGATTTTTACAGAGTGCTAGGAAAGAGGAACCAATTTAATATGTTTTTGGCAAATATAAAGCTTATTGGTCACTTTAATGCTTAGTATGTAAGGGGAGTGCCCCTGGGCTTTATGGTAAATAAAAAAGGACCCACGGGAAATGCCTGCAACTAGTAATACTAAGAATTTGAACTACACAGACAAATGGTAAATGTACTCCCAGTTGTTGGGGACCTCGCAAAAATCCTGCAGTAACAATTTTTGGATACCAACAGAAGTCCACGGAAACAATCAAGGAAAAATTCTGGTCACAGAGCAACTGGGAAAAGCACCTGAAACCGGTGAGTAATAGAGATCCGTGACGTTTTGAAAAATTAAATTCAGCAGCTTCACTGAAGTTGAAAAAGAAATTTGATTCATTACGAATTAATTTGTCACGAATTGCTATAAATTAGGTATACCTAAAAGCAGTGTTTTCAAATCCAGCATAAAGTAAGAAAACTTATCCGTCTGCAGCATTAAGAAATCATTGACCACCTTCCTCTGCTCATACAGGCAGTCTAACATATGGAACGTGAGTCCCAACAGGTGAAACGTTGCATATCAGCTGATGTTGAGGAAGAGCATTTTGCTTTTGCAGCTCACGGAGGGTGTTTTTTTCACAGTAAGAGTGGCTGAAGTGCATGCACAGTTTCCTGGACATTTTTAACAGCTCTTGCAGTCCAGTTAAAGACTTGAGTAACTGGGTGACAACAAGATTGAAGACTTGCTCTATGCAGGGAGCATGGGTCAACCCTCTCTGATGCTATTCATGTTATCAGTAACCATGGTTCCTATCTCCAGTTAGCGAGGAGACACAGGAAAATAGCAGTGACCGCGTGGGGTCAGGGTTTTATAGGGCTCTACTTAGCAGGGACATCACAGGGAAATGGCTACATGCAGATTGGCTGGCTACACGGCATTATGAGTGATCTTGAATTCCCAGCTTATCTCCTCTAAACTTACTTTGACTTTCTAACACGTGCAGCTGCCATTTTAGCAAAATGGGCTCTTTATAATGAAGAGAAAAGAAATTCCGATTTGTTTAGAATTTTAAACTTTAGACCAAATTCTGCTTCAGATGCTTCACTTCGCTCATCACTAGTGAGTATGATTGCTTGTTCTTACGGTGCCTTCCCACTTGCGGTGACTATTGTTCAAGTATTGCCTCCTTTTTGACTCTGAGGATCCAAAGAACACCCTTGTCTATGTAGGGCGAAGCAATGAACCATGCCAACATGGATTTAACTTACACTCTCAGCCTCTGGAAAGATAGTGTAGGGCAGGGGTGCACAACCTTTTCTGGTTGGGAGCCAAATAGGTAGACTGAACCAATTCCAAAGCCAAAAATAAAACTTGAACTGAAATACTGTATTTATGGCCTATCAAATATGCAGTATATACCATAAATGTCTAGTTACACTTCCAGGACTCCCATCTAATGGGAGAATACATGAAAAATACATGTGAGAAACCACAAGACACAGATATAAATTTCTGTTAACAGAATGTTATCAACGGCCTGATGTGACCCTCGAGCTGAAGGTTGAGCACTCCTGGTGTAGGGAAGAAACATGCACATGAAAATAAGGTGTCTCCTAGCAGCTGATAGTGAAGGAGGAGTCAGTCAGGAGAGCTCAAAAGGAGAGGACAGCATTTTTGTCTGTCCTTTGTTAAAGGGGTATTCTCATCTTGGACAATGGGGGCATATCACTAGTGGCAAAGGGGTTAGGTTAAGAAATTGGCATTTGGGGGGCACCAGTTTAGTTTTTTCCTTAGGCAGCAGAAATTTTAGGTGCATCCCTACTGTCACTGTTCCCAAACCAAATCAAAGCCTCTGTCCTTGGTCTGCAAATTAGAGCAGCAGCACAGGCATAAAATTGTCAGGGCCAGGCTAAATGTCCGACCATGTTAATCTTGCAGCAGGCGGGAACTTGTAGTGACAGCCCTCCAGGTGAAGAAGTCCTGCTGAAGTCGACTTGCTCATTTCTAAATTACACCCATCTTTGTGAGGTAAGCTAGTAGTAAGTGGGATAAGCTGGTCCAAGGGGTTAACATTGTAAGGGTTATTAGGATGGCTGCTTTGTGAGTACAACCTTGTTTTCCTCTGGTTCCCAAGATCTCTCCCCAGGACCAAAGCCTTTCCAGTCCACAAGATAGTAGGTCTTCTTACCGCGTTTCTTGATGTTCAGGATGTCTTTGACCTCAAATACCTCATCAGAATCTCCAGATACCGGAGTCGGAGTAGAGGGAGCCGTAGAGAAACAGTTAAGAACTACTGGTTTCAGTAAGGACACATGGAAGGCATTAGGAATCTGCAGAGAGAGAGGCAGACGTAACTCATATGTTACTTTGTTGATTCTCTTCAATACTTCAAAGTGTCCAAGGAACCTAGGAGCAAACTTGAAATTGGGGACCCTTAAGCGGATATTTTTTTAGAGAAGAGCCATACCTTATCTCCAGATGAGAACTGAGGTGGTTTTCTTCTTCTCTTGTCTGCGTTCGTTTTCATGCGAGTCACCGCTTTGTTGATGCAGTCCTTGGTTTCACACCAAATCTTCAAAAAATCCCTAAAAGAGGAAGCTGCTGGCACCACAGATGATGTAGGAACAGGGAAAGGAGTACGAGGGTGTTGTCCATAAACAACAAAGAATGGAGAGGATCTAGTGGACTCACTAGAGTGGTTGTTATAAAAGAACTAAGAGATAGTTCTCTAATATTTGATTGACCCACTCTACTTGTCTATTGGTACGGATGTAGTAGAGTTAACACACATGCTTTCTGAGATGTGTTATCTAAACTAAATGCGTTAAGCAAACACCTTCAATTACTTTTCAATGGCTTTTGTTTTAAGATAATGCGATGAGTAGAAATTTGAGTTAAGAGTTTGTGTGTTAACCCTGCTACATCTGCATGGGGATGATAACCGGAAGAGTAGTCTAGCTCTATTTCGAGAAGCTGGAAAAGAGCTCTCCAGAGCTTAGAGGTAAACTGGACTCCGTGATCGGAAACAATATGACAAGGGAGTCCATGCAAGCGGAAGATGTGCTTCACAAACAGTTTAGCACGTTCAGCAGCTGAGGGCAGTCCAGCCAAAGGAACGAAGTGCACCATCTTGGAGAACTGGTCCACAACCACTCAGATAGCTGTACATCCAGCAGAAGATGGCAGATCAGTAACAAAGTCCACAGCAATGTGTTGCCATGGAGCTTCAAGAACAGGAAAAGGTAACAACAGCCTTAGTGGTTTGGTCCTGGAGACTTTATTCTGAGCACAGACGGTGCAGGCAGACACATAATCATGCACATAGGTAGTGTGGGCCACCAGTAGTGGCGAGAAAAAAGTTCTAAGGTCTTGCAGATCCCTGGGTGATCAGCCAGTTTGTAGTTGTGCCCCCAGACTAGAATACATTTTCTCTTGGCAGACGGTACAAATGTCTTCCCGGGACGGATGTCTTTGACCAGGACAGGAGACAAGCAAGCAGGATCTACAATGTACTGGGGCTCCTCCTGCTGGTCGGAGAAGTCAAACGACCAAGACAGAGTGTCCGCCTTGATGTTCTTCTTGGCCGGGCGAAAGTGAAACTCAAAATCAAAACGGGAGAAGAAGAGTGCCCATCTGGCTTGGCAAGGGTTCAGATGCTGGGCCGTCTGCACATATGTAAGGTTCTTGTGATCGGTGAAGATTATCACTGGATTCTGGGCACTCTCCAATAGATAATACCAATACTCCAAAGCTAGTTTTATGGCCAGAAGCTCTATATCTCATATACAGTAATTCCTCTATGCAGTGGAGAAGATTTTGGAGAAAAATCCACAAGTAAACATCTTGCCCTTTAAACCTTTCTGTAGTAAAACAGCACTGGCCCCTATGGAGGAGGCATCCATTTCTAAAAAGAATTGGCAGACATCAGGATGCATAACAGGTGCAGAAGCAAAGGACCTCTTTAATTGGAAGAAAGAGACTTCAGCCTCAGGAGTCCAGACTCTGGCATTCACCCCTTTCTTAGTAAGATCGGAGATTGAAAATGTAAGAGATGAAAAATTTGGGATGAATTAACGATAGAAATTAACAAATCCAAGGAAGCGCTGTATGGTGCGAAGACTCTGTGGGTGGGACCAGTCCAATACCACATTCAATTTTTCAGGATCCATCTGCAACTCAGCATCCGAGATGATGTACCGAGGAACGGTACAGAGGGTTTTTCAAAGATGCATTTCTCAAGTTTGGCATAAAGTTGATTCTCTCTCAACTGCTGTAAAATTAACGTAAATGCCTCTGGTGAGTGGTCAGATCTGGAGAACAGATCAGTATATCATTCAGGTACACTATCACGGAGACACAGATCGGATCCCAGAAAATATCCTTTACCATCTCCTGGAATGCCGCTGGAGCATTACACAGACTGAAGGGCATAATGAGATACTTGTAGTGACCGTCACAAGTGTTGAAAGCAGTCTTCCACTCATCACCTTTTCGAATGCGAATAAGATTGCATGCACCACGCAGGTCTAATTTGGTGAAGACCTTAGCCCCCCGGATCCTGTCAAAGAGTTCGGAGATTAGTGGAAGACGGTATAGATTCTTGACCTTGACCTTATTCAGACCTCAAAAGTCGATACAGGGCCATAAGGATCCATATTTCTTCAGGACAAAGAAAAGTCCAGCACCGGCTGGCTTAGTAGATTTCCGGATAAACCCCCTCTTGAGATTCTCATTGATGTAATCAGACATTGCTTGGGTTTCAGGAAGTGAGAGTGGGTAGATTCGACCACGAGGAGGAGTGGAACCAGGCAGAGGTCAATCGGACAATCATATGGACTGTGAGGAGGCAGGGTCTTGGCCTCTTTCCTACTGAATACATCTGCAAAACTGGCATACAGCTGCGGAAGTCCAGGCAGGTCTTCAGGTACTGTAGACGAGGAAGCAGGTCAGACCTCCGATAAGCAGGTGGACTGACAGGATGATGCCCAATGCAGAATCTGACTGCAGTGCCAGTCCAGAACTGGAGTGTGCTGACGCAGACAAGGAAGACCAAGGATAACCGGATTCACGGATGCTGGCAGCGCGTAGAAGGAGATCATCTCTGAATGCATAACCTTATTTGCAATTTAAGGGGCATAGTAACAGAAATCACAGGTTCAGTCCATTTACAGAAGCCACTGACAGAGGCCTTTCCAGATGGATGATAGGGTGCCAGTACTGATGGAATAGAGCTTGCTGAATGAAGTTACCGGCTGACCCAGAGTCCAAGAATGCAGGCACAGACAGTGTAATTCCCTTTTGAGACAGAGTCAATGGAACGGAAAGTTTCAGAGAGGACTTCTCCTTGTCTAGGACAACATCTCCAACTGATCCTAGACATTGGCGTTTCCCGGCTTCTGTGGACAAATACACACAAAGTGGGCCTTGCCGCCACAATACAGACACAGGTTCTCTGCCTTGCGGTGTAAATGTTCCTGGTCAGACAATTGAAGGCGCTCTATTTGGAAGAACCAGCCTCTGGAAGGATGGAGCCAAGCTAGGTGGGCTTCTGGTACTTGCAACCTCCTTAGAAAATTCCATGAAATGCATATCTATCCTTGTGGCCAAGGTGATTCAGAGTAGACAGACAGTTGCGACCAGCTAATTCATCCTTTATCCAGTCAGAAAGGCCCTCCCAGAATACAGCCTCATTGAGCCTCATTGTTCCATGCAAGTTCGGCAGCCAGGGTATGAAACTGGATGGTGTACTGACCCACAGACAAGGAACCCTGTTGAAGACACAGTAGAGCTGATGCAACGAAGGATGTGCGGCTGGGCTCTTCAAAGACCAGCCGGAAGGTAGCCAGGAAAGACTGCATATTAGTGGTCTCTGGAACTCCATGTTTCGAAAATAGGATTTGCCCAAGAAAGGGCCTCATCAGATAGCAGGGACACAATAAAGGCAACCTTGGACCGCTCAGTGGGAAACTTCTGCCCATGCAACTCAAAGTGGACCAGGCACTGGTTCAGGAAGCCACAATAGGTTTTTGGATCTCCACCATAGCGTGATGGCAGAGGGAGTTGCACACCAGCGGATTCACTGGTATGGGTATTGCAGGGGTAGCAGCGACTGGCAACCCTGCAGTAGCTGGAGGAGATGGCATCCAGACGATCAGCGACATTTTCCATGAACTTCTTCATGACATCCTGAAGTTTGCTCTGACGCCTCATTTATGTAACAATTCCTGAACGACAGGGGTGACCAGCGGGGTCCATGGCCTGAGTGTACTGTCACGAACCAGCAGGTGTGAACCCACTGTGCCACGTGTCCTACCTCCTCTAAGGGAATTGTCTAAGTGTCTTCATAGTACCCCTGGTGGGGAGGATAGGCTTTCCCGAGAGGAACACCAGGTCGCTACCTCTTGAGGAGGATTGGCTGGTCCAGGAGGACCAGGAGGTTACTAAGCAAGGTACCAGAGGTACAGCAACAGTGCAGGACCGAAGGATGAGGCAGAGGCGAAGTCAAACAAGCAACAGGTCAGGGCAGGCGGCACAGGTACAGGTACAGGTACAGGTACAGGTCAGGCAGTCCGGTCGGCAACAGGAGAGTCAAGGCAAGCAAGCAGGGAACAAAGAGGTAGCAGAGTCCAGGAACTCAAGCAGGGGTTGGGCTCAGGTACACAGAAACACAAGCAGATAAATCAGCAAACTTTGCAGGACACAAGGACCTTGACACTCAGGCATCTGGGAAGGGGGCTGAACCACTTATATACATGCAGGAGGGCTAGGATTGGTCAGCGAGGTCACATGATCTAACCCATAAAGCACAGGAAGTGACACGCAACGGCCCTTAAGGAAGTGCTGCAGGGAAGAAGCAGCAAGCATGCTTTGGCCAGGGCAGAAAGGAAACTGTGGAGTGGATGACAGAACAAACAGCACATGCAAGGACAGAGGCCAGGAGTGCAGCGGTGAATGGGGAAGCACACGCAGTAGATCACTGCTGAACATACCACCCAGGACCGCAGCAGTAAGCAGGAGAACAGCGGCACACAGCAGCCGCTGTTACAACATTATGTAGATTAGGGTTTGCTATACTATTATTTACACTGAGAAGCTATATGTACTGTGTTGAGAAGCAATTATAGATCAATGCAAGGCATGGGGATGTGCGATCCATGTTTTTTTGTCTTTTTTTTTTATTTTGTCATAGTTTGTCTCATTCTTATGGTATCAGCACTCCTCCCATTCACCTAGTTGCATTTAATTTGCAGCAGACTGCAGAAGGGTTAATAAACGCCTACTAGGTCCCAGTTTGTAGTTCGTGAGACCACATGCAAATATGAGCTTTTAAAATCTGTTCACATGGTGCGGCGCTGCATGTCGGTTGTTGTTGCTGTAGGTGCTGCCCATGCCATTAAGATGCTTCATGTACATTATGTAGATTAGGGCTTGCTATACTATAATTTACACTGAGAAGCTATACATGTTGTTATGGATATCCTTTAAAATTGGGTTAAAGAAAATAAACTTGGCAAAGGATTTACCACATTCATTATATTTAGTACAGTGTGCACATTTTGCAAACCAAAGGCTTTTACTTTCAGAGCTCTACTTAATAGCGAGGTATATATCACACACAGACGGCCCCTTCTGGTCCTACTGGTACGGAAGCTCTCCTTTGAATTGTGAACTAAGGCCAGCAAATAGAAAATTAACCTGATTTGATAGAAAAATATGGTCTTGTGCATGCTACCTACCAGAAAATCCTAGCCCTGCTCTCTACAGACTGGAATTTCACATGATGATATGCATCAGAACATTACTCAGATGTTAGTTCACTTTTTTTAACAGCCTACATTATCAAAATGGAAATAACTAGAGATGAGCGAGCACTAAAATGCTCGGGTGCTTGTTATTCGAGTCGAACTTTTCCCGATGCTCGGGTGCTCGTTTCGAATAACGAACCCCATTGAAGTCAATGGGAGACTCGAGCATTTTTTGCAGGGGACCGGGGCTCTGCCTAGGGAAGGCTGGGTGAAAACCTGGAAACCTCAGAAAATGATGGAAACACCACGGAAATGGACAGGAAACAGCAGGGGCAGCATGTAGGGATGCCTCTGAGGCTCCCTAATTGCACAATTTTTTCTAAATCTGGCCAATAGTCTGGGGATGACCCCAAGGCAATTTTCAGGGACATGGTAATGGTGACCCACTTAAAAATGCTGCCTGACCATTTCCTCGAGCATGGCGAGATACTCGTCCGAGCAGCGAGCACTTACGAGTACCCTAATACTCGAACGAGCACCAAGCTCGGACGAGTATGCTCGCTCATCTCTAGAAATAACTCTTAAACGTGATCCAAAATAAGGATGGAAATGTAAGCATTCAGTTCTCATACTAATGCACATTCTCAATATTTCCATTTTGCCGCAGCAAAAGAAATTGTTTTTCTTATCACATAATCAGGCAAGTTCACAGTTTTCCTTACAACATTTACACAATCTAAAAGTTGACATGGATATTAATATTAATTGACCTTATTCTACCTTATCTCTGTGCTGAACTGCTCTTGTTTTTTTGCAGGTTGTTCATTTGACATACACAGCATTTACGTAGTCTGATTATCTTATCATTAAGGTGAGAGGCAAACAAGATGGAAAATCAATCTTCCTTTAGCGTCCCTATTAGAGACAAGAAGCCATGAGACTCTTGTTAGCATAGAAATAATCTGATGTTTTCAAATTGTGTCCTCAACATTTATTAACCCACTTTATGCATTTGTGCTATCATTTAAATTGCTAATAACTTTGAAAATTAAGCAGCTCTTAAAATCAAAAGTATTTTCACACAGGCTGTTCACATGAGAATTACAGCAGTACCTGAAGAGTTGGGGTGACTTTGTCCAGACAGGACATTAAAGCAAAGCTGTCATTTCCGGTGACTTTTCAGAATAGGTTGTCATGTTGAGGAATAACAGTGTATCTGGCCATTATATGACTTGTAGTTATGTATTTATCACACCTTTACCCCTCCGCAGGCTCCATATCTAATTGTCACAGAGCTCAGCTCAAGAGGGGGTTCAGACTAGCTGCTATGATGTCTCTCATACATGGCACACATAGAGAACAAGAGATCTTACCTTCATATCTCTATTTTCATATAGCAGCATGGAGGATTACATTACATAGCAGTACCATGCAGTGTAGCTGTGAATTCAGCACTGAGGTGAGTCATGAAAACACTTGATAGAACTAGAAGTATCTATATCTGTGTCTCTGACTCTTTCCTTCCCTAAAGGTGGAGCACACAGCTGAGCCGCATCGCTAGGTAAAGCTTTACAGGGGGCAGGGTGATCTGCACATATTTGTGGGTGTCTTACAAAAATAAATGGTATTATGCACATAGAAACTGTGCTAAAGTATCGCATGAAACCATACCTCAATGACCATATAGCAGTAAATGAAAGTTCTACACATGCGTTTTTTAGACTGTATAGGTAATTACAGGTGACTTGCAGGTGATGTTCTTTATGATTTTAGAAACTCTATTTCTTTTTTTGTCTCCACCCAGCCCAGACGACTATAACAACTTCCACTAGAGCCTTCAGAATCTCTCTGGCTCACAGCAATTCACTCGGGACTTTTTGTGAGTGTAGAGATTTTAGCATAGTATAGATAGAATGATGTCCATTTCAGCATGTTCTTAGGAACATCTAACACAAAATTGTAATAGTTTTAAATCCCCTTCAACAACAGCAGAACAAAAATATCTACCATAGCCCAATGATGTTATTTTATTTCAAGCTTTCTTATTCTTGAACATGGTATATAATTTACTTTCCCATCATGTACTTTAGAATGGAATTCACAAGTGGATAATCATACATGCTTGGAACTTTGGTTAATTTCATGAGAGACGAAAGAAAAAAAATATAGCTTTTATTGAGGCTTTGCACAGGAAACTTCTGTACTAAAGTGTTTAATGTTGCCATTTTGAGTTAGTGAATTGATGTTCAAAGGTCAGGCAAATGTTACCTACAATAGTCCTCAAAAACACAAGTTATACTAGTTAACATATTAACCTAAGACAAGTAATAAAAAAGACCTTTTTACAGAGGGGGAACGATTTGTCATTGATAGAAACCTTTTTAAAAGGAGTTTTCCAGGAGTTTAATATTGGATATGCTTACCACAGGTCATCAATATCATATCCGTATGGTTTTTACTCCTGGCTTCCCCCCGATCAGCGGTTGTCAGTAGCTCCTGTGTTATAGAATCAGGCACAGTAAAATCACAGCGCTGCACACTGTGTAGTGGCCCTGCCCGGTTACTGTAGCATTGCTCCCAACCCAATCACTACACAGTGTGTGGAGCTGTGTTGTCCACAAAAATCCATTCTTTCAAGAATCAAATAACCAATGGGTGTCCCATGCTTTACAAATGATCAGCCTTTATTTATTTAAAGCATTTCACAGTACTCTTAAATTATGTACACCATCTTTGAGGAGTTGGTATAACTGCGGTGGCTATACACGTAGGTTGATGATTGAACAGCAGTTGAGCAAACAACTGTCCAGAGAACGATAATTTTACTGACACATTTTATATACACAGTTTAGTTCATTTTGACCATTATAGTCGTTTACACTGGCCATACATGTTCAATATAACTGGACGATTGACGAAAGATATTTCACTTTTGTCCAATGAAATGTAACAACAAAGAAGTTTTTTAGCGCTGATAAAAGACCATCTGTCAGGAGTTTACCCAGCAAAGATGGCTGTGTTGGCAAGTTTGCCATGCCAGCTTGTCAAGCCCCAGCTGAACAACCTATCAGTAAGGCTGGAAACTTAGCCAATCAGATTCTTGGCTCAATTTTCAATCCCAGAGCTAGGTGGGGGATTTAACACTGCTACTCTGTTATTGCATTACCTGCTATTTTGCTCCCTTGCTCCTTTGTTTTGTGCTCCTCATTTCTACTACATTTGAACATCTGCTATCTGACTGTGGCTTGTTTTCTGCATTAACCCCTCATCTACTGATTTGGCTTTTACTGATTCTCCTGGTATTCTGACTGTGGCTAGTTTTTGGATTAACCCCTTGCCTTCTCTTTGGGCCCTGTCCACCCCTCCTGGTTCTCACCTTGTTTGTCTACTATTCTTTGTATCATGGTCATACAAGTAGGTCCGCCTCTAGTGACCTCTCACCAATTTTCTGCTACCTCCGCAGACATAATTTTGGTCCCTAGCAGCCACGTCATCTGGACTCATGGAAGGATCTGGTGAAGAACCTAGAGGTAGACTTATCTTCCTACCAACTAGAGTGGTTTAGGAAAACAGGTAGCAGTTTCTGAATTTGTTGGCTTTGTTTACAGACAGCGACCATAGTATTTCTTTAACCCAACAATGCCTGAAAAGAATATGGCAATTTTTTTAATTGTCAGTCAAAATATACTTGTTTGAAAGAATTTACACAGAAAGATCTTTAATCCTTGTCCAGTTTCACTGAACACGTATGGCCAGTTTGAATTACGATAATGGATAATAATGACTAAAATGTGTGTGGCAAAACAATCATTCATTCAATGGTTGGTCATGCCATCAGCCTAATTCTCTCTAATGTGTATGGGTACATGTAGGACTTCTGGACCTGGAGCCCAGTTACAGCCACATTATCTTCAAGCCTGCTAGCTCACATTACACTTGCTACTTCTCCCTCACCCATCTCACAATGCAAAGAAAGAGAATGCTTATTTGAATCATTGCTGATGGTAATAAAGCATTTTGAGAATTAGCATCTAAGCTGATTTATGATCACATCAAAATTGAACATTGATGTGGTAATAAACCAGCTAAGAACATCATTCAGGAGAGGAGAGAGAGGGCCTAAAGAGTCTAGACTAGATTATATGAGATGATTGTCTACAGTGATTTCATCTGATATAATCTGGCATATTTGTAGTAGCAAAGTGAAGGAGCTTTTTGCCTTCCTCCATATCAACATTTTAGGATTGTTTTTATTTTATTTTTTTATCTAATTGTTTGGCCCACATCTTGGCAAATCTGGTTGACATCGCAGTGGCAAAATCAGAACCAAATCATGCAGATTTTGGTGCGGAAATGCTGCGAATTTGCAGCAAATTTCACCCTTTGCATTTCAAAGGGTAAAATTCATAGAAGAGATCTGCAAACACAAATTGACACACTGAAGATTTATGTATAGTGGACAATGCATGTTAAATGAGAATTTCAATGTGGGCCCCCACCTTGCTGATACTGTACATGGTGCAAATTTTGCGCATGAAATTCCGCTTCTATTTTAATATTTAGGTAGACCTCATGCACTCAAAAAGAATATAATGCTTATATAGCTATAACACTTATTTTATGAATTGCTCACACCTAGAGGAATAACCACTAACCTGTTGCAGCAGTGTTTCCCAACCAGAGATCCCATGGACCTTGGGTATTCTTGGAAACTGATTTCACCCTGATGAAAGATGCTTTGTAAAGCAGTAAATATATCTTAACCAAATTATAGCACTGCACAAGAATAATAGAATGCTCTACCCGCCCCTACTCCAAGCTTCTTCGAAAGAGGAATAGCATTAATGGAAACATTTTTCATAATAATAAGATTGGAAATGATTGTGTGAGAGACATGGTAAACAGTCTATAATCCTAACACTGTTGTGGGAATTGAGCTTCAACCTTAAAAGGGCTGTGCAGCCAGTACAGTACATATTGATGACCTATCCTCAGGATAGGTCATCAATTTCTGATCAGTGAGGTTTCGACTACCACCCCCCACCGATCATCTGTTTGACAAGGAAGAAGTGCTTCAAGAGATGTACTGAGACTTACAAGACTTTGCGTAATGTAATCTTGAAGAGGAAGTAGCGCTTGCACAATTATCACTTCACTATTCAAATAGCGGGGAGTTGGACCCTATCGATCAGATACTAATGACCTATACTGTCATTTTTATCTTCATACTCACTTGCATTCTGACACTGTGCTCCAACAAACTAGAAGTAAAATGCATTGGGAAAACTCCTATTTGAGTCCTCTCCATTATGTGGAGAGAACAGAAGTCCACTTAATGCATTTTGCTGGAGCACACTGTCAGAATGTGAGTATGAGGATAAAAATTAAATAACCAAACTCAGTGTCTCTTACACTACACACTGCTTACTCTAGTATGGGGGGTGGGGGGGTGGAGGTGACAGATTCCCTTTAAGAAGCATCTATGCCTTTCAGGGTTCTAAACTTCAGACTTTCGGCAACTGAAACCAATTTCTTGAAATCCCCAAAGGAAGGAAGGTTAAATGAAATATTGAATCCTTCATACAATATCTACTAGCACTTGAACAACCAGAATCTAATCAGCAGGCGATAGACCCAACCCTCAAAAGTGGTCCCTTGATGATCTAAGGCAGGTAGGCTTCAATCAATCAACCAATCAACCAGTGTGCCTTCGTCATCATCTGATTCATAAAATGTACAATTTGGAATAGAGGAGTTGCACATCAAGAGGCTGTTGATTACATGTACATCTCTAGTCCTCAGAGATACCCTCTTTTTAAGATTTTTTTTAATTTACCCAAATTATTAATCAAAGTCATAGAAATGCATACGTGGCTTGTGACATTATAATATGCTTAGAATAACCACGAGCAAGTCTGGTCCATGCCTTTTTAAAAAATATTCTCCGTTTACTACACTATTTGCAGATAATCTGATAAAGATGAAGAATATTTTATGATGTGCTTGTCTTTTTAAACGTAATACCCTTAATACTTAAAGAATTTTCTTCAGTCACAAAATAAAAGCTTTTTTATTTGCTTTTAACACCCTTAACACTGCATATTTATGTCCCCAATACCTATCTTCATGTCTGTGCTTTCCTTCTCCTTGTTTTGTTATAAGAGCAACTTTCTGCTTTCTTCAGTTTCCTGCTTTTTTTACCTAACCAAGTATGGCCTGCTCTGCAGTGTGATGTGTCACAAGGCTGGCCCCACTGGCCATACTGTTTAGTACTGTATGCAGTAACCACGCCTAACACACCTCCTGTGGCCATGTTACTAAACTCTGCTACATACTAGTATCTTGCTTGTCTCTTGATATTTTATCTCTGGTCTATTAAAAAAAAGTTATTGAGACATTGCATAGCAGTTTCTAAAATAAGGATAAAATCACAAAATAAGTTTTTAGAACATATTTATTTGCTACACAATCTCAAATTGCTAATGAAATTAGTAATTTTAACTGTGTAGGACAACCCCAATGGGCAACCGTGCCCGCTGAGTCCTTCAGCCAGTGCATGCCCAGTATAGCAACAGCACAGATTCTGAACTCTATGATCCCACACATGTACAGTTCTTCCCTGGAACTTCACATGCATCGTAATGTACAAACATTAAACAGAAGCCTATGACTGAACCCTGACATCAGGGATGACATCCACCACAGAGATCCTACTGAATGCTCAATAGCAATATCCTACTGTGCAGACATCCAGAATGAAGGCCATCCCTCACCAAGTCTTGCAGGCTGCAGTCGATAGTGACATCATGGATGATGTTCCAAATTACAAAAGAGCATTTTCAGGATGGGATTGTACTCAAATCATAGAAGACAAATTAACGTGACCATGAGGCGCCAGCTCTTCAAATGATAAATGATTATCTGACAATCTTCCCTCCACAGATTAGATTAAGGCAGCAGGGTTCATCCTAGGCCTGGAAAACCCCTTCAATATCATTTCACAATAAGGACAATTGTCAGGAATGAGCATTTGTATGAATGCTCATTCCTAATAAATACACTGTGTAAAGGTCCAGTCAAGCACAAGACCAATGAGCAAACACTCGTTTATCAGCTGATTACATTTTTCATGTGACACATAAAATCCTCATTTATCAGCAGGACATCATCTTGTGTAAACAAGAATGTTCTGCCCTCAAACAAACTGAATGATTGTAGTACCAATCATTCAGTCCCATAAAGCCCTGATCATTGGTGCATGTATATGGAGCCAATGAGCATGAAATGATCAGTAATGAATGGTACATAGTAAGGTTGCCCACTCTCTTGGCCCATGTTATTAGTGAACAGTCTTGACAAAGTGTTTTATGTAACATATTTTTATTGAGTTTTTACATTTAGTACAGAATAAATTAACATACAAACCACATCAGTGATAATGATAACTATTGTAACCCCCTCCCTATTCCAAACCTCAGCTGAGCTCTCCTCTCTCTCTGATGATAGACCACACAGTTTCAGTAATAGCATTATGTTACTTGTAACCTGCCTAAGATACCGGCTAATTTTGCCTGATGGTACTACGTGGTGTCCATGAAAGGTTTTATCAACTCTCTAATTTCTACATCAGAATAAACATATTCTGAACTCTATGATCCCACACATGTACAGTCCTGGAACTTCACATGCATTGTAATGTACAAACATTAAACAAAAGCCTGTGACTGAACCCTGACATCAGGGATGACATCCACCACAGAGGTCCTGCTGAATGCTCAATAGTAATATCCTACTATTGAGAATAAACAGTACAAATAAAAACTTTCATCTGAAAACATTTTTTTTGTTTAATATCGATCCCTTTTGACGTTTGGCCACTATTCTCTCCATGCCAAAACAGATTTGAACCTGACAGAGAACCTCAGAAGCTAAAGAATTGTGTGGTTGAAGCCAACATTTAAATAAACAGCATTTTGCAGCCAATATGATGTGTAGAAGTGGAGAAAAAAATTTATCACCGGGATGGACATAAGGTATATCAATATGGAGGTAAATTGAGATCTAATTCCCCTCCAGAATTTTATAATTTCAGACCAAAACCACACTCCATGACCTCAATCCAACTCTAGAAGATAGCACTGGGCAGACTGTGATGACGAGGAACAAAAACTATAAATTGCTTTATGCATCATCCGAAAATGTGTCTCCCTCCAGTATTTGTTTGTCACCAATGCCAGCACCCTCCTCCATCCCTTTTAGATAACCTGGGGCTGTCCTAGAGAAGAACATTTTTTTATTCCAAAGGCCTAAACAGGGTGGTAGATATTTTTAATGGGAGAAAGTGTTTAGTGAACAGTCTTGACAAAGAAATTAGCCCATATAGGGCATACTGGAAAGGGTTGTCCTAATAGGTTGACCTCTTTCAAGTTTTTAGAATATAGCATTTGGTTGCTTGGTAGTGTGAAAGAAATTAAGTAGTGGATGAACACAATTGTGCTAAATTGTATGTAATTATCAAATAGTCTCCATCTTCTGTATTAATCTCGATTTTCTGCAGCTTTATGTTTAAAATAAATATGAGTCACCATCACTTGATTCGTTACAGGAAGTTAGCTAGGCACTGTAAAATGGGGAACTCTTTGGGCATGGAATTTTCCAGATAGATGAGTAATGCATATGTGTCTACATGTCATTTTCCTTATCATTATGTTTTCTGATTAGTTGCTTTGATAGGTACTTGTATGCTTGTGATTGGATATATTAAAATTGATGGCTAAAAGTGGGTGGCTAGATCCACCATGTATACAAGAAGAAAAAAGGTTTAGTGGCTCACCACTTCAGAGAACAACGAATTCAAGGTGCTCCTACCCCACGATTTTACCCAAAAATCATTATAGACTTGTAAAACTGGAATGAGGAGGTATGGGTGGGCACACTTTTACTTGGTAGGAAAAATATATATATCAATCTTATGTTGTAAATAATAAAGATGCAAATCGATATATGGTACAAATTAAAGTGATCAAATATGAGATAAAAATAGAGTTGTTTAGAATTAATTTTTATACGTAAAAATACTATCTGTATATGTATAAATAAACCAGCGCTGGAATTGCAAAAATACAAAAAATATATAAAAATAATAAAGAATAATAAAAGATAAAAATAAAAAATGAATGAGGTATGGGAGGCAATTGTATCCAATATTGTCCAATATCTCCTTGTGTGTTCAATATATAAGAGTATCCTAATTTTTATTGGTTTGTGTATCCCACTAGATCCACCATGTATGTGCATCTAATAAAATTTGCTCTATGGGTGTGGCTCATCAGAGAATCGTTTGAGCAGCAACAACTGTCTGGGTGTTCTGATTCCTTAGGCTGGCTGCATCCCCGGCACCTGGGGAAAGCGTATTAACTAATTTGAATCCCACAGACAAGCCAGTGTAGGCTCCTGGTTTGGAGGGCACATCCTAAATTCCAGTGACAGTAGCTAAACTGCAATACTACACACAGTCCAATGACAGGAGTGGCATCAATATTTTTCCCTCAAAAATTGCTTGAACGAGAAATGTTTCACTCTGTAATAGAATATAGTTTATAAGGTCTCCAACAGACGATTATGTAATAATCAAGTCTGGAGCAACATTTGTAACAAAACAGATACAGATTTATACATTTTTGTTAATCAAACAAACAGGGACATTGAGTAATTATTCTTCAGTTTCATTTCTCACCCAGTCTAACCAACATAGGCTAGTTTCACACTAGCGTTGCCTTTTTCCGGTATTGAGTTCCGTCATAGGGACTCATTACCGGAGAACAACGCTTCAGTTTTGCCCCCATTCATTGTCAATGGGGACAAAACTGAACTGAAGAGAACGGAATGCTCCTAAATGCATTCCGTTCAGTTCACTTGCGTCTCCAGACCGGAGAGCTAACCGCAACATGCTGCAGTTTGCTCTCTGTCCTGGGGATCCGCACCAAGACACGTCAATGCAAGTCAATAGGGACGGATCCGTTCGGTGTGACACAGTAGTAAACGGATCCGTCCTCCATTGACTTTCAATGGAGTTCATGACGGATCCGTCCCAGTGATGTTAAAGATAATACAACTGGATCCGTTCATTACGGATCCATATGGTTGTATTATCAGTAACGGAAGCGTTATTGCTGAACCCTGCTGGATCCAGCAATAACGCTAATGTGAAAGAAGCCATAGAAAGACAATCACTTTCCACTTTGACCCACAATCAACACCTTGTCATTAAACCTGCAGACACTGGTGGGCCCATAGTCATTATGGATCATACAGACTATATAACAGAAATTCAGAGACAATTGAATGACACATATATACCAGAAAGCCTTCTAATACTACAACTAGTGTAGCTAGTAAAATACAGACTGTACTGATCCATCATTTACACAAAGGCACAATTGAGAATAATGTTGTCTCCTTCCTTACCAATCCACATCCAATTATTCTGGTTTCCAATTTTTACCAAAGGTACATAAGACTCTACACAAACCACTAGGCCATCCTATAATGGTCTCAACAGATCCAGTTTTATCTCCCTTATCTATTCTTCTAGTGAAGGTTTTCACCCCACTAATTAAAAACACAAAGTCCCTTTTACTACATATATCAGCCTTTTTATACCTAATTAGGCAACAAGAACCACTGTCACCCAAAACCTGATTAGTAACCTGGGATGCCAAAAGCCTTTATATATCTATCCAACATCAAAAAGGTATGTTAGCAGTCAAGACCTCCTCTTATTGCTTTCTACCTAACACTTGTTACATAGCGCAATGGACTTACAGATACACTAGCTCTGCCCTATGCGAACAGCTTCATGCTTCACTTCGAAAAATAGTACATTTAGACATGTACCCTATTTGGACAACATGCCAAGATATGAAAAAGATGCATAGATGATGTATTTTGCATTTGGGATGGTCCCCTTGAGTCTCTACTCATTTTCCATGATTATTTGAACTCCATTTACCCCTAACTACAATACACCTGGATATAACCACCATCTGTTTTTTTAGATACCCAAGTCACTACAAACCATTGCAGAAAACTTACTACAGACCTGTATAGGAAACCCACGGACCACAACAACTTATTACACTACACCAGCTGCAATGCCAAATCCACTAAACACTTACTTGTTCCTTCTGTTGTCTGTCTTCTTTATTTTTTATCCTTTCTTTTTTCTGGCTTTTTTCTTTTTGTCTTCTGTCTGCCCCTTCTTTCTTCCCTTATCCTTTCCTTTTTCTTCATCCTTTACCACTTGTCTTTCTGCCTCCATCCTTTTCTCTCTACTCTCTTTTTCTTTTCTTCTTACCTTTTCTGTCCCTTTTCTTTTCTCCTCACTCTTTTTTCTTTTATTTCCCTTTTTTCTTCCTCTTCTTTCTCTTTGTTCTTCATTTATTTGTTTTGTTACTTCATTATTAATTTCTAATTTTATTTAAAGGGGTTGTCCGAGTTATGAAAAAAAAAAATATAGCACTGTAAATCTGATGGACAGCAATATATAACTAAGTTAAGCAAGTTTTAGGCAAAAAAATCCATATTTCCTCATTTCCCTGGTTCTCTTCTGGTCTTTGTTTACATGCAATAACAACAATCTCAGCCCCTCCCCCTTCTCCCCCCCTCTCTGCAAAGGGAATGAATACAAGTGCTGAGTGACATGTCTGCCTGCTGGAATACTCAGTTGTATGTGTAGGACTACAAGTCCCAGCTGTACAATGACAATGCTGATACACACAGGAAATTCTCCCTACCTGTTCTTGTACAATACAATTCCTCTATAGCTCTTTGCCCAGCATTTGTCTCCTCTCACTGCTGCAGCTACTGTTTGTTCTAAAGCCTTGAGCCCTCAGTGTGTTCTGGCTGAAGGGGTTAATGTTTTATCTGAAGGAAACCAGGGAGAGCAGATAGCAGCCGGCAAAGAAAGGGGGCGTGGCCAGTGACGTCTGGTGTACAGACTCTTATCTGAACTCTGAGGCTTGTGAACGAAACATCACAGAGCAGAGAGATAAGGTGACATCACAGGTCATGTGACCCTGAGTCAACTCTGAGAAACCAGCAGCTTTAGAAACACAAAGTATATGGGAAAGTTGTTATACCTGACAAGTTAGAAACATATAAAGAACAAAAAAATAACTCGGACAACCCCTTTAACTCTTCATTATGTTTATTTTATTTTTACTTTTACATTTTTTTACTTTCTTTTTCTTTTTTTAATCAATTTTTAAATTAATGTTGTCTTTTCTTTCACATTTTAATTTTGTCCTTTCTTACAATTTTTTCTTCCCATCCTATTTCTCTCTCTTATTCTCTTTTTTTTTTTATTCTTTTTTTCTTTATTTTTTTCCTGACTGATACACAATTGGTGTTTTCATATTGATCGTAAAACATATAGTCTTGTTTTAGATAACGTTCACATCTCACCCTTGCATGCCCTCCAACTTGGAGCAAATAGTTTGCATTTAGAGATGACAACTGCACTCTGGACAAATGGAACCCCTATGACTACCCTTTGGATATATGTTTTTTTGAATCATGTGGATTATGACCCTGCTACTACTCTAATCATGTTTAGATCAATCAAATACAATCATATATTTGACTGAATCATGTTCTAAGCTAATGTATTTTGTGGTTTGTTTCTTTATGCCTACTGACTATATGTTCATTAAATATGCAATTTTACATGTAGTGCTATGTATTTATTGTAACTTTATTCTTTTGTAGTGTTTGAAAAAAGGTCATAATTGACTGAAATGCTGCACCACACATATTGATTGCCTTGAAAAATCTACACTGTGTACTAGAAAGAGCTGATTTCTATGGAGCTACTCAGATATACCTCTGCAGGGAGAGAATCTGTAAATGAAGTCACCCTGCACCGATAACGGCGTTTGTACTTTGGCTGTCATTTAAAAATAAACCATGATGGACTACTGCCTTAGGTTACGTCTAAATTGTGTCTTGTAGCCTATTAAATTAAGATAAAAGGCAAAGGCAAGCAGGTTAGTTTTACATATCAAAAAAAGAAACTAACAGGAAAAATGCATTCCTGCTTGTGACAAACTGTTATGTTGTGATTTATCTGGAACAGAAAGTACAGAGCTTAGGCTTCCCCCAAAGGACTGTATCACAGTAGTCATTGAATCATCGTCAGCCTCAGCTTATTAATCAAGCATGAGTTTAAGAAACCACTGGAGTGTTTAGAAAGTATGCTGGAGTGTTGAGATTAAAGGAGCATATCAAAGAGATGTATTTGGACAGTGATGCAGGCTGATGTCTTGCTGGACGTGACCCCCACCAACCAAAGCTGCAAAACTTGATATATTCACTCATTGACATGCTGCTACATCATACAATTTCTGCCATTTTAAGCCCAGTTTGCAGTGACAGAAAGGGGCTGCCACTTCTGTAACACATTGTTACACTTTGCATGTCTTGCTACATACTTGTGATGTTCCAACTGACAGGTGCATGTCCTAATAAGATCTACCGGGGAAGAATTTAGTCCACAAGAGAGCCTCAAGCAATTGAAGCATCTGGCAGGAGGAAAAAAACAACTTCTTCTACTTTATATTCTGTCAAATGTAATTAGACTTGCCAGAAGTCATTGCTCTCAGCATTTAGTTAAATAAGTTTCTCTGATCTTCTCTATCTTAGGAAAGTCAAAACTAATACAGTGAATCATAAGAAACATCATTACTAAACATATTCAAATTTTGATAAACTGCTTGCTGCCCAGATTGTTAATATGTAATTTTAGAGATGTCACTGTCAATTAGCACTGCATTGGCTCTTTGCACCATGCCATAAAATGTCACATTTTGTACATTAAATGGATGCAGTTTTCAGCCCAAATACTTTACATTTGTTGTGTCACAACCATGACAGATCACTGAATATTTTCCAGTGGAGGACATTGTATTAACTGTCATGGAAACAATTTCCAGTATATACTATAGTAATGATAAGACTCAGTTGTGTCAGACTTTAACATTACTGGTACACCAATAAAGTAGTTCTTATATTCATAACCAATCCTGAGGATAGGCCATCAATAGGTCATCAACAACCGCCGATCAGCTGTTTGAGGAGGCCGCATGAACGGGTTTTGAAGTACAGCACCATCCATTGGATACCGGCTTGGTATTACACCTCAGCCCCATTCACAAGAATTGGACTGTGCTGTACCTTGGCCACGTGACTGATGAAGATGACATTACTGGCTTAGGAAGAGGCTATGGTGCACACCGGAGTGTTGTGGTCACTTCAAAAAGCTGATCAGCGGGGTTCCGAGTGTCAGATCCTCCGGCGGATAGATCATCAGTTTCAATATCTTGGAAATCTTTAATTCCTTTATCTAGTGTGTCTACACCATCACTTAATATATTTAACAGCTATGATATTCAAAGAGTGTAGACTGCTTTGCCACTGATATTAATTGTATAGTGTACCGACAGTGATATTAAGACCGGCTATAAATGTTGTACCTATTTTTTCTTTCAATGCTTTCACTCCATTTCTGAACACAGTTTGGTGCCATCTCACTACATAGAACACCCCTTGTGCTCTGTCTACTTTGTCTCATACTTTCTCCTTGTGGCATGTTGTGACCAAGGTCCTGGCTAGGACCAAAATGTCACCTTTTTCTCAGTCTCTGTACAAACACCCAATGAGCTTATGAATAATCCACTCTGTTTATTGATTGTGCATAATTAATACACTTTTCCTAACTGCATTCAAACCTGTGGAGTGCTTTACACCAACTCTATGTTGGTCTAATTTGCACCATTTTGTTGCACCAGATTTAATAATTTTAGCTTCACAAATGTATCTCAGTGTTAGATAATGAAATGAAATGCACGTATTAATACAAGTACTATATGCTAATATGTCAGAAAATACTATGTTACTCTATTGTGTTTAGAGCTTATTCACACGTCAGTTAATCAAGAATGTTTGTTGTCAGTGCTCTCCATGGACAATACACATATCCATTGATTTTTAAAGTGTTCATTCACACATCCTTATTTCTCCATTGACCATGAATCAGTGGGAAAACTATGTAAGAATGGACATTAATGCCGCCAAAACACGCCCATTAAAATCTAAAGGTTTGTGAAAACCACTGACAGAACAGGAATGGTATGTTCTGTCAGTGGTTTTCACTGACTATTGATAGGAGATGCTCTGGAAATTCCTTATCAGGCTATCAGTACAGATGGAATTATAACGACACATGAAGGACCAGAAACAGGCATATGGTTATTGATAGAGATGAGCGAGCATGCTCGTCCGAGCTTGGTGCTCGTTCGAGTATTAGGGTACTCGTAAGTGCTCGCTGCTCGGACGAGTATCTTGACCATGCTCGAGGAAATGGCATCTCCCGCATTTTGAATTTTTGGCGCCTATAACTCAGCCAATCACAAGCCAGGAGACTCTGCGGTACACCCAGCATCACGTGGGGCCCTTACATGACGATAGCAGGGGTTGGCTGGCCAGATCAGGTGACCCTGGAATATACTAGTGACGTCCGGCGGTGCTCGGCTCAGAGGCTGTCTGGATGTCGTTAGGGACAGATCTGCTGCGTTTCAGGGAGAGTGTTAGGGCCTGGATTTAGTTCTCTGTTAGGCAGGAGTGATCTCAAAAGAACCCAACAGCCCTTCTAAGGGCTACAAGACACTTTTTTTTTGTCTCCTGGCTGGGCTGGCTGGCACTAGTAGTGCAGCTATCACCATATATAACAAACTTTGTTTTTTTGTTGTTTTATCTCTGATAATGATAACTGATACAAATCCATTTCATACAGCTGTGTGGAACCATTCTGTGTGTCACAGTTCAGCTGTCCAGTCACCACAAACCACAATCCGTATTTTCTGTCCAGGTGACCCATACTGTACGTCACGTAATCCAATACGGTCATTAGAAAGCTACATTAGAAAAATCTGAGTGCGACATTTTTCTGGGTTGAAGTGAAAATAGCCACAGTAAGCAGGGGCTGAGTTTGCTCTCTGATATATTCTGCACGTCACGTTAAAAAAAAAAAAAAACTTAGTTTTTTTGTTGTTTTATCTCAGTGATACAAATCCATTTCATACAGCTGTGTGGAACCATTCTGTGTGTCACAGTTCAGCTGTCCAGTCACCACAAACCACAATCCGTATTTTCTGTCCAGGTGACCCATACTGTACGTCACGTAATCCAATACGGTCATTTGCTCTCACTGATACAGCTACATTAGAAAAATCTGAGTGCGACATTTTTCTGGGTTGAAGTGAAAATAGCCACAGTCAGCAGGGGCTGAGTTTGCTCTCTAATATATTCTGCACGTTACGTTAAAAAAACAAAACAAAAAAAAAATAATTTTTGTTTTTTTGTTGTTTTATCTCAGTGATACAAATCCATTTCATACAGCTGTGTGGAACCATTCTGTGTGTCACAGTTCAGCTGTCCAGTCACCACAAACCACAATCCGTATTTTCTGTCCAGGTGACCCATACTGTACGTCACGTAATTAAAAAAGGTCTTTTGCTCTCACTGATACAGCTACATTAGAAAAATCTGAGTGCGACATTTGTCTGGGTTGCACTTAAGCAGACCAAGTCTGCCTAATCTAATAGTTTCAGTGTAATTGCTCCATACTGCACGGTACGTAATAAAATACGTGATTTTGCTCTAACTTATCCACCTATATACAAACCACAATCCGTATTTTCTGTCCAGGTGACCCATACTGTAGGTCATGTAATTAAAAAAGGTCTTTTGCTCTCACTGATACAGCTACATTAGAAAAATCTGAGAGCGACATTTGACTGGGTTGCCAAGTCTGCCTAATCTAATGGTTTCAGTGTAATTGCTCCATACTGCACGGTACGTAATAAAATACGTAATTTTGCTCTAACTTATCCACCTATATATCAGATTGAACAAGTTTGTGGGTTTCAGTACAGCAGGCCTATTTTTTTTTTTGTATATATAATACACTTATATACAGAAAATGTTGAACCCCAGGGCTAAGGGTCGAGGGCGTGGGCGCGGCGGGCATGGGCATTCAATTACTGCATGGGGCAGAGGCCGTGGTCCTGGGCAGGGTGAGACAGTACCTGCTGATGAGGGAGCAGGGGAACGTCGCAGAGCTATACTGCCTAGCTTCATATCTCAACTTACAGGGACACGTGGTAGAGGACTGTTGAAACCACAATAGTGCGAACAGATGATGTCGTGGATTGCGGACAATGCTTCAAATAATTTGTCCACCAGTCAGTCTTCCATGCAGTCCACCCACGTTACCTAAGGGAGCACTCCTCTGGTTCCTCCACCTCAACCTCCTTCCCCCCAGTCTGCCCCCTCCCAGGAAAATTTGGAATGCGATCCGGCATACTCTGAGGAACTGTTTTCTGGACCCTTCCCAGAGTCACAAACCATTTCACAGGTTGCTGCTGACCTCTTTCCCGATGCCCAAGTTTTCCAACTGTCGCAGTCTGAGGGTGATGACATTGTTGACTTAGTGGAAGAAGTGTGTTAAAAGGTGTCGGATGATGAGGAGACACCTTTGTCAAACAGTGCTGAAGTTGTTGTCAGGGCAGGAAGTCCGAGGGGGGAGCAGACTGAGGAATCGGAGGATGACGAGGTGACTGACCCAAGCTGGGTTGATAAGCCGAGTGAAGACAGTGCTTCTGAGGCGGAGGCGAGTGCTGCACCAGAACAGGTTGGAAGAGGCAGTGGTGTGGCCAGAGGGAGAAGCAGGGCCAGAGCTGGTGCAGCAGCAGCAACTGTTTCACGTAGTGAAGCTCCCGTGGCGAGGCCTAGATGTTCGCAAGTCTGGAGGTTCTTTAAAGAAATTGAGGATGACCGACGGACTGTGGTGTGCAACTTGTGCCACACCAGGATCAGCAGGGGTGCCACCACTACTAGCCTAACCACCACCAGCATGCGCAGGCATATGAGTGCTAAACACCCCACTCAATGGAACCAAGGCCATTCACCTCCTGCAGGTCCCACCACTGCTCCTTCCCCTGTGTCACTCGCTGCCTCTGCTAGTCAACCCCCTGCCCAGGACCCCGGCACGAGCGCCACCCGCCGGAAAACCACACCTTCGCCTACACGATCCTCCACAGCGTCCACCAATGTGTCCCAGCGCAGCGCTCAGCTGTCTTTACAGCAGACGCTGGAGCACAAGAGGAAATACAGTTCCACCCACCCACATGCCCAAGCCCTCAACGTCCACATCTCCAAATTGCTAAGCCTGGAGATGCTGCCCTATAGGCTGGTAGAGACCGAGGCCTTTCGCAACCTCATGGCGGTGGCTACCCCTCAGTATTCGGTCCCCAGCCACCACTATTTTTCCCGATGTGCCGTCACAGCCCTACACCAGCACGTGTCACAGAACATCATCCGTGCCCTGATCAACGCTGTTTCTGAGAAGGTCCACCTAACCACGGACACGTGGACAAGTGCTGCCGGGCAGGGAAACTATATCTCACTGACGGCACATTGGGTTAACTTGGTGGAGGCTGGGAGCGAGTCTGACCCTGGGGCCGCTCATGTACTGCCCACACCGAGGATTGCGGGGCCTACCTCGGTCACGGTCTCCCAGACTTACTATGCCTCCTCCTCCGACCCCTCCTCCTGCTCCACCTCCTCTTCCGAATTACCATCCGTGGGCACGGCACCTTCAGTCGGTAGCTCTAGGCGCAGCAGCAGTGCCGTGGCTAAGCGCCAGCAGGCGGTGCTCAAACTGCTAAGCTTAGGTGACAAAAGGCACACCGCTTAAGAACTATTACAGGGCATCACGGCGCAGACCGATCTGTGGCTGGCACCGCTGAACCTCAAGCCAGGCATGGTTGTGTGTGACAACGGGCGTAACCTGGTGGCGGTTCTGCAACTCGGCAGACTGACACATATGCCATGCCTGGCCCACGTGTTCAATCTCATAGTTCAGCGGTTCCTCAAGACATACCTCAGTCTGTCTGATTTGCTCACCAATGCCCAGTCCTTCTTAACTCTTGAGCGTGTTTGGGCTGAAGAGGAGGAGGAGGAGGAAATGGAGAGTCAGGCCAGTAAGGAGAGGGAATTCTTGCATGTTGGGACTCTGGCGCACATGGCAGACTTCATGTTAGGCTGCCTATCCCGTGACCCTCGCGTTAGAAGCATTTTTTTAAACACCGATTACTGGGTGTTCACTCTCCTGGACCCACGGTACAAGCAGAACCTTTCCACTCTCATCCCTGTCGAGGAAAGGAGTATGAGAGTGAATCAATATCAACAGGCCCTGGTGCACAAGCTGAAACAATCCTTCCCATCTGACGCCACTAGCGGCAGAGGGCGTGGTTCTGTGGGCCAAGTAGCGAGGGAGAGGAGGCGAGCAGGCAGCTTGTCCAGTACTGGCAGGGGAACGCTCTCCAAGGCCTTTGCCAGTTTTATGTCACCCCAGCAAGACACTGTCACCTGTCCCCAGTCTCGGCAGAGTAGGGGTGAGCTTTACAGAAAGATGGTGAGGGAGTACCTAGCTGACCATACCAATGTCCAGACTGATCACTCTGCTCCATACAACTACTGGGTTTCAAAGCTGGACACGTGGCCTGAACTGGCGCTGTACGCCTTGGAGGTGCTGGCCTGCCCTGCCGCTAGCGTGTTGTCAGAGTGGGTATTCAGTGCAGCTGGTGGCGTCATCACCAATAAGCATTCACGCCTGTCAACTGACAGCGCTGACAGGCTGACGCTTATTAAAATAACAAAGCCTGGATTTCACCGGAATTCAAATCTCCTCCGGGGGAAAGCAGCTAAAGATTAACATTACTTATGTATCCAATTCCTCTTCTCTACCCCTCCTACTCTGCCTCCTCTTTGTTGTCTTTGCCTAACGCTGACCCAAAACGTAATTTTTTAGAGGGCCAACTGGCACTCTTTTAAGACACTTTTTCCGGAGGGCCCCCTACAGGCCCTCTCTCCAAACAATTTTTCCGCATTGTCAACTACAGACACTGTAAAACAATGTTTTAAAAAAAAAATTTTTGCTGAGGGTCGACTTTATGTACTCCGAAAGGAAAAAAAAAATTGGAGGCTCAACAAAAGCCATTTCACTGCATTCTCAGTCGGACAAAGTCATTGGTGGTGTAACCGCCATGCTGTGTCAGGCTAAATTTTTGGGTGCTTCATCAGCTACCGCATACTAACTCAGTCACTCTGTTGTCACCGCCGTCATACAGGGCCACGAAAAATGTTTATGTGGTTCGCCTGCTCCCGCAGTGTCACTCGCTCATTCTGTTGTCACTACCATAGTGGTTTGCACTATAACAACCCAAGTTTGCACATTCCCCTTTTTATCTCCAAGTGATCTATACTGCACGTCACGTAAAAAAATACATTCTTTTGCTCTGAGTGATACAAATCCATTTCATAAAATCCTTTCTTTCTCTTTAACTGATCAATACTGAACGTCACTTTTAAAAATACGTCTTTTTTCTCTCTTTCTCTCCAAACTATTTTTCCGGATAGGTGCCGTTATACGGTATTAACCCTTCGCGACCAGCGCCCGTACATGTACGGCGCTGGGGCGATGCGGGCACATGGCGCCCGCTCGCGGGTGCGGCGGGCGTCATGGCCGGCAAGTCTCTGCTGTTTCTAACAGCAGAGACTTGCCGCTACTTACCGCCATCGGCGGCGTCTTCCGGGTGACTAGATGCCGTGATCACACGTGATCACGGCATCTAGTTGCGTCTAAACCCGGAAGCGTTCGCTTCCGGGTGGTGTACAGACACCCCGTGTGGCCAATCGGGGTGTCTGTACACCATATGAAAACTGTAATCCTCGCTGGTGAGGATTACAGTTTTCAAAGTGCAATTCTTATTCTGGCCACTAGATGGCAGGCCAGGATAAGAAATGAGCAATTCATGGATTTCTGAGTCTATAAAACCCAGAATTGCTCATAAAGAAAAAAAAAAAGCCACAATTTATAAGCCCATATTTGAGCTTTCTAATAGTAAAAAAAAAATTAAAAAAATGTTAAAAAATATATAAAAATAAAAAAGATGTAAAAGTTCAAATCACCCCCCTTTCCGTATAAGTAAAAAATAAATACCTAAATAACAATAAATATAGACATCATGGGTATCACCGTGACCGAAAACGCCCGTACTTTTAAAATATAAAAAAAAATTCCAATACGGCGAATTGTGTGGCGGAAAAAAGCGTCCAAATGGCGATTTGCCGTTTTTTGTCGCTTTTTTTTTCTAAAAAAAATTAAATAAAAAGTGATCAAAAAGTCATACACACCCCAGAATGGTATCAATAAAAACTTCAGATCGTCCCGCAAAAAATGAGCCCCCATACAGCTCTGTACACATAATACCAAAAAGTTATAGAGGTCAAGATTTGACAAGGAAAAAAAAAAAAAAAGGGCAACTTCTAATTATTTTATCACTATGAAAACGCAGGAAAACTATACATATTAGGTATTGCCGGATTCGTACTGACCAGTAGAATGAAAGTAATGGATCAGTTTTAATGCACATCGAACGCTGTAAATAAGAAACCCGTAGAACTGTAGCGGAATAGCGTTTTCTTTGCAATTTCACCCGGTTTGGAATTTTTTTCCCGCTTCCCACTACACCGTATGCAATATTAAATGGTGGCGTTGGAAAGTACAACTTGTCCCGCAAAAAACAAGCCCTCATACAGCTATGTGAACAGAAAAATAAAAGAAGTTATGGCTGTTTGAAGGCAGGGGAGCGCAAAACGAAATGCAGAACCGAAAAAAGCTCCGGGCGCGAAGGGGTTAAACTGAGAAGAATGTATACAACACATGCCCCACTTGACATATTTCAGAGTTGACATCTGTACTGGTTGATGCTAAATTTTTAAGTGCGGGTCCTGCATCGTCATTCGAACTCCATCCGGCTGTTGTCACCACCACACACGCTAGCCAAGGGGGCACTCCTCTGGCTCTTCCAGCTCAACCTCCTTCCCCCAGCCTGCCCCCACCTACAGGCCCTCTCTCCAAACAATTTACCCGGATAGGGGACGTATTAGATTTTGTACTGATAAGAAGAACAGATTTTTTTTGGTTCTTCTTTTAATTGGCTCCTGACCTGTGATAGGCAGAGCATGGACACGTCCCCTTAGCTGCAGTAGAAAAGACACTCCCCTGGCCAGAGCAAGCTCTTTTTCCTTTTCGTGTTCGAAAAATCCATGAAATATATGGTTCCAAGATAGGGGACGTATAAAATTTTAAACTGAGAAGAATCGATACCACACATGCCCCACTAGTTCAAGCT
>ONZH01027685.1:0-13221 GCA_900303285.1 Rhinella marina
TACAATAACTATGTGTTTCTATGGTAATAGCCTCATCGTCTACCCCATTGCGGTACCCTAAGACAAGGTTCATTTGAGAGCAGTATTTGAGAGTAGAAACCAGGAAAGTGTGGAAATGGGAGGTTGTCCATATCATAGTGACACATTATCTGCACACTTATTCACTGGTTTTTGCTCTCCCATTGTAGGAGCTTTCAATTTGTCCAGCCCAAAAACTTACCAGGTTCTGATAGGATTGGACATCGTCCTCAGATGCTCCTTTAATGTGGACCAGCTTCCTGTAGACACAAAATTTCTAGCCATACATTGGTTTTTCAAGGGTAAACAGGTTCTATCATATGACAACGTGCTACAAGTTTCTCGGCCGGGACTGTCCATGGACCTCCAGGCTGCTCTTAAGGGGGATGCATCTCTGAGAATATCAAAAGTGAAGATTTCAGACAAAGGTATATATAAGTATCTGGTCTTATACAGCCCCCACTCCAAGATGAAGGAGATTACGCTGGACGTACAAGGTAAAGAGCTTGCACATTCACATGAACAGTAGTGTTTGAAATTTTATTAAGATTTGATACTCAACCTTTGGAAAGCTTAGTGATAACCTAAGAACTGAATTGAGGGTGTTAATGCAAATATTTTCAATATCCTAGAGTTAGGATAACATCATTGTCTGTAGGAGCCAAATTAAGGTTGAAATCTCCTTCTTAAGGAGAGTTCCCAGCCGGGAGAAGACAGAGTCTAGTCTCAGTAGCCAAGAGTCTGGTCAATAGAATCCTCACCTGATCCTCCTTCCTCCCGCCATGGAGAGTCTTGGCAAACAAGTGATCCCACACTCAGATATTTCGAGGAGCTCTTTTCATTGCCATTCCTGGCAATTTGATTTGGGCATCTCGCCAAGTCCGCTTGAAGAGGGGCATGAGGAGATCTTGTGCACTGATTCCCAAAGTCTTGAGCTTCCACAGTCAGAAGATGATGATGGTGGGGAACAGCAATTAGTGTCTTATGAGGTTGATGATGATGATGAGACACAGTTGCCAATATGTCAACGGCAATTAGTGTCTCAAGAGGTTGAGACACTAAAGAGGGTAGTACTCATAGCAGGTTTATTCCATCTCTTCAGGGTGTATGGGTGAAGAGGATTAGGAGATTGAGAGTCACCAGCAGGCCCTCACTCTTAATGTTTTAGAGGGTCACCAGCAGGCCCTCACCCCTAATGTATTTGAGTGTCATCAGCAGGCCATCGATCATAATTTTTCAAGTGTGTGTCTAATGCCCTCCTTTATGTGTAATAAAGGGGGTATCGGAGTGACTCCTCCTTGTAATTTTTGGCAGCCCTTGCGCTTTAAATACAAGTAAATATACACGAAAGAATATTTCCTAACAATTTTTCCTCTAAAATCAATGTTATCTTCGGTTTTGGGCGTATTATTGTCATTCTGTAAGAGTGGCGTAATACATGGACGACATCGTTCCCAGCAGCGACCTGGGAGTCCAAGATGCATCCAGACATCCTCCCCATGCCGTTCCCAAACCATTTCAGTGGTGTTTCCATCATTTTCTGCTCTTTTCCTATAAACCAGACTTCCTCCCCTCTTCAGAGCAGGGGGTGCCTGGTTTAGTGCTCCGGTTCTCCCATTGACTTCCATTGTGCTCAGGTGCTCTCTAGACCCGAGACACTTTGGTGCTCGAGCAACAGTCAACAGTAAAAAAATAAAATCCTGGAAAAAGCTGGTTGAGGCATTGCCAAGTAAAATTAAAGTGAGTCCAGAGCTGCACTCACTATTCTGCCGATGGAGTTGATACCCACCTGTACTAAGCACAGATTTATTGACCCAGTTGTAGCTATAAATTCCTATTTAGCTGAACTAGAACTGATGAATGGAACGGAAGTTCTCTCGGTGGGAGGTCAGAGCCTAACTGCAAAACATTGGCACCTCGGCTACAACCAGCAGCCAGTGATGATAGCAGGATTCAATGCATGTAGCAAAATATGTAATATCACCAACATGAAGGCCACTCTACATGAGGTGTAGAATCACACAAACAATTAACACGCTGCGGACTTCTAAAAGTCGACAGAACTTTGTTTTCCGTCCAACATAACGGAAACCAGACGGATCCCTTATGCTCGCCCATATATTTCTATTATGACTGATGAAAACAGAATGCCTCTAAAGGTTTCCGTTTTTATTTCCGTCTTATGGATTACGTTATTTTCCGTTATAACGATGTTATAATGGAAAGCCAGGATGGAATCCATAACATTGATGTGAACGAGCCCTTATTGGATGAGCTATTTCCATCAGTTATTGTGAGCCAAAACCAGTAGCGAAGCCTCCACAGAGATCAGGTGTAATGGAAAGTTCTGCACATCTTCTGTGTTTCTGACCTGGTTTTGGCTCCCAATAACTGATGGAAATAACTGAAGTGTGAACTCCGCCTAAGCTGTGAAGAGACTGCAGAGCACACAGGAGCTCCGGTGAGCACAGAGACCTCTGCGAACATCTGATGTCAACATCAGATTCCTGAATAGTCCAATTAGGGCTCATGCACACGACTGTTGGATGTTTTGTGGCCCGTAAATTGCGGATCTGCAAAACACATATAACGGCCGCGCCCATTCCATCTTTTGCAGAACGGATCAGCCGGCTCCTAACAGAACAGTCCGATCCTTGTCAGTAATGGGGACAATAATAGGACATGTTCTATTTTTTTGCAAAATGTACATACAGAAACGGAATGCGCACCGAGTCATTTCCGTTTTTTTTTTTCAGCCCGTCAGGTGAATGGTTCCTCAGACCGCGAAAGAACGGAATACGAAAAATACATTTGTGTGCGTTAACCCTTAATGTTCATTTCTCACAGAAGCCGTGAAGCATACGCACACCGCTATATGAGACACTGCCGCCTCCGGGGAGGATTATAATACAGACTTCTGATAATACACATAGGGTTTGTCTTCTACAGACGTCCATCAGGCGTTAGCTTTAATATCCTCACTGGTTGTCACAGTCACATCGAGGTGGAATCGACGGGAAGGAAACCATTCTACATAATGATTATATAAACCTGCTCCAGTCCTTCCTGTGTTAGAGGAGCAGTCGTGGGAAATCTGGGAACTTGTTGGTATTCCGAGAACGAAGCTGCTTTCTTTCACTTTCACTTTCCCGACTGCCGTGGCCTAAATCTGCAGAGAACAAGATGATTTCCCTCGGACAGAGATGGAGGAAAATAAAAGAAGACACTGCCCTGGGGCGAGCGAGGGCCCTGCTGCTTCTCTTCTTCTGTCACACATGTGAGTGTTACTGTCACTTGTCTCAGGTCTGCCTTATATACGCCGTATACCAGCTCCCCCACCGCAGCAGCCACCGCCCCTCCTCCCTCCATTGTCTGTGCTGTTTGCCTAAAGCTTTCTCACTACATTATAGCTGGTGTCTGCTACAATACAGACAGATGTAGCAGAGCCGTGGGAGCAGAACATGGTGTAGGATCAGGGCTTGTGTTGTGTGCATTATTTGCAGAGCTTGTCTGTAAATCATTGTTTAATTACGGGGTTGGTACAGTAATCTTATCTCTATAGACATAGTTGGGTGATCCCTATAGATGTGGCTAGGTGATCTTTGATCTCTATAGACGTGGCTGGATGATCTCTGATCTCTATAGATGTGGCTGAATGATATCTATAGACGTGGATGGATGATCTCTGATCTCTATAGACGTGGCTGGATAATCTCTATAGACGTGGCTGAATGATCTCTATAGATGTGGATGGATGATCTCTTTTAGACGTGGCTGGATTATCTCTATAAACGTGGCTGAATGATCTCTATAGACGTGGCTGGATGATCTCTTTAGACATGGCCGGATTATCTCTGAGCTCTTTAGACATGGCTGGATGATCTCTTTACACGTGGCTAGATGATTCCTCATCTCTATAGACGTGGCTGAAAGATCTCTATAAACACGGCTGGAAGATCTCTATAGACACAGCTGGATGATCTCTGATCTTTATAGACGTGGCTGGATGATCTCTATAGACGTGGATGGATGATCTCTGATCTCTATAGACGTGGCAGGATAATCTCTATAGACGTGGCTGAATGATCTCTATAGACGTGGCTGAATGATCTCTATAGATGTGGATGGATGATCTCTTTTAGACGTGGCTGGATTATCTCTATAAACGTGGCTGAATGATCTCTATAGACGTGGCTGGATGAGCTCTTTAGACATGGCTGGATGATCTCTTTACACGTGGCTAGATGATTCCTCATCTCTATAGACGTGGCTGAATGTTCTCTATAAACACGGCTGGAAGATCTCTATAGACACAGCTGGATGATGTCTATAGACGTGGCTGGGTGATCCCTATAAACATGGCTGGGTGATGCCTATAGACGTGGTTGGGTGATCCCTATAGACTTAGTTGGGTGATCCCTATAGACGTGGCTATTTGATCCCTATAGACATGGCTGGGTGATCTCTTTAGTCGTGGCTGGGTGATCTCTATAGACGTGGCTGGATGATCTCTATAGATGTGGCTGGGTGATCTCTATAGACGTGGCTGGATGATCTCTATAGATGTGGCTGGATGATCTCTATAGACGTGGCTGGATGATCTCTGATCTCTATAGACATGGCATCGCAATGCAACCAGGGACTCCGTCCAGATGCCAGCAGTGCCACAGCAGTCAATGAAGAATAGCAGAGAACAGACGGGAGTTTTCAAACCAGGTAAGTATTATTTATTCTTCAAATAATAATTATTTTTCGCACAGATTGTTAGGGTGGCTTCAAATCACGTTCTTCTTGTCTGTTTAACGTATACAAAAACCATATATGTTAAACGGATGCCTCAGACTGATGCCGTACAGTGGCATCCGTTCATCATAGAGTTCTATTGTAAAAAAAAAAAAAAAAAAAATATACATTTTTTTACCGGACTGTGCAGGACACAAGAACACAGTGTGCTGCATTTTTGTTAATTTTTTTTTTTTTGTGTAAAGTATACGTCAAATGGAGGCATAAAACGTGATGTGAACCCAGAATTAAAACACATTTTGAGGCCGTACTGGAAGGTTATATGTTGGCACCGAAATGCATTGTTTTAACAATCGGTGTGAAAAATAAAGAATATTATTTGAAGAATAACGAATACTTACCTGGTTTGCGACATATGGAAGCTCCCGTCTGTTCGCCAAAAGATGTCATGGTTGATTCACTGTACAGTCTTTCTTTTACATCGTCTTTCTTGAAAGCTAACATTATGGCTACTAGACGGTGGTAGCCACAGGAGAAACATTACAGTGTTGGCACCCCGGGAGCATCATGTGCCCTACCATATGTGTGACTCCCAAGGGTACATGAATCCACATGGTGCCGCAGCCTGCCAGAGTATGGATCAGACATGAGCTCCTGTACACTCTGCCCAAACCTAAAGATCAGAAGAGCTCCTCTGTTTTCTTCTCAGTCCACTGTAGAAGCCTTCCCACGTCCAGTTGTGTTATGAATCCATTTATGCATATCTGTGTATGGGAGGTTTTTATACAATATGGCTGTGGTCACTGTTTATCACATATATTTAGTGTTTAGCCAGAAGCAGAGATGCACCACCCATGAGACCATGTGAGGAGATCGCCTCAGGCAGCACCAGGTAGGGCGGATGAAGGGACATGGGCAATGAGCGCTTTCATTGTGGCAAAGGGGTTAGGTTAAGAAATTGGCATTGGGAGGGGTGCTGTTTCAGCCAGAAAGGCTAGGCGCACCCCTGGCTAGAAGCAAGAACAGATCCCTGAAGATCACCACGGTTCTGGAAGGTTTGGACACCACCATTCTGAAAGAAAAGCCCTTTAACACTCTCTTCACTCCTACAGGTTGTACGCTTGAGATCACTGTTCCTCCTTCACAAGTTGGGATAGTTCACACTGATGCTCTTCTGCCCTGTACTTTCAAAGTGGAAAAATACCCAATAAACCCACTGTTCTTGGCCGTCTTCTGGCACTTTGGAGACAAGGAGATTGCAAGATATGACAGTAAGACAAAGGAGTCTACCTCACGATTCTCCATAGATGGGCAAGCCGTCAAGCAGGGCAATGCCTCTCTGACCATCCACAATGTGGCCGTCTCTGATAAGGGCACTTACAAGTGCACTGTGATTTACACCCCAAACACTCAAGAAAAGAAAATTGAGTTAAATATTCTCGGTGAGTACATTATACGATTTAAAGTCAGTTTTGCTTGAGTCTGCGTTGTCGTACTTTATGCCACATTTATCAACTGTCATGTTTTTTGCTAAATTTGTCTTATCTTTAAACTTAACACGTTTGTCTAGAAAATATACTCTAGTTTTCATACTCCACCCTCCTATTGGACTATGAACTTTGTAAAAAAAAAAACTTCAATGATAAATCTGAAGAGAAACTCATTAACATGTTAACCACACCCACTTTCCCACCCATATATCAAAACTGGAGAGGTTTAAAAATGCAAAAAGTAACGTTTTAGGGCAAGTGAGCCCAAAAAGTTTCAAAAGCCTCATTTGCAACTTTTTGAAGCCAGTATTCTGGAGTGAAGGCATAATAAATCCTTAGCCTAGCAGACAGATTAAAAACTAGTGTAAATAAGGCTTCATACACACAGCAGTTTTATGTACATAGAAGGTATGAATTATGGGCATGTACACCCTCTGTGTACTGCTGTATGGTGCTACCCAGGGTTGGACTGGCCCACCAGAGTACCAGAGGATCCTCCGGTCGGCCCACACTCTGATACTATAGTGGGCCCCAAAGATTCAGAAATAAAATACATTTGGCCCCCTTTAGAGCCCATCACTTTCCACTAGGGTCTATTTCTTTTATTTAAAATCTATCAAACTTTATTGATGCTATAACGGTTGGGCCTCAAGAATGGTTTTCTCTGCTGGGCCCAAGTAATCCCAGTCTGACTCTGGACTCAAGGACCGTATTCTACGTCTATGATACATGATAGAGAACAGTACAATCTTTTTGCAAATGCTATCCCCAAACATTTACAGGAAGGCTAACCAATCAAAATCCCCCACCTGAATGAACCAGACAAAACAAGGTGATAATCTGACCCAGATTCAGGTGTAAGGAGGACAATGCTAGTACACAGGAGAAGAAGAGGCAGCAAGGAAATCCCTGTTGCTCGTAACAAGTGCAACGTGCAACAGCAGCTTTACTTGGGTAAACTTGATTCCAGACAATATTCAGTCTTTTCTTACATTGAGGCCTTCTCTTGTTGCAGCAGGCTTTTGGCATAAACTGGCAGGCAAACTTGATAACTCTGCTTTCTTTCTCTCTGCTGTGCTAAACTCTGCATGGGTGTGGTCACTGGACTTCTGGGCGGTTCTGATATCCTTAGATTGGGGTGCCTTGGGCTGTTATCCCCCTCCTGATACTCAGTAAAATAAATTAGCATGGAATCCAGGTGCTCTACAAGCTACTTCCATTTGGTGGCTCCTGCTCCAGCTGAAGAACAATTTCCTCTGACTGCTACTTGTTTCAGGTCTTCTCAGCTCCAGCCAGAATAAACTGCAGAACTGCAACATTTCCCTTCTGGTAGGAAGCAAGGCTGGTCCACTTCTACTCAAAGGGTGGAGAATGGAATTCTGCCTAAAGATATCTCTCACTCTGCCAGATACACACCGCCACCTGCTGGTGAACCAATACACACGCACCTGCTGGTGAACCAGGCATATTACATGTACAAAACAATTTCATAACAATAATATAAATGCACCATGTGAAGGACCTGGAAATAAATACAAAGATGACATTTATGTTAACCACTAGAGACAATTGCGGAGTGCAGAAACGGTAATACCACTCCGGGTACTACACAAGCAACAAGAGAGTTAATAATTTTCCTTTAAAAACTTTCTGACCTAATCAAAAAGTAATAAAATATTTTACGGAAACCATTAAAATTTCTTAAACCTCTACACCAAGGATCAGCAACCTTCAGCACTCCAGCTGTTGTGAAACTACAGCTCCCAGCATACTCCTTTCATTTTAGAGTTCAGAGAACAGCCAAGCAAGTGTGCATGATGGGAGATGTAGTGTCACAACACCTGGAGTGCCGGAGGTTGCTGATCCCTTCTCAAAAATAATACATTTTCCTGTATAAATTCTAATTCTGTATTGTTTTTCATATTAGCTATTCCAGAGGTCAAGATACATAAAAAGGCCGTCCTGAGAGGTGGGACAAGTCTTCTCCAATGTTCTATCACAAACCTCTTCCCAAAAGATATGAAGGTGATTTGGCTCAAAAATGGTCAAACCATAAGTGGACTGGTGAGACAGGATGATGAGACGAATCCAGATGAGACCTTAACAAGGAACAGCTCAGTAAATGTCACATTTCTTGAGGAGCAAGGTAATCCAAATATCACGTGTCAGGTGGAACATGAGTATCTTCAAGAGCCCATCAAGGACTTCTACATTGTACAGTATGGAGGTGAGTTCACACAGACAGAACTTACATATTGCCTATTCCATATCTTGTCTTGAATTTTGACACAAATGTCTAAAGTCTTTAAATCATAGGATATATTTATAGATTATATCAGATATTTGTTATCTCGCTGTAAATCATAGGATATGAAACACGATAACACATTCTGGAAGACTGGTGGGTGGAGATGATTGGTGATCCCCAGATTTCTTTGAATGAAAGGTCTTTTGTCTGAAAATATTAAACACGACGGACTTCTTTTTAGATGATAATGGTCTTTCATTTATTAGCTAACACAATTGTTCATTGTTACATTTCAACTGACAAACATTATTTTGGTCGAAATCGTCCATTTTGATCAACTTTAGACTAACGTGCACGGCCTTCTTTACACTAGAGATGCTTGCTTTACAATAGTCAATGTCTGTATGGTCAGGAACAGATTCATACTCTACAGACAAGTTTGTGATGATGGTTTCTTTCCGACAACCTTTGGCTTTAGAATACACTTTTACACCCAAAAATGTTAAAGAGGACCTTTCACCTCTCCTGACATGTCTGTTTTAATAGCTTCTTGCATTCCCCATGTAATAATTCTGGAGCCTCTATTCTTATGTCTCTATGTTGTGCCATTCCTTTATTATTCCTGCGAGAAGTGACAAATGACTACTACAAGTTATGAATTAATTACTAGCAGTCTGCAGTAAGGGTACAGAGGGGAGGTAACCAGTTGGGGGCGTGTACCTGCACAGACTCACTCTATCCAATCAGTGCTGCCATTGTCAGACTGTGCAGGGACAACCCCCCAACTGGTCACCTCCCCTCTGTTCCCTTACTGCAGACTGCTAGTAATTCATTCATAACTTCTAGTAGAAATAATACAGGAACGGTACAACATAGAGACATAAGAATAGAGGCTCCAGAATTGTTATTACATGGGGAATGCATGAAGCTATTACAACAGCCATGTCAGGAGCGGTGAAAGGTCCTCTCTAACTGTGCAATAATGACCTGAGGAAACGCTGAGAATTCACAAACCAGTCAGCGAAGTGTAAAATTCAGCTGCTACACAGGTTATTCTCAACTCTCAGTGGGCCATTCTAGTTGATATAATTTACTCTAATGTGGTGCCTTCAGTAGCTTTACACCTCGGGAACATCACCACCTTCTTTAGAATATCCAGTATTCTGTTTGGGACTTCAGTCTTCTCCATAAAGCATTCGTTATTTCTGCATCATTGCCTCCATTCATCTCGTTGCTGGACTTCCTTTTCTCTTTTCACACATGATGGTGTTTGCTGAAGATCTGGGTCTTCTCGTAACATGTCCAGAATAAATTAAAGCTTCATTCTGATAATTTTGTGGTTTAAGCTGGAGGCTTGTTATCTTCTTATGGAGCTCATCCAATACGCCATACATAATTATAGGTAAAATGACTTCTTATACAGTAACCAATAAATTGTCTCTCCCCAGCCGCCCCCATGGTCAGCATCAAGGCTTCCAGGACTCCTGATGGTAATGATCAGATTTATATGTGTGAAGCCACAAACTACTCGCCGGAAGAAGTGACAATGCACTGGTTGTTGGATGGGAAGAGAATCGATTCTTATCGACAAAGTAACAATGGATATTTCAGTAAGGAGATTTATCACTGGATTCAGCTACAAGGGGACAAACGACCATCTCAGATCTCCTGTGAGGTCGAACACGAGACACTAAAAAGTCCAATAAAGATGACAGAGGAAGTTAAAGTGGAGCGTAAGTCACCGATTGATTTCTATGCATTAAATATATATATATATATATTGTTTCCACATGTAATTTAGATGATTCTACAGAGGTCACCATATGACCTGGATGATCACAGGTAATTTCTAGCTCTTGTGCTCTTCACAATTGACAATGTGCAGGTCAAAGCTTGGTATTTTTGGATATTGTGCAGTGGAATCATCCAAGAACGTTTCGCAGTTTTTAGCGGACATATGAGCCACATACTGGCCAATATTTAGAGAACTGTGTCTACAAGATATAAAGATGTGAAGACATGACAGGCGTAGCACAGTTATAGAGCAGATGAGAGCAGTCCAGCTCCGCTGAGCTAAGGGGCCTCAGGGTGTGAGTTAGTGAGCGCACTTTGAGAAGACGTATGAACATTGGGAGGAGATCTAGTGTGCAGGAGAAACAATATACTGGATAATGAAATACAAAGCTAAAAGACCAAGAAATCCAAGAGAAAAATCTAAAGGAACCCCATAACACTCAGCCCAGGGCATACATACCATACAGGAAGGCAATGTGGCTGCTATGGGGCCCGGCCACTTTGCTGTTACTATATGCATTGAGAACCTCTGCATTACTCCCTTCTCGAGTGGAACCTCATTGTTAGGATACATACGCTTTGTTACTGAAAAGATCTTAAAAGGGGAAACAGTCGCCATTCCCTTCTGTTCTGGGTGGGAAAACTCAGTATTAAAATACAGGGTTCATGTTGATTTTCGCCATGGTCCCTTCTTCCTCCCTTTCATGTTTTGGAGATACAACAATTTATAGCTTAGTCTATTGCTGGAGTGATTTCTGCTGGATTAAATGCAGTTTATTGTTGTGACACTAGATGTCGCTGTTACTAATGCTTACTATGTAGTCTCTCTGTGCATTTCTATGTGTTGTATTTCCTGTACATTGAGGTGAACTCACTGATTTGTAAGGTGACCTTCAGTTATTGCATGCATGTTCCAATAAACCCAGTTCCTGTTACTCCACAATGTTTAATCTAAACTAACTCTGCTGCACCCAGTAACCATACTCTACAACATCATGTACACCATTGCCCTGAGCTCACACCCAGCTGCTCCGACTCATGAAGGCTTTGATTTTTGCAGCAGAAATGCATCTACTTTTCATTCCCTTTGTATTTGCAGAAGATTGTAAGAGATCGTGTCATTTTGGCCTCATCGGTGTCTTGGTGGGATTACTGGTGATTGCACTGCCAGCACTCTGGTACTTCATGAAGAGAGGTGAGAGGCCTGAATAGAACAACATTTATAGAAAACCTTTACCATATGAGAAGAATTTGATTCAAGAATATTGTACATTGCTATATCTATATCTATCTATCTATCTATCTATCTATCTATCTATCTATCTATCTATCATATATACAGTACAGACCAAAAGTTTGGACACACCTTCTTATTCAAAGAGTTTTCTGTATTTTCATGACTATGAAAATTGTAGATTCACACTGAAGGCATCAAAACTATGAATTAACACATGTGGAATTATATACTTAACAAAAAGTGTGAAACAACTAAAAATATGTCTTATATTTTAGGTTCTTCAAAGTAACCACCTTTTGCTTTGATTACTGCTTTGCACACTCTTGGCATTCTCTTGATGAGCTTCAAGAGGTAGTCACCTGAAATGGTATTCGAACAGTCTTGAAGGAGTTCCCAGAGATGCTTAGCACTTGTTGGCCCTTTTGCCTTCACTCTGCGGTCCAGCTCACGCCAAACCATCTGGATTGGGTTCAGGTCTGGTGACTGTGGAGGCCAGGTCATCTGGCGTAGCAGCCCATCACTCTCCTTCTTGGTCAAATAGCCCTTACACAGCCTGGAGGTGTTTGGGGTCATTGTCCTGTTGATAAATAAATGATGGTCCAACTAAACGCAAACCGGATGAAATAGCATGCCGCTGCAAGATGCTGTGGTAGCCATGCTGGTTCAGTATAAATTCCCAACAGTGTCACCAGCAAAGCCCCCACACCATCACACCTCCTCCTCCATGCTTCACGGTGGGAACCAGGCATGTAGAGTCCATCCCTTCACCTTTACTGCGTCGCACAAAGACACGGTGGTTGGAACCAAAGATCTCAAATTTGGACTCATCAGACCAAAGCACAGATTCCCACTGGTCTAATGTCCATTCCTTGTGTTCTCCTTAGCAGTGGTTTCCACCATGAAGGCCTGCTGCACACAGTCTCCTCTTAACAGTTGTTGTAGAGATGTGTCTGCTGCTAGAACTCTGTGTGGCATTGACCTGGTCTCTAATCTGAGCTGCTGTTAACCTGCGATTTCTGAGGCTGGTGACTCGGATGAACTTCTCCTCCGCAGCAGAGGTGACTCTTTGGTCTTCCGTTCCTGGGGCGGTCCTCATGTCAGACAGTTTCTTTGTAGCGCTTGATGGTTTTTGCGACTGCACTTGGGGACACTTTCAAAGTTTTCCCAATTTTTCGGACTGATTGACCTTCATTTCTTAAAGTAATGATGGCCACTCGTTTTTCTTTACTTAGCTGCTTTTTTCTTGCCATAATACAAATTCTAACAGTCTATTCAGTAGGACTATCAGCTGTGTATCCACCTGACTTCTGCCCAACACAACTCATGGTCCCAACCCCATTTATAAGGCAAGAAATCCCACTTATTAAACCTGACAGGGCACACCTGTGAAGTGAAAACCATTTCAGGTGACTACCTCTTGAAGTTCATCAAGAGAATGCCAAGAGTGTGCAAAGCAGTAATCAAAGCAAAAGGTGGCTACTTTGAAGAACCTAGAATATAAGACATATTTTCAGTTGTTTGACACGTTTTTGTTAAGTATATAATTCCACATGTGTTAATTCATAGTTTTGATGCCTTCAGTGTGAATCTACAATTTTCATAGTCATGAAAATACAGAAAACTCTTTGAATGAGAAGGTGTGTCCAAACTTTTGGTCTGTACTGTATGTTACAAACCCAGACCTCCCAAGT